>JACCIC010000021.1:3897500-4017500 GCA_018907035.1 Sycobia sp. Sy_11
AGGGGAGGGTGATCTGTAAGATAAGGGTGGAAGAGTGAGAGAGAGCGGGGTGGAGAGAGAGAGAGAGAGAGAGAGAGAGAAATGAGAGGGAGCACCGGCGCCCAAATGGTTATATACTCCTGCAGGCGGGCGCGGTAGCGCGCTCGTGCGCTGCTCGCACCCGCTAAAGGATTACGCGGCTGCTGTTGCTACCGGTAGCGGTGATGGTACTCTCAGGTGAAAGAAAGAAGCTTTAGCGTAAGATTGCCTTCTCGCAAGTGTTATACGTGTATGTATATATATATATATATATATATATATATATATATATATGCTTTGTTTCTTATATTTAATCTTTTCCCGCAAAGAAAGCCGCGAAAGGTTGCCACGTTTTCCTCGGCATTTTTTCTTCTCCTAAAGGATGCGCACTATATATAGATTGCTATACCCCCCATTATGTTCTGCTTTTGTCTGTCCCTTCGTACCTGCTCACAGCGAATTATTAGGTAACATCCTATCGACATTTTTTCTCGCGTTCAGTATTTAGATTATATAACAGTATGAGCGAGAGTTGGAACTCCGGCTAGAATTATATAAGAATTCGATGGTCATACGATGGTAGTCATGAATGGTGTCACGTGTAAATGATACTTTCGAAGGCAAAGGTTCTGCCTCGTGAATAAAATGACCTCGTTGACATGAAATTTAATTAGGAATATTTAGGCACAATTTATAGACAATTTACTATCGGCGAATGAAGAATACGTTGATAGATAATTAATGTTAAGTGTGCATACGAACGCTTGCCTAATCGTGAATGGATTTATACGCGAACAACAACAAAATTTTTCTTGAAAGATGTTGAAGTTCAATGTACAGACGGTTGTGACAAGTTTTAGGTGCTAATATATTTTATATAATAAGAAAAATTTATTTATTTATAATAATTGTAACAATAATACTAAGGACGTATTAATACAAATAAGAGGTGGAAATACAAAAGAATTCTCATAATTTTATAATTAATTGATTTATATATACTACGTAGAATTATAAAATATAAAGAAGCAACGCACTTAAAGAAAATAAAGAAGATATAAAATCTATATAAAAAAAAGAAACAGCAGCTCGGGCGATGATCAAATTAAGTTCAGGCGCTTTACCCAGGACAGAAAAATCTCCTGCAGACATATACACTTTTTGTTCTGCTCCGACAGAGTCGCTGAACCAGACCTCTAGATAGATAAACTGAAGGCTCAAATACACACACACACACACACATACACATGAACGCGGGCAATGTGAATGTCCGAGAGAAAAAACGGTGGCGGGGGTTACGATAACAATGGCTAAATACACGTTGCGCTGCAGGTGTCGAGAAGAAAAGGCAAAGTGTTTGATAAGGTTAGCGGAGGAGAGGGGACGGATCGAGCCGCTCTAGACGAGCAAGTAGGAGAGCAGGTTAAACACGGCGGATGGGGGGGCAAGTATATGAGGGGGAGGGGGACGATAGCACGCGCCCCGGTCCTATGTGTGTACATAACAAAGTAGTATATACGTGCGAGTTTGGTTATATTTATATATATATATATATATATATATATATATATATATATATATCGAGCTTAATATTGGCCCCTACGACGCTGGGTCCTGATGCGGTGCGCGTGCCTGTTCGAACACCAATACACATGCGCATATATATATATATATATATATATATATATATATATATATATATATATATACACACACACCAGGGACAAAGTCGCAAGTTTCGCGCACACGCGAACGGGGATAGGAGTCGGCAAACCGCGAGCTATATATATATATATATATATATATATATGTGTGTGTGTGTGTGTGTGTGTGTGTGTGTGTGTGTGTGTGTGTGTGTGTGTGTGTGTGTGTGGTGTGTGTGTGTACGTATTCAGTAAGCGCGGGACCGGCCCGGCAGGCCGGCTCGCTAACGGACACACAGTGCCGCTGCAATACCCAGCCCCCCTGCCCGCGGAGGCTTGCTGCGTCGCGCGCGCGTTGATATAGCCCGGAGCTTGCGGTTTCGAGGATCATAGGCGTTGTTTCATCAAGTAGGCGGCTTTCGTCGCCTTATTCCAACGTCGACGATAAAAACGAAGTTTTTTTTCTTTCTTTTTTTTGTTTTTATATACTATACATGTAACCGCAATTCCCGAGGTACGGAGAAACTGGCTTTTTTTTTCTCTAGTCTTTTGTTTTTTGCCGTCCTCTTGGAGTTTCGGATGTTTGCTCGAGTCGCGCTCGTATGCCAGACGCTCTTATCGTTTCCGAAACAACAAAGACGAAAAAGTATCTTAAGTTTGCCGTGTTAATTGAATCTCCATAGACGCGGTGCACGGAACGAGGGGGCTCGCCGCAGTCGCCGTGCAGCGAGATCGGCGATTATGACAATCGAGATAGCTAGATATACTATAGATAGACCACGCTTGTCGTTTCGCCGATAATTTAGAAAAATTCCAGCTCGGAAATTACGTTATTTTTTGAAAATTTGCGGCGGATTGAAAATTAAACACGTTCCACGCTTTAAAGGCACTGAAGTGCATCCCGTGTTTAATATTTTATGGTGTAGAACAGGTGCTGGAGCACCGACAGGATGCCTCTGTGTGAATGTTTCGTGTATAAAATTGCGATTACAGAAGTCAACTTTCAAACGTCCAGTACAATAATAATAATAATAATAATAATAATAATAATAATAATAATAATAATAATAATAATAATAATAATAATAATTCATAATAATAATAATAATAAGAATTCCTCATAATAATAATCTTTTTACATAACATTATATCGATAAAATGGATAAATAAAAGCAATAAATAACTTTTATTTGCCGTATTACAGTTATTTACAAATTAACGATACTTTTGAAATATAAATTTAATATTTTATTTTATATATCTCGTTGGCATCAACGATTAAATGGTAAAAGGAATTAAAATTATAATTTGCGAATTTATATTGATTTTTAACATTATTTCGTTCTCTCGATTAACGATATTTTAATTTCAACCTCACTTTACACAAACTGATGATATATATCCCTTTAAAAAATAAAATTAATTTTAATACATCGGATCTCGAATGAAGTGTATACGTTACATTTTTAAATATTATACATTTTAAATAAAACGAGTTTCGGAATAATGAACGACGTTAAAAAAATAATTAAAACAATGCTCTATCGATTTTATAGCATTGATCACAATCTGCATTGATAATTGATAACGAACAATTATATAAATATAGACAATCGTTCTATTCATACTGTATTGTTGAGATTGTTCTCCATGACGCTTTTACAAAAACTCTTAAGAGCCCCTCTATACAATACACATTATAGATAATGAAGTACAGAAAAACTTATCTTACAGTTCTTCTAAAAAAAAGAGGGAAAAAACGTGCGCATCCGCAACTTATCTTACGGAACTATAATTGTTATTATATGAGAGGTCCTAGTATTTTTTTTGTATATATACATATACAGAAATGTAGTTATGCCCGAATTCTTTATAATTAGTGCAAGCCAAATTCAAATCGCCCCTTGCTGCCCCTCTGATCGCGCCCCTGGTAAATGAACACTCGAGAACTCATTTATATATATATATATATATATATATATATATATATATATATATATATCCCACAGCTATGTATCGGGTTGAGAGCTCGAAAAAGTTGTAAGTAAAGTATCAGTTTCGCGTGTCGCGATAAGATCGGCCATGGAGGGGAGGGAAGAAGAAAGTGGAGTGACGCGGGGGGGGGGCAGAACTACGCCAATAAATGAGAATCAAAGTTCCTCTTCCTCGGACATGGGGAAAAGGAGAGAAAACCGGCATCTATATACATGTCTAAGCATGTACACATACACGCTATATATATATATATATATATACATATATATATCCGTACGTATATATATTTTCAGATGGGGGGCTACTCCCGTCGGGTGAAGGAAAACCGACATTTTAACCAACTCTGCCGAAAACTTCGAGAGTGCCCCCTTTATAAGTGTAAAAAAAAAACAAGTAGCACCACGGGGCATTTGGTGATTTTCCCCTCGTGTTCTGGCCCCGAGGACCTGGTATCTGAGATTTACCGCCCCCCCTTGCCCAGCCCCCCACCCAGCAATGTACACGTGAACGTCCATGTGCACGCACACAGACATATGCGGAACTTTTACCGAGACGTTTGCGCACACGTACACGGCCTCCTCTAGCCCGCCAGTGGGCTCTAGCTACAGTACACAAGTAAGGCGAGGAGGATGAGGAGAAAGAAAATCAGAGGGAGTTTCTAGCACGCGCGCGCCAGGTCATACGGACGAACGAGTTAAGAAGCAAAGTGTACATGCGAGGGGGGGGGGTATGAGGGGCGCGGGCGTTGGAAAAAGGGCGGCGGCTAAATTAACTTGGCAGCTCTCTGTGTATATAATTGAGCACGTAGGGGGCGTGGAGAGCGGGCGCGAGGGAAGAAGCTGCTCTGGTTATAGGTATGGACCCCTTAATTAGTTTTGAGGGCGAGAGAAAGACTGTTCGCAAGAGTCATCGATATACATAGGAATGTATGTATGTATGTCTCTATACGTTCCTAGTCTGATCTCTCTCTCTCTCTCTCTCTCTCCCTCTCTCCTTCTCCGTCTCGCGGACGCTTTTTTCTTTTCGCCATCAGGGATTCACTTTACTCCAAGTGAGTACGCCTGCATACGCACACACACACACACACTTATATATATGCCACTATATGTACGTGCGGAGGAAGTGCAAAATCTGATTCACCCGTTTAACTGAAAAACGACCGGGGGCAACTTCTGCGCACACTTCCTCTTTCCCCTCTCTCTCTCTCTCTCTCTCTCTCTCTCTCTCTACCGTCCCCCACTCCTTTGTCGGGAGTCGAAGTTCTTCGCGCGCGTCGCATAAAATCTGCCGCGTAGGAGAGCGGCACTTCTTCCCTTAATTAACAGGCTGATTGGAATGTTTAATTACTTACGAGTTCCTCTCTCCCCGGACTTTTTAAACGAGAGTTCGCGCACACAGTGGATCGTGTGTGTATTGTATACGTGAATGTATGTGTGTCAAACTGGGCTTACCTGAAACAGAGATAAAGAGGTTTTGTTAAAAAGCGCAAAACTTTGACAGGACATATTCAATTTAATTGTTAAGAAGTAAACGTTTGCAATATGAATATTTTACTCTTTTATATATAATGTATGTTTAAAATATAAAAATCCATTCACGTATATACGTAACTACTGTTATTGGACTCCAAAGAGAATATAAGATGTATATATTTTCAAAAACTATTTCATAAAACATATTTGTAAGAAATCGGAACGACTCTTTCCAAGAAATTCTGTTTCGTAGGAACTATATTGTGCCTGACTATTTGACAAATCTAAAACAAATCAAATATACGTCCTTTTTCTATACTATAAACGAAAATTGTAAGTTAAAATATATATAATATAGAAATCGCACAGGTTCAAAATCGGAGAAACACCCCTTCCGTGTTGGAAACTTTTATCATATTTTTGATTTTTTTTTGTTGTTTATACTTTCAAAAGAATCTTTGCACCGATTGATTTGAAAAGACTGTATTACCCTGTGAATTCACATGATAAACCTTTTAAAAAGTAAATCTTATACTAGAGTAAAGCAATACAGACTTTTTATGAAACATAAGCAAGAGCGTATATTAATTTTAATAAATAAGATATTTTCACCGTCTTCTTAAGAAAATTCGTAAAATGAATATAAATATAAATATAAATATTAATATATATATATATATATATATATATATATATATATATGTATGTATAATATAAAATATATAAAATATATATTATATAGGTTAATCAAGGCTATCACGATGGTCAACGTATTAAACGATTCGATAATAAATTCGAAAATTCTGGTTATAGTAATCGTGAAAGTTATACACGATTGTTCGTATTTTATTCGGATTATACGCGTCCCTGATATAGGCCGGGATTATTTCAATTCCCCGCGTTGAAAATCGGCTAAATTTTAAAGGCCACGATGAGAGCGCGATTTATTTATTTCGCATTTCAATATTTGAATGTATATTTCATTATTTACATTTTATTAAACAAAAAAAGGAAAGATAGCAAAAAGGAATTTCTCTCTTACTCTATATATTCGAACTACAATCATTCATAATAATGGAAAGAAGCAGATGTTGTAGATTTAGGTATACCATATAAAACATTTATATTATATACATACATACATACATAGGTACATGCGTATACGTGTATATATATATATATATATATATATATATATATATATATATATATATAATAAGCTAGAAGAGATTGCGGAATATATAGAATTCAATTCGTTTTCAGAATAAAATAAGGTGCGCGATCGGTTCACAGAGACCGGGGAAGAAGCGATTAATTCCACGATAAATTCGCTTATCCGTGCTCTCACTCGCAAATAAACCGTTGCATGGTAGAGGAGCAGAGAGCGAGCCGGGTGCTGGAATGAGAGAATTTACGGATTTCTGTATATACATGTGTCCGGCTTCCGAGAGAGGGTCTAACCAATACAGACGGGATCAGCTCGAGATGTTAAGTTGATATAAGAGAGAATCTGGTGGGGAGGGAGTCTAGAGCGAGTACGCGGAGAGAAATAAAAATAGAGCGAGGGTGAGAGAGAGAGAGAGAGAGAGAGAGAGAGAGAGAGAGAGAGAGAGAGAGATAGATAGAGAGAGAGAGAGAGAGAGAGAGAGAGAGCAGCTGTTGTATACGCCAAAGGAATCACAGCTCGAATAACAGCCACTTTCATGCCTTTTTTGCGTGTATTCTAAATGTTATTCTCAAAGGAGCATCGAATATATAAATATACCCATATCATATATATATATATATATATATATATATATATATATATATACATATATATATATATATAATGTGTGTATAAATCTTTAAAAAAAATTTACGTTATATATGTACATAATTTGATGATTCTGAAGAAAACCTTCTCGTCCGCATTAAGTAATCACAATTTTCGCGATTATCCTTACAGATTTGAAATAAGCGCGAACATCATTGGGCGTCTCTAAATTGTTCACGCAAGCGTTAATTTTCAATTTATCTCCTCTAAATATTCTCGTATAGGTCGAGAAAAGAGGAGGAAATAGAGCGGCGCGGTTTCTCTGCGGAGAGGGGGTGAGAGGGGGGAGGAACTCCGATTAATTGGACCGCACTCGTATTATCTCTCCTACGTCTCCAGAGGCCCTCGGCTCTGCGAGAAACAAGAGAGAGAGAGAGAGAGAGAGAGAGTGAGAGAGAGAGAGGCTATTATTATAAGGACTCTATGTTTTATCCCCGCGCGCGTTCGAGTGAGACGGGGCGCGGCGGCGGCCCGGCGGCGCGAGACGCGAGCCACTCTCCGTAATCACGTGCCGTAAGAACGTATGGGCGATGTATTATGACACGGACACGTACAGCGCAGCGTCGTTAGTCGTCCGTCCGATTTTTCAGGGTCCGAGAAGAGGTCCGGCAAAACTATCGGGTTTCATCCGAATAATTTACACCATCAAGGAAAGTTCTTGATAACGAGCAGGGCGACGATAAGGAAAATCTGCTTTTTGTGCAGATCCATCGAAGTCCGCCTAAAATTCCACACTTCCTCTACCCTAGAAAATTTCGTACACAGTAATACCGACTTAAAAGCCTTAAAAAACAAAAAGCCCAATCAGTGCCCCTATAGACATGTTAAGAGGTCGTCCCGCGTCGAAGAAAAGCCAATGTTTATTACGCGCGCACGCGCACGTGCGAGTGTACGAGCTCGCCTCGGATCTTCGGTCCGATCATTTAAGTGCGTATGGGCGCGAACGCGCGCGCGCGCGCGCCTGTCGTAGAGAAGGAGAACAACTGACTTTAGATAAATATGCGTGAGAGCAGGAGGGTGAGTGAGAGGTTAAGCGATAGCGAAACATACTCGAATAACTTGGCGATCTTTCTATATAAATATAATTTCAACGCACTCAGTTCCTTCTTTTTAAATAGATTTGGTGAACAGAAATGTGGTAGAAAAAAAGACAATATAGCGAGTAAAATTACATTTTACATTTACTTTACATCCAAAACAAAAATTTAGCTAAACAATCCTCTCTAACTAAACAAACATATATTTAACTATCATTTTAAATTTGTTAATAATTTCAAGTAATTTCATTAAGCGTTATCGTTATTGATATGGCATTGCTTGATGGTATTTTAATAATTACTCAAATACGTGGACAATCATTGATAAGTATATACGTGGCTAAAGAAAAATATAAATAAAATAGTGATATTACGTAGAAATGTTAATGAAATTACAGGCCATATCATCCTCCAATGCCATGTTCAATTGAGAAAGCTAGCACAACATCCAGTCAAATAATGTAAGTGTATATACGAGTATATATACTTCTCATGAATTTCAAAATACTCCGGTCGATGGATTTGTATATATGTATTCGAAGATGTACAACATCGGTATAACAAACTATTATACGCGCCTTTATAAGGATCCTGAAATACTGTAAATCCCCGAAGGACAAATAGAATTTTGGAAAAATTCTTTGCAAATGATCGATATTTAAACTTCATTATCGTATAGAATCATAAATATTCTTATAAAAACTATTTTTAGATAGACAGACATTGCATTTGTCACTTATTTTCTTGTCGCATTCGAGCGTGACGTAACGCTTATATAACCGATCCCAGTTATCCTCACCGGCAAGTCTTGAACTACATATACGTATATGTATACCAGTTACCGGCAATCCTAACCGTTACGAAAAGCATTATCCACGCGGGAGACAAAAAAAAAAAAATAGCCACAAAGCCCCGTGGCGAATTATTGCATTCGCCCCCTCCCCTACTCACCCTCTCTCTCTTTCTCTTTCTCGACGCCCAGTCCCTCGGGCGCGTAATCCGCTCGCACGCGCGCACGCCAGAAAAGCATTAAACGAAATCATCAATAAGCCGAAATAATCGGCATCACGTCCCGCCGCGCGCCAGTTAACAGGTCGCACAGCTCGACGGCCGATTCCCGGAGATTTCGCTAACGACGATTTAGGGGCCCTCGGGGCGTCGTCCGGCGTTTTTTTAACAATGCGCCGCGCTCGCGGACCGCTGTGTAATTGTGACGAGAATGCGCGAGGTGGACAGCTACATGGGCATAACCGCGTGTATGTACTGGATGTCGATACCGATACCGCGTTGAGCGTCGATGATAATTGATAATGAACGAGCTTTCGGCACGGGACGAATAGACCCGCTAAAAATCAAGGAATCAAAATATCGGCGTTTGAGTGCAGCAACAACAACAACAAGGATTATCGCATTATATTATACTGCAGTTATATATTTTCCCGATCACCATCGGGATGGAAATGGCTTGTATGGGAATTAGCGAACGGAGTATGAGAGAGAGAGAGAGAGAGAGAGAGGAATAACGTGGAACGTACTGCATATATAGATGCCACCGGGTAAGATACGAGGGATTCGTGTGCCGCGGAGGAGTGAGAGAGAGAGAGAGAGAGAGAGAGAGAATACGAGAGGGACGAGTAAACGCAAATAAGAGAGCGTTTGGACGGAGCAAGAGAGATGAGCGCGCATCATCAGCATTACGGCTCCGCTCTCCAATAGGGTTTTTTGTTTTCCTCGAAAATTATACGCGACTTCTCCACATGCAAACTTATCACTCACACGCGCAAACGTATATTATACGAACGGTCGCGGAGGCACGCGCGATTGAATTGCTGAGCGCCGCGCGCGCGCGGTTTCTCGCATACACACGCGCGCAATACGTATGAATACAGCACACACGCGTACGTAAGCACACACATACACACACGCAGACACAGGCAAACGCACATGCATACGCATATACGTGTGTACACAGCGCCGAAGCAGGCAATAACATATGTGTGTACGACAATGAGCAGCGCGCCGAGCGGCGACGTGACCGGGTAGAAATTGCTCCCAGGTTAATGAGTCGCAATTACGGAGCGGGCACGCGCGCCTGTATACTGCGGTAGGTAAGATACGGGGGGTACGGGAGGGGGGAGGAGGAGAAGGAGGAAAGGATACACCCGATACGCGATATATATATATATATATATATATATATATATACACATATACATACACGTGTTCGCGTGTGAGGAACTGAGTCCCTATATATACGTATATATATATATATATATATATATACATATATATACGTGTGTGCGTGTCGTGATGATATTAATGATGGAAGCGGCGGTCGTGACGACTTTCTTTGCGCTCGCGTACTGCGGCCGCTCGGTATCCCTGCCCTGACCCCCCCCCCCCCTCGACGACGCCGCTCTCTTCGCATATCATTCCGATGGGGATTCCATCGGCGATGCTCATTAGGCGCTCGATGATCTTTTTCATTGTTGGGCCTTTACGGCGATCCACACCTGACAACGGGAGATCGGCAAAATCGTCCGTAGGATCCGATTGCTCGGGTGGCTCGACGATTTTACCGGGCTGCCTTAATTTATGCGCCGAATTCTGATGTGTATAGACATTAAGATATGGTTGCGCGTTTAATGTTGCTTCTAAAGAAAAACTTAGCTCGTCTATATAAAAACGTATATTATTAGGAAATCTAAATATTTAGTGACTTTGCTCATATATGAAAGTAAGAATTGAAAGGTTAAGAACAAAACTTAATTTCCTCGAATGAAAGTCGTACTGGGAACTATAGCTAATATAATTTAACTATAATGATGCATTTGTTATTGTTACAATATTCATCATTACAAACTGTATCCAGTATATTACAAGCTTTATTAAATATTATTAATTATAAGTCTCTTGAGGGATTACAAGGATATTAAAAAATAAAAGCATTAATTCAATAATCAATTTTAATGAAAACACTAATGACAAATAAACGAGCAAAACAGTAAACGAAAAAATTACATATGTACAATCACTTTGAAACGCGAATGACTCATTAACTTATTCGAATTTGCAACGGGAACCCTCATCATTGATTAATACCAATAATTTTTCTGGCCAAATCGATATTTTAAAAGCGTCGCGTACCCGTCCACTCACATTTTTCAAAGTATCGTTTTATGAGCGCTCTCTTGGTTGCGCGCGCCCACGCACCGGTCGGATCGCAATTGCCGGTCGTCAGTGTCGCGCGATTAAATCGAAAAAAAGGGTCGCGAGCCACGAGCGTGCGCATAAAAATCGCGACCGTTAATGCTCACTTCTGCACCCCCCCCCTCTCTCTCTCTATCTCTCTCACTCCACTGTTTCCTTCCTCGTTTTCACAAATAGGTGGTAAATATATATATAAATCGAGCGACAGGACTGGGTAGAGTAGAGGCTACTATCGCTGGCGCTCTCCCTCTCCCCCCTCTCTGGCCCTCTTTCATTCTTTCTCTCTCCCTCTTCCAAAGTGGAAAACCGAGAATAGCAATTTCAATTATTTCAAAGAGAAAGGGAACCCAGCTCTCGGTCGCGTTCTCGCGTGTATACAAACGCTTCTGCCCGGGCGCAATCACCCTATAAGAACCCTACCGCCTACCGCCCCTGTGGCAGGCACGCGGCCCCCAGCGGCCCCGGTTCGCGCAAACACGTCCGCATTACGCAGTGGTGGCTGCGAGAGCTTATATATATCTATATATATATATATATATATATATATATATATATTTGCATACATGCACGGGTAAAAGTTTAAACATTATTGCATTCGAAAGTGAAAAGTATATATAGCGCGCGGCAAAACCACCGAGAATGAGAGGAGATGGGGGAACGGGGAGAAGAGGCCGCAGAAAGTTCGGCGCCGGGCGATTAAAGCAGCCGTCCTCGAATGTCTAATGAGAGCGTGTGTGGACGCTTTAATTGAAATATCCCGGAAGCCTCTCTACGATTCTCCTCTCTCTCTCTCTCTCTCTCTCTCTCTCTCTCTCTCTCTTCCTCCCTCCCTCCCTCCTTCGCTCCTATCTTCCTTCCTCTCTCCCTCTCCCGCTCCGGAAAGCCTTTGTTGCGAGAGTCAGAGCATCGATTGTACATCGTGTTTCGTCCCTTCCTCCCCCGTCTCCGCCTTCAGCCACCACCGCGCGGGCTGGCTAATTCGCAAGGATCGATACTCTCTCTCTCTCTCTCTCTCATTCTCTCTGATATTTCGCCTTTTCAGGATGTTAGTCTCTCTATACCTCTCCTGTGCATTCGATACCCTCCTGCTCCCTTTCTCTCTCTCTCTCTTTCTCTCGTAGTTCTTGCGGTCGCTCGTTCACCCCCCGGACGGATTTCTCCGGGTATGTGTACGCGCGTCCGTGTGTGGCTGCCGCTGGTCGTGCGCTACACAAAGTTTTCCTCACCTTGATAAGCCAAATCTGGAAAGTTATTCCTTTGTCGGAATTTCGAATGAGCTAAAACTCGAGCGAAGGAGTGAAAGAGAGATAGAGAAGACAGACAGACAGCTAGACAGACAGACGGGGAACTTTTCCAGCTGTCGGTCGGAGGGATTTTTTGATCGCCGCGGAAATCGACGGACGACGCCGCCGCTGCCGCCCATTTGGTCGGCCCGACGGTTTATCCGGAAACGCTGCCGTGCGCGACTATAGCGCCGGTGCGGCCGCTCGCATAGCTCAGAACGAGCATATAACCGATAATTATCGGTCCGCAGACATCGCGTGATAGCAATATTTACGCGTAAAAGAGCCCCGCGGGGGGTCGGCGAGTTCTCCCTCTTTATCCCTGCCATCACCCCCCTCTCTCTCTCTCTCTCTCTCTCTCACCCTCCCCCTCGTTTTCCATATATACTTACGCCTTCGTGCGGATTGCGTATATACTAGATACTACACACACGCGTGCGCGCGCACACACACAAGCATCGTGTGTACGCACGTATTCGTGCATAAAATCTCCCCCTTTCTCCAATCCGCGACAGTAAAGTTTCACGATTTCCCTTTTCTTATACGCCCCCTCCTCGCCGTCATTCCCACCCCTCAGTCGGTCGACCTTTTTCGTTTCTATGTTTCAGCTTGTTTTCCCTCGCTCGGCGACGACGCCGACGTCCCGGTTGCTTCGAACTAATTTCACTTTATTGCTCTGTTTTTATATTCTTAATCGTATAAAATTCGTTCGGCACTAAAAAAAAGCAAAAAAAGAAAAGAGAAACGAATGATGAAAAAAACAACAGTTGGATGTATTATTTTATTTTGATTTAACAAAATAAAATTTTATTTATTGAAATTATTGAACATTTTATTTTGAACCAGATTGCTGATTTTGACTATTATAGTATAGTATATTATCCCGTCGGAATGAATACTTACGCATCATTTTCGATTTAAAATATATTTAAAAAGAAAAAAAAATTACGAAATTTAACACTGGAAACAAGTGTAAGACTATATTTATACTTAAACTTTGAAACCTATCGTACGCTCGTCAATTCCATAAGGACGGGTAAAAATTGGGACGACGACTCGAAAAAAAAGAAAAGGATTTAGAAAGAAGGAAACAGAGAAAGAAGAGATGAAAAGAGAGCAGTAAATAACGGGACCAATAAGTGAACGTATATAAGTAATGATTGGAAGGGCCCGCACGAGAATCGCGAGATTATCGAAATTGGAGCATGGCCAGGTAGAAGCTTTCGATGGAGGCATCTTCGGCCTCACCCTCCACGCTCTCACTCTCTCTCTCTCTCTCTCGCCCGCCAATCGGCCACGAGTTAACGCAACGCGCCTTTTTCGTACCCGACGGACGAGGCTAAGAGATGAAAATGCGTCCCGGGTCACAAAAGCGTCGGCGCTGAAATTTATCGAGCCATAAACGTTGTACCCCCCCCCCCACTCACCTTTACCTAATTGCATTCGATGCATGCGCGCTTTACGGTTGTTAATAACGCGCCGCTGCGAAATCGGTAAATCAGAGGCGGCCCGATGGCTTCTTGTTAGCCTTCGTAATGAAAGGCAGGCCCTGGACACGTGATAAAACATAATATAAGAGGGGAATAAAGAGTAAAGGTCTCGAGCGGCCGAATGTTTACGGGCCCGAGCGTTAACCTTTCGCGCGAACAATTGAAATAATCCTTATATATATATACGTGGTATCATCTGTACGCGTGTATATACCTCTTATCTCGCTTCTCGAACGAAGGGCTGAAAGATGCGTGGAAATGCATGGATCACTTGGATAATTCAAGGCAGACGTTGGCTGTCACCGAGCAGCGCATATAATCGGTTTTAAATACCGGGCCACGAGTAATCTTGAAACATTCGTACACACGGGACCAAAGCGCATAATCATAATCACGGACTGAGAAAAATGTTCGATTGTAAATTACAATGCAACTGAGTAATTCGATGAGGGACAGAAAAAATTTGATAAATTACCAGATATTTCAGACACTTTTTACGAAATTTAAACTATATGTTGAAGTTTTTCGCGAATCTGGTATCATTCATTAGAAATCGTGGTAAATTTTTAGATTTTTTTTTTCAACGCCGATCAAATTACTTAGTTCCATTCGAATTTTTACTCGAAAATTTTTCAACGGAGAATAATAATAATCACTACAACAAAAATAACGACAACCACAACAACATGATTAATAGTATTAAATAAATTAATGAATAAAAACGAGCTGATGATTGTGTAAGCGTCCAAAAAAAAAGAGCCGGCTAGTGAGTGACAATTCGAAGGGAGTGACTGTGAGTGGCTTACCACATGTTGCCTATTAATCGCTGGTATGTTGTAATAAGTCGTTGCTACGATATCTCCCCCCCCCCTCTCTCGGTCGAAGGCAGGTGCCGGTCGCCCTAATATACAAGATACACACACACACATGCAGGCGCGCGCGCGCGCGCAGACTAACAGGTACGGGAGAGCATATGCATGCGTTCGACGCGGGCGCGAGCGGTAGAACGCCCGATATTAATGACCCGCTATGTATTGCCGGCGCTCTGCCACCAAGGGTGCCGACTCCGTATATGGTTATGATCCTCGGTGGATTCGGCGTTGCTCGGACTTGTTAGAGCGGGATCGCGACTAACGCCGAATTTCCGTAGGGCAGTGACACCGCGCTCGTTTATATATATATATATATATATATATATATATATATATATATATATATATATATATATATAAGAGCAGATCTTTCATCGGCTCATCCTGTAGCGCTTATATTGTTTTCATTATGGAAGACGATTTTTCCTCTTCGTTCTAATTTTCGCGCGAGTTTTCCCACTACATGGCTTCGAGCGGCTTCGAGACTATTTTATCGTTCATTGGCGAGTCTCCGACGTGCCGTTACGAATGTATTATACGGTTACTTTCTTATGAAGGGTGTCCTATAATTTTGCAGGTTTTGATGGAGAATGTTCTTTTAACGATATAAGTATATATGTTTATGCACCGATCACAAAATATTACGAGTAACTATCGTAATCTAAAAAATCGTATAGTTTATTTTTTTTTTTTTACGAAATTGAAGAATAAGAATTTTTCGACTTTTGTCGGAAGAGAACGAGAAACACCCAATTCAAATATAAACGTTCATTTAATAAGTGCATTTCTCTGCATGACTTTCCTCCGTATTATAGAACTGTTCCGAAGAGGGTCGACCGCGAAGGCAGCGCGGAAAACATACGATCACTATATGTATGTATACGTTGCCTGGGTACTCGCCCGCATACTGCGAGCCGAAGGAGAGAAAAACACGCGCATATACGCGCGAAGCCCGCGGAAGTTCTGATAATGGAAAAAGCCACCGCGACAAAATTCCGCGTGCGACTCGAGGATGTTTTAAGCCAAAAGGACGGCATCGGGATCGCATTGCCGCGCCGGCGACGCCTGAACAAAATTTCTCGTTACCGTTTCTTTTGCCCCCCGCATCTTTATAGGTCATATATTTACCTGGTAAAAGCATTTTTCGCTTTCTCTCTCTCTCTCTCTCTCTCTCTCTCTCTCTCTCTCATATCGGGGCGCAAGACGCGTGAGATATCCGTGGGGATATTGGAGTTATCTGCCCTTTTGCGTTAGTCATATATAGATGTCTCGCGTATACATCCGCGAGTCGAAGTTTTGTGAATTCCCTCGCGTTTCTATGGGAATAGGCAAAAATGCAGGAGAGAGAGAGAGAGAGAGAGAGAGAGAGAGAGAGATAGGGGCGCGTATACATATTTAAACAAAAAGGACATTATCGCCCGGCTGAGCCACTCGAAAGTCTTGGGGATTTGCGCATCTATATACATATGTGGGATTAGCTGTCAGGGTAAATCCGTTAGCTTGTGTGTGTACGCAAAGCACCGAAGAGGGTACTCGTTCGATTCTGATGCGATTTAACCACACCTACTGGCGCCGGGGTACTTTTTAGATCTTATTCCCATGGACTGATGGAGCAAATGCACGTACTGCGCATATATATATATATAATGGGAATGGAATTTCGTCGCGAAACGTTGTCGTTGTGCGCGGTAAAGGGAGTCTTTCAAAGAAAGTATGTTATGTTATCCAATCGAATATGGAAAGAACAGAGGAGTGTTCTTGCAAAGGGGCATAATCTGCTCAATTCAGGTGGGGTCCGTTTGTGCTGCGCTGATAGCACAGACACGTACGCACAACGCGTTGGGGATTTTACTCTGAATAATTGACAATGGGGGCGGGGGGGGGAGTGTTTTCGCCGAATGGCTCTCGGGCGCGATATAGAATGGCAACAAAAAGGCCAAAACTGCAGAGAGAAAGTGATAGAGCGAGGGAAAGAAATTCTTTTATAAAACTCCTTATTTAATCATAAACTCATTATTCGCACGCAGCTATCGCCGCGGCCCGGCTAACTTTATATACATATGATTAAGAATCGTAAGGCGACCGATGGCCGGCGTCACTCGCTATAATAAATTTCAAAATCTCTCTCTTTATAATCTGATTAGATCACGCACGGGAGAGCGAGGGCGGTAAGGACCCGTAAACTTTTACGAGACGGTATTTCGTGTATTTTATGTAAAATCCAATATCCGTCGGAGGAAGCCGTCGTCCGCGTGTTTGTGCGAGCGGGCCCGCGCGGTTTCTTTTCCCAAAATCCCCTGATTTACACCGACTGCTAAGTCACGTAACGCCCTCATTATATTGTCGAAGGAAGAAAACAAGTTTATGGTTATAAAGCTTGAAATATCGGCGATAAACGGTGCGCGCGCTCGCCGAAGGTGAGGGAGAGCTTTAAAAAGGAAACAAGAAAAAAGAAGAAAAAAAAATGGAAAAAGAAAGAAAATGAAAAGAAAAAGGACAAAAACGAGCTGTACTGTATATGACTGTATAGGAAAACAGCTTTTTCCGCATATCGATTCTCGATTTATTCTTACGTGATAGTAACAAAAAAGGTGGGCGATAGGTGTTTAACCCCCCCCCGCCGCCGCCGCCGGTATATCCTTAAGAGCGGGAACGGAGCCATCCTTGAAAAGATCGTTTAATAAACGACCGTGTCACCGAAAGAACTGTGAATTTTTTCAAAAATTAATCTTCTTTTTCGATCATTTATTAATTTTGTAGGCACTCTAAAAATTTAGCTAATTTTGGAACACGATCATTATATTACACACGTATACTATATTACATATACTATATTATGTAAAATAATTTCCGTAGATGAACGCTGCAAAGAAGAACTATGGATGACAAAAAAAAGGGTGAGTTTTTTTAAGCAGCACAGGGAAAAAAATTTCCAGTAAAAAATACAATAGTGCCCCCACGGTTAGTTGAACGCAAACTTAAAACAAAAATTTTAATTACCTCAGTATCTAATTAATTTTACAAAGTCGGTAGTAAAGTTTTAAACGTTCCCTCATAAAATTTCCTAAAACTATATTGTAGAATTTTTTAGCTTTTTCCTTGATATATATATATATATATATATATATATATATATATATATATATATATGCACAAACACGCACATCAATGCAGAGTCGCGTATGCCTATGCTTCTCCATCGGTTACCCTACAAAATTCATTCGAAAAATTCCATAAAACCACCCACTCCCCTCACCCTGCTACTTCTCAGTCGAACCGTTCACCGGTTTGAAAAACCGTCCTCCACCCCCCCGCCCCCTGCTTTTCTGGCGCAACCGCGCGCGCGCGCGCGGTTCGGACAACAAAAAAGTGGCGCCGCGCTGTCGTTTCGCGGAGGTAGACGAGGGGCGTCGCTGTTGCGGCGTCGGGTGAGGGGAGGAGAAAGAGGGACACGCGAACGATTTCCGTGTGGCTCGTCACGCACGATGCGCGCACCGCGCCGCGCTCCGACCCCCTTCGAGCTGCAAGTGTGCATTCGTGCGTCAGGGGTGTAGCGCTCACGTAGGGGAGGCCGTCGGTCGTGCGTTCACCGAAAAACCGTGTATACGTGTTTATATATTTTATATATGCATAGAGGGAGAGAGAGAGAGAGAGAGAGAGAGAGAGAGAGCTAGTGAACGCAAGTATATGGCTCTGGGTTGTTACTCAGCTAACGGGCGTCAGGGGATTATGTTCTTTCTCTTTCTCTTCTTTGTTTTTTTTTTTTCATATTTCTTACGTGTTTCTACCACCTGCATTTCGTACTTTTTTTTTATCGCAGGGAATATAATTTTCTCACGGGGGGTCGACGAGTTAATGAAGGGAAGGTACTTTTCCCTCTGTATATGGTAGCGCGACTGTTATCTGCTTTCCTGTTGATATATTTTAAATGATTATCTAGCATATTTTATTTTTCCCTATACTGTTTTTTTCCTGCTCAGATATTAAGCCTACTAACTTCAAAACAGTAAATATTATTTAAAAAAAGACGATTGAATTTAATTAATATGTATAATTTTTAGTAGGAAATAGTTTATTTTAACGATTCAATATATTTGCATAAAAAAATCATTTTATAAATATTAAACGGCGATAGAGAAGGAACACTTCGACATAAATATAGTTGCTTTTAATAAGTGCGTTATACGAAGCGTACAGGTAATAATAAAAAATCTATGAAATACTAATATACAACTTTCATTCGTCACATAATAATTAAACGTTGAATTAATTTAAGCGACGGGTAAGATACATATATATATATATATATATATATATATATATATATATATATATATATATTTATGAGGGGTAAGATTTAGAATATTTAAACTTCTTGTTCGATTTAATAATGTTGAATATCAATAAAGTCCTCTTTCAAGAAGAACGGAAGAGGGGGGAGACAACTGCAAAACGGGAGCGCAGCAAGAAGAACGAATACCCCCTCTCCGCATACGGGTTATATTAAATCGCAACGTAAATAATTCCGTAAATCCACTTGTCAGCGCGCTTGGGCTCGATTGTCCGCGATTTACATTTTAATGTGCTCAAGTGGCGTCTCGTGCCAGAGCGCTGGCGGTACAACGGGCAGGAATGAAAAAAAATGTCGAATAGAAAGAGGGGGAGGGAGTCGGGGTGGGATGAGGCTCGAGAGTATATTGAACAACCCCTCGCGTTTGGCGGTACTGGAAAAAAGATTATAAAAAAAAAAAATACAAAAAAAAAAACAAAAAAAAAACAAAATGAAGGCACACCGCGAACGAATGAATTAAATAGGGCGAAGCTCGTTGAAAAAAAAGCGCGAAAAGCGAGAGAAGTGCCCTCGGGGATTGGTGCGCATGCATTTTTTTTCGGCTCCTCTTGCACCCTTTCCCTCGACCGACGCGAATCCTACATCTCTCACTCTCTCTCTCTCTCTCTCTCTCTCTCTCTCTCTCTCGCTCTCTGCCTGTCTCTGTGTCGTGCACGGTTTATCCCCATTTTTTTTTTGGATTTTCCCAATCGAACTCGCCTCTAATTCGAAAAGTGACTCTTCGCCCCGCAAAGCAATACGCCAAACGAACGGGACAAGGGAGTGGCAAGGGATGCAGGGGGGGGGGGGAATTACCGGCAGATACGGATTGGCAAATAGCCGTTTACACGTCTGAAAGCGAGAAAGGCGCGCTGAATTCAATTAAATCTCCGCCGTACGCGGGTTTAAAAATAAAGGTCGTGGGGGAAGGGGTCAAAATCGCATCGAAATTTAGCCGTAATTTTGGCCACATCATCGGGCGTGCAATTTCCACCGAGGGCCAACTCGAGAGAAAGACAGGTAGGGAGGGGTGAGCGCATTAATCATGCGAAATCGAAACCGTCCGGGGTATGGCGAGTGAGATAGAGAGAGGGGGGAGGGGTTCAAAATTTCCTGTAACCTCCCTACAGCGAACAAGAGCGCTCAGGGGAGAGGACACAGACGACCGTCGGACGCCGGGCAAATAATAATAACGCGCGTCACCCGCCACCGGGGGGCGACAACGACGTAGCCCCTCTCACCCCCTTCCCCTCTCAAAGGGCCTCCGGGTGCGCGTGACTCACGCGGGACTATGGGGCGGGCGACGGATGTACGCGCTGCTGCGCGCGTTGATGGTTGACAATGTCACGTGGGGAACAGAGGGACAGGGGGGAGGAGGCGAGGAAGAAGAGGGTGTCCCGAGAATTCGGGATTTCCCCGATTTCTCGCCCATCCTCGCTCTCCCCTTCGCCGCCTCTCTCTCTCTCTCTCTCTCTCTCTCTCCCTCTCTTTCTCCACGGCCTGCAAATCGAGTCATCCAAGGCCGAAAGGGGAAGCTTTTCATATAGAATTCGATCGATTTCTGAAACCTCTCCCCCCACCTCTCTCTCTCTCTCTCTCTCTCTGTCTTCTTTCACTTTGCATGTTCGTGTTCGTCGTGCACATAGGTGGCATTATATAGTGAAGTATACATATCGAGTTGCTCGAGGATCCCGAAAAGGGAAGGTGTAGTGATAGAAAATTATCGATTCGAGCTGAGTTTTCACCTACCGTTCGGCATATTTGATATCTCTATGAGTAATTGAAATAATTTTGCACTTAGCTCTCATGTATGTGAACTTGATGCAGTTAATATATATATAGGAGTTCTACGAAAGCCCAAAGAGCGCAGATGTATTTTTGGCGGCGAATGTAAACAAAAATGCGCGCACTACCAAATGATCTTCGATGGAACACCGTAAAAGCACGTCTTATCAAGATATGGATACGGAGGTAGCCTCGAGCTTTTTCGAAAGTATGATCCGATCGTGCGCGCCTATCGATTGCCCGAGCGAGTCTCTCTGATGCGCCACTGGGCTCGTCTGGCATGCATGAAGCTCGATAAAGCTTTGTCCTCCTCCTTCCCTCCTCCTCTTCTCTCGCTCTCTCTCTCCCTTCCTAGCTTCATCCGAATTTTATCGTCGCAGAGATTTCGTCGTCCAAGGGCCATCTATCTATCTATCTATATTATATATATATATATATATATATATATATATATATACACGGCCAGTATACGGTTACTCTCGCAGTGCAGAATGACTTGCAAGTATTCCTCGAACATTAACTACGTACTGAAGGTACTTCAGTATGTGTATGTGCGCGCGTTTCTATCTGTGTGCGCGTGTGTGCATACAGACGTACGTCGGTGTATGCATGAACGTGTACATACCGCTCCACCCGTAACCCGTCGAATTATGAGCGCCAGGCGCGCTCGATCCGAAGGCCGCTCGTGCCTCGCTCCCCCGCCTCACCCCGCCCCCGCCCCACTTTACACTCGCCGAGTTCGCCAAACTGGCCCGGGGTTTATATTGGCTGGAAAATTTCGATCGGTGCTCGGGGCGCGTTTAGTCGTTAAAACGCGAGGCGGGTTCGAGAGGGCGAGCCCGAGGCTTTAAGCGCACTCCGGAAATCTCGTTTCAGGCCGAATCCGTTAACTTTCCTTAAATAAATAATACTCGAACGGAATACGGAAAGGTAATTTTAGAGCTGGGATCAATTATTAGAGCCATAACGAGTTTGAAATCTTTCTTTATTCCATCTTTAGTTGTAAATTCGATCCAAAATTTATATGTCCAACCCCCCGCAACCTACGGAGGCGCGCCCGCGCACACACGCACACGACAACTGCATAAGACACTGCATCCCATTCGATGAGGGCTATTACTTCGCGAAATATTTGGTGCAGCCTTGCATACGTGCTACTCCGCTCAGGTCGAGTGAACGTGTAGCTGAGCCTGTGTGCGCAACCTCACGCCGTACACATCCAAAGCACGAATGTATAATCGCGCCCGCTCGTAAACAATGCGAGTCTTCGCCGTGAGGCCGGAGGGGTAAGTGGAGGCTGAGGGGGAGGGGGTCGAGAAGAAACCGCGCGGCGCCGCCCACACACTCGTTCGCGACTCTTAAACTGTTTTACGAGCGAAACTTGCCGGGAGAGTTAAGCGAGGAGAGCGCGCGAGGGACTGAAAACTTTTGGCGTCGATTTCACCCCTACTTTTCCGGTCCCGTGCGCTTCGTGCCTGGACGGTCATTTTTTTTTTTTTTTTTTTGCACAATTTTTCATAATTAAGTGATTTTTTCTTCGCTCCGCGGTTTATTGCTATTTTTTCTGAATTCGCATCAGCGCAGCTTATGTCCCATAACGATTACGTTTGAACAATAATTTTGTTTCCTCTTGTTTTGATTCTTTTCTTATATTCTTTAGTTGTGTACGAAGCCAATGAAAGCTGATGACGCAGATCTGCGGAACCCGAAACGTACGTGAGTCTGTGAGTGCGAAGGAAGTTACTCGCTGCAGAAGGTGTTCCAAATGCAACGACTAAAAGCTATCGCCGTACCCGAGCCTGAGCTCTACTACTTACGGCCTCGTATCTCTCTCTCTCTCTCTCTCTCTCTCTCTCTCGCGTTCTCATGTATCTGGTATGTACACGCGCGCGCCTACACGAGACTCTTTCCTCAAACAGACTGCGGAAGAGCCTGGAGAAACAGGCGGCGCGGCGTTACCGACCAGTGCGCTCGCGATGATAATTTGCTTCTTTAAAGCGTTCTCGCTATCGCCACCAACACCCCTCGTGTTGTACCGCAACCCGCTCCTCCCTCCCCCCGCATGTTTCGCACATTTCCTCGCTCTCCCTATCTGTCTAGACTTCCTTTCTCTTTCTCTCTCCCTCTCTCACCTCCAGTCTCTCCTTGCACGAAAGCGCGAGCACATATACATTCACTTTGGACCGACCTTAGCTCGTAGCGGCGGGGTAAAGGGGCGTATATAGCAGCCTCGTTTGCGGATTACAGATAATACTCGTAATACTCGTATAAGACCCGAGAACGGGCGCACGCCGCTCGAGGCTGCTGCTGCACCGCTGCAGCGCCCTCCTTCTTAAATGTATATATATATATACAAGCGTAGATCTCGACTCTGTACCAGCGAGGAGACAAGTCGTTCCATCTCCGTCCCTACACTTCGCCCAACCCCTCTTATATTCCCTCGCCTCTCTCTCCCTCTCGTAATAACGTTTCTTGTGCATAACGAGGTTAGTTTAGTCAGCGAGTAGTTAAGTTGCGAGTGGAGGAGGAGGTCAGGTACACCGTGGCACAACTTGTAAGATCGCGCGAGTGCCTGTGTATTTGCGTGTGTACGTATATATAGTAGGGCTTCGTCCTCTCTCTCTCTCTCTCTCTCTTCATCTCCCTGCCCCATTCTGCAGATATAATAACGTGAAATAAACGAAGGATATAGGCGAGAGACGCGGAAGCGCTGACGAACGATTGTGCCTGCCATGCGTGCGTCTTGCGGTTTTTACCCCCACCCCCTCCTCCTTCCCGACCACCGCGACGATGACAATTTTCGTTCCCACCGAATTTCTCGGTGACGCGTGCAAAAATAAATGAAGGCACAAGTACCCTTCGTTAACAATTCGGCAAAACTTTAATCCTACTTTATCGTCGGCGGATAATACTGCGCTGCTTTACGTCTGTTTTTAATGTCAAAGTCGCGTACGAGCAAACGACAGCGAACGACGCGAGAGCTTGCGAGCCGCGAAAGTGCCAATTTCAAATTGACAACTCTACAAGGCAGTATACGCTAACGAGTATAATTGTGTATAGGCTAAGCGAAGAGCACGTTTCGTCTCGTGGAGAAATTACGAGACACGTTCGCCGTGGCATGTATATCTGTATAGAGAGAGAGAGAGAGAGAGAGAGAGAGAGAGAATGGACGCGAAACGACCGCGTGTACAACGGGTCAGGAAATTTTCGGGGCATCTCTATTTGTTCAATGGTCTGGAAAGAATAGACAACAGGAGACTTTCCAGGCGGGGCATACGTACGCGCACGGACACGCGCCGCGGTGGGTGGTGGAAGGAAACGGCGGGCGGGACAGAGCATGGAAATAGAAAAGAAATGAGGAGAAAAATGGAATGGGTCAGATAAGAGCGCCGTGTGTGTATATACACGCGCGCGCGCGGAGGAATAAGAGGGAGAGAGAGAGAGAGAGAGAGATAAAACGAGACAATGGCAGTATTACAGGGTGAAAAGGAGAGAGAGATGAGAGTGGGCGAGCGAGTGATAGGGGGGGAGGGTTAGAAAGAAAGGAAAGAAAAGACCGCGCGGCCGAGAGGAAAAAGATGGAGATAAGGGTGCGAGATAAGTGAGTCGGATAGCCTGTAAGACAGCAAAAGCGGAGAGGGAGGAAGTAAAGGGTGAGGTCGGTACAGCATCCTAGTAATATCCGACGGGCAAACTCGAGTTCTCTCCGCGCGCGCGCGCGCGCGAGGTTTATCTCGCTCTCCCACATGTGTCTGATCGCAACTCGTTCTCTCCCCCCCCCCTTCTCTCTCTCATCCCGCTTCGGTGGTCGGGTGACATACCCTCCCCCCCGAACCCCTTCTTTAGCCCGCTAAGCTGTTCGCCATTTGGTATACTCATGGCGTAGCTAGGGACACACGCGCGCACTCACACACAATTACACACGGACCCCAACGCGGAGATCGGATCTTTCTAGACTGCTCGAGCAAGCGGCGAAGGGAGTGAGGGTGAACGAAGAAGCGACTTATCTACACGAAATGCGAAACGCGAAGGGCAAACGGGCTGGGGAGGATAGACAATCGCCAAAATCGGCTGGGAAATTTCTTGTTCTCCGTCTTCGGTAGTCATGTAACGGAGATAAGACAGGGGAGAGAGCGAGAGAGAGAGAGAGAGAGAGATACAGAGACAGAGAGACGCACGTTGCGTTCCAATGGACGTCGAGCTTTGCTTATTCGCTTCAATTTGGTGTGATATACTGTATATGTAAGAGAGGGTAAGTGCTGGTTCACACCCTGGTTTACTAAAACTTATAGCTCGTTCACAAAAAAGTGTCTGTCGTACGCTGCTTTGTTTATCCTTATTAAATTCACGGCTCAAATGTATCGATTAGATTTGAGCCTTTATATATAATTTACATATAATTTACGATAATGGTCACATTGATAATTGACATCTATAACTTATGGATCATTATTCTGTCTTATAAGAAGAATCATATTAAATTTAGTATTTTCGATGTTAATTTAAGATTTTAGATAATGCTAAATACGTGACTACTAAGCGGTTTCTATCGCATAATACCCACTATGAAAAATAAATGAAAATCCAAATTTAATGAAAGATATCATTAATGCAATGCTTTACTATTAACGAAAATGAATATAATGGTTTAATAATTACATTTCATGCCCATCACTGTTTACCTCAAAACTGAAAATCACTGCCGCGAATCATCTTTTAACGCCTTATTCGATCGCTAATTTTAAAAAATCCCATACCTTTTATTTTAGAAAAGTATCTACAGCGCGGTAAAAACGAGAGCACGACTTTGACGACGATCGCGCTGTTGCAACAAAAAAAAAATGAAAAAAAAATCTAATCGACCGATAATTCAACCGGTATCTCCTTCGACTGCCGAGATACTTCGTCTTGTCCCACGAGCAAAATAAAACGAATGAAAAAAGGGGTTATACAAAGTATATAAGAGGAGAGAGCGGGAAAATTAGAGCGAGAAAGAGAGAGAGAGAGAGGGCAGGGTTGAGGTGGGGGAATTGAAGCAGCTCCAAAGGCTCGGATAAGACGAGTTCCGCGCTGTAGAAACGGACCAAGGAGAATCGGAATTATCGATTTGTAAAAATAAGGGTGAAAAAAAAGCGGAGAGATACGGGAGTGACGAAGAGAGATGCAGGCGGGAAAGGCACGGCAAAAAAAACTACTAGGCTTGTTAAGTAATATAGACTCTAAGTACTTTTCATTTTCGCGCAGTTCGAATATTAATATTAAGATAGTATACTTTATTGGCAGTTCGTATTTCACGGGATATCTTCGAATTTGTGCCCGCAGATGCAGATAATAAAATTATCCTTCTTACGCAAGTAATGGGTAAATATCATGACGAAACGAAGATCGAAATTATATACTTGTCAGTGACAGACGACCAGGATTTCAAGAACTGTTCACTCAGCAACGTTTTGCACTATATTAATAAATATATATATAGTAGTTTTGTCATATCACTGAGATATTTCTCCGCGTATATATATAAATGAAAGTCCCGTTCCTTTAAAATTATTTTGCATTTAGTATAACTAAATAAATAAATAAATATATATATATATATATATATTTATTTATTTATTTATAGAGTTAAATACAGGTATGTTTTCATATAATTTATACGCGCGCTTACACGTGAATCGTATATATTTTATATAAGCATACAGTTAAGGTGAAGGGGCGAGATCGTGCGCCTAAAAGAGCTCTGACATGTTTATTCAATAATCGTTGCGCCATGCAAACTTGCATGCCATGATGGTCTAGCGCTGCTGATTTGAATAAAAAGCTCATAAATACCTTTAGCCAATTAGGTAAAAATTATTGTTAATTAATTTTCTTTCGGTCCGTTAACCATATCTATTAATCTCAATTGTTTTTTTCATCAAAAAATACGGAGATTTCAAGAACGGCTTATTTTCAAAAACTCCACATATACTGGCGGAAGTGAAATGTTAAAGTTTCCGAGAAAATACTTTCTAGTTTAAGCTGAGTTTGAAAATGAAAATTTAAAGTGTAATCTTTAAATAAAATACATTAGAGGGTAAAATTTACAACCCCCCTCTCTCTCCGTCGCGCTCAAAACAGCACACGGAAATGGTGTAGTTTTCCACTACCTATAGATAAATAGAGGGAGAGCGGGGGGGGAGAGAGAGAGAGAGAGAGAGAGAGAGAAAGAGAGAGAGAAGAGCGAGAGGATGCACATCAGGGTAGTCGGAAAGGAAAGGGATGGAGTATAGACAAAATATACGGCGGACAGAAATAAAGCCGTGTTCCGCGCGAAAGATTACCGGATTCCCACGTCCACCTCTGTAAACCTTTATATATAATATATATAGGTATACATAGATCGGTGAACCGATGTTTGCCGGCACATATCTCTCTCTCTCACTCTCTCTCTCTGCCCCCCCCCGCTTTCTTTCTATTTCGTTTGCTCCTCTTGGCTCTTAAGCCGATCGATTTAACATGAGGGGGGAGGGGCGCGGAGACACTGCTTTATAATGCCGAAAAACTCTTAACTTCTGTACTGTTCAGTCCCGCGTGTTGTCCTCGCACGTACACAACCAAGCAAAGAGAAGATAAGGGAGTGCGAGGGAGCTTAAACTTTGCACGCGATAAAAAAAAATGCCAAGTCCAAAAGTAAGTAGTACAAACATAGGTGGACGCTGGTCGTGCTGGAACCTCTCCGTTACATTATAACTGATTTCATTTTAAAAAGCGAAAATTTAATACAACTGTTTGTTTGTGCTGGTTTTTTTTTGTCGAAAGAGCCGGCTTATAATCGAGACCGATAGAGACCAACGGATTTTGATTCTCTCTCTCTCTCTCTCTCTCTCCGGCCCCGCTGGGATTTCGCGCGAGCGACAAGTGAAAAACATCGATCGGCTCGCATAACAAAACAGCGCGTCTCGGCGTGTTTTATCAACGGTATAAAGTAATTGTTCCTGCGCGCGTTTCTGAATGCGAACGACGCGCGCATTGCTCGTTTAAATTGTCTATATATATATATATATATATATATATATATATATATATATATATATATATACACACACACAAATATATATAAAGCGCACGTCGGCACATTGACGAACGCATAAAAAGCCACTTGCAGGCTCTCTCGCGGGTCGCCGGCCGCCCGCGAAAGAGCCAGGGCGACCGTAAAACCTCCCATCTCCCCCCATAATTCACTTTTGCGCGCAGAGAAGAGGGAGGGAGCGAGAGGTGAACGGGGTCGAAATAAACATTTTGGCCGCGACGCATCGCGTCGCGTCGCTCGTAAAGTCTTTTATCGAGGCGGGGCGCGGGAATTCATTGTGACCTCCTCCTCTTTCTCCCTGCTTCTGTATCTACATATATATATATATATATATATATATATATATATATAATGTTCACCTCTTTCAGCCCCCCCCCACTAATTCCCGTTCCCCCTTCACCACTTCCCTCTCGAAATCTCTCCGAGCGCCGCGCGTCGGCGGCGATAATATTTTCGCAGACATCGCAGACGCGCTCTGTCCGGCGATAGAATCTCCCCCCTCCCGCCACAGCCACGACCAACAGCCCTAGACCCCGTTTCTCTCTTTCCCCGATGGCGCGCTGCAGATATATATATATATATGCACGTGCATATATAGCGTTCAACGAGCGAGACCGTGAATTTGCGAGCTCTGTTCCACTCACCCTCGGCGGTGGTCAGCGGCAGCGACTCGAACTTTTATGCAAATTGTATGTACGCGGGGCCGTTTAAAGTCGGCCGAAATTACAAGCGGGGCATTATCATTTAGAATATATAGTAGTAGTAGTTGTAGTAGTAGTATTATTAGTAGTAGTAGTAGTAGTAGTAGTGGTGGTGGTGGTGGTGGTGGTGGTAGTATAGCGAGAGAGCGGCGCGGTGGCCGTTACGCACCTGCTGTACAGAGCCGGCAATGCCGTATACAGGGCGCGCGACATCAACGTAGGAAATGAGCGGAAAAATATTTGAGAATGAAGTGGGGTCAGCCTACTACGAAGAGAGGGTAGAGAGAGGGAGAAAGAGAGAGTTGCATTTTTATGAAAAAAACAAATTTCCATTTCCATTGTCGGAGGATAGCCTACAAGAGGATGTGTTTCGCTTAATTTTCAGCTGTACCTATTAGAGGCTTTTCTAACTGTTTATAGAATTTTTTTAAACCACGATTAAGTCGAAATTTACGATATTAGGAATCTTTTCACTAACATCGCCGACGTGACCGATTTATCAATCACACATGTACTATATCCATTGTAATATTCTTATTACTCTTTTGAAATTTCGTGTCAATAAAAATAATGATGTTTATATCGCTTTGTTTTAGAATAGAAGCAGGATAAACGATAAGAAGTTTAATATTATACGGAAGAGATAACTATTCATTGTAAAAAGCAGAGGATAGAAATTGTAACTTGCTTATTAAATACCAAGAATTTTACCGTAATCTTAACATATTACTAAATATACGAAAAATATTTTTGCTATTCTTGAGAAATACACAATGAGATTCTGCAATTATATTTATATTAAAATTACATATTTTGTTAATGTCAGTTGATATTTACCTTCTGAAGAAATTTACGTCAGCATTATATCCATAATAACAACAATACGTTTTTGATAATTGTAGAATTCACATATGTTCTTTTCTAATAATCTTTTTCGAATCGACGACTGAGATTTATTTTCTTCGCCAAATCAATGTTTGTTTACGAGGAAAAAAACGACAGTCGTACCTGTGGCTTATGTACGCTAATTCCGCCAATTTAAATGTTACTCTCACTCTCCCTCTCTCTCTCTCTCTCTCTCTCTCTCTCTCTCTCTCTCTCTCTCTCTCTCTTTATCTCCCTCTCCCTCCTCTCCTCTCTATAAACGTGTCGAATCCCAAACAGCAACTCTCCAACCGACGAATATACGCATACCCCCCATACCCCTCCCTGCTTCGACAGCCCTCGAAATTCCATTGTGAGCAATGATGACTTTCGCGGAAACTGCGCAATTCGCCGGAGCAAATAATATACACACGCGGCTTCCCATATAAATCGTAAATCCCGGGAAGCGACCGCGCGGTTAATGGGCGACACCCTAAATTACGCACGAATGTGGATATTATCATTTAACCGCGACAACGCCGAATGACGACTTTGTCACAGGCGCGCGCGCGCGCACACACACACACACACACACACACACACACACTCGCTCGCACGAGGACGCGACGGCCGGCGCAAGTAATTGGCTCGTGCGTGTTTGCGTACGCGCAATGGCATCGGCGCACCTGGAGCGCAGACATTATAAGCGCTTGCGTATTCAAACGCGTGTTAAAAAGTATCGTATAGACGAGGTGCGTAGGGATTGAAGGAAAACGTCGAGTCGACTTTTCATTGAATTTTTTTGACAAAAAAAAAAATAAATAAATAAAGTAAAAGCAGTAAAGAGTAAAAGCAGTAAAGCAAAGTAATTGGATTTTTTGACGATTCCGATCGAAGAAAGGAAATTTTTTTTGCCAAGAAAAATCTTTTATGTCTTTAAAAAGAAGAGGAAAAGGTCAGATTATTTTTATTAATAGTTAAATTTTGGACTGTATGTTTCAAGAAATATTTTCCGCACTTTAAAAATATAACAATAAAGCCTTTTAAGTGTTTAATTTCGAAATGAAATATAGCCCCGGCTTTGTTATTTCACCACTGCTTATATATATATTAAAGTAGTAACAAGTCCGTTCGGGTGGGACACGAGTATTTTTCCCCTCCATAGAATTTAATTTATTCGCTTTTTTGTTTTTTTTTTTTTTTGTTTTGTAAATTTGGAAAACGGAAGAGGATGATATGAATTTCATTCCTTCCTTTTATCATAGGAAGATTAATGTACATGATAATAGACCATTTACAAAAAAAAAAAAGAAGAATAAATAACGGAATTAAATTTTTATAAACGAGGATGATTGAGAAATTGAAGAGATTGCAAATGATTGGGAAGGGGTGCGGAGAGAAGCGTAACTGATAAGGTACACATAGAAGCTGCGGGCGCGCGCTCTGGTAAACCCATAAATCGTTATTAGAATCGGAACGGCAGCGGTAACAGCAGCAGCAGGAGCAGGAGCAGACAATCTCGGAGCTGTGAATCACCGAGCGTTAGCAACGGTAATTGGCAATAATTGAGTATTACCAATGTGCCGTTATATATACATCAAACAGCTTCGCTCGATACCTTCTTTCGTTTTTCGTCTGATATATATATATATAAAGTATGTCGTTGGCGTGAAGTAACGAATGGAGGTGGAAGCTCTCAACCAACTCACTTAAACTTACTTTCAGCGCAATAAATTGTATCGATTATCAATTATATTTAAATTGTTGTTTTTTTGTATAGTTCTAATTGTTATTTGTATTCCAAACCTCGAAGATATATTTTTTAATTATATTTATAATAATTTTTCCATTTGATTAGAGATGGTAATAATAATTGTCTGATCTGTACATAAATAATTATTTGCTTTTAATTCAGACCTCCTGGTATAGCATATAAGTTTCGAAAAAAAAAAAATCAACAACAAAACCACGCTTTTTTACCTTTTGTTCGAAAGTAAAATCGAGTATAGTTGCAAAATTCATTCGTACTCCCGGCGATGCGTCTTCGTATATCATTTATCTAGCTTAAGAGTTGCGCTATATACTTAATTGAACATGTGCAGCCTGCATCACTCCTCATCTGACTAACTTACACAAGCAACATTCTTATCTGTTATCTCGGAATGGATGAGCTAATCAATTTTTTTCTATTAATTTACAAGCTAGAAAAAAATAATTAATTTGCCGTACATTAGTCTGTGGCGATAGTTCGATCCAACTATGAAAAGAAAAAGAAAAATACTATATTTAGAAAAATAAAAATCTGAAAAGCATTTAATAATAATTAAAAAAACTATCCATAGGTAATTTCTGGATATCTAATATAATACATATATAAATATGTATGTATGTATGTAAATCACAGATGTAACTGAAACAACTATAATGTGTTCTATAAAAGACATAGACTCGTTGAATGGATGACATGTGTTATAATTTGGCAAATAATTTGATGGTCTTCTGTACGACCACTATAATCTCATCCCTATGTACAAATATAGTTCAGTGACACGTGTAGATACAATTATGCAATTTAACAATCCACAGGAGGAAATGTATCTAAAAATCAATTATGAAGAGCCATATATCCATCTCTCTCTCTCTCTCTCTCTCTCTCTCTCTCTCTCTCTCTCTCTCTCTCTCTCTCTCTCTCGTGTCTGTGTGTGTGTGTGTGTGTGTGTGTTGTTAGATCAGACCCACATAAATCGCGGATCGCCGCGAAATTTCCCCCCAGAAATTCCGTATAAGCGCGATCTCGGGGGGCGATGCATTATAAATGGCGGTCCCTGTGCTTCATACGCGATGTCGTCGTCGCCGCCGTCCTGAAACCCAGTACGGGCAACTCTTCCGCGGCCGCACGGCCACTCTCCTCTATAGCTGGCGCATCGGAGCGCCACGTTGACACGAGGGAGGTGCAAAAGCCGGCACTGCCGTGAGGTGGCGATGGTCCATATATACATAGCCTGGGGGAGTGAAAGCCTCCTGGAATTTAATTAATGAACCAGGGGGGGGGGGTTGGGACCTTCGATGGGGCGACTCCTGTAACTGTGTTATATATATATATATATATATATATATATATATATATTTACGCATATAGCACAGCCGCGCGAGAAAACGAGGATCCTCACGGCCGTGGCGGCCGCTCTGGGGCGGCGCGGGTGCGACACCTACCCCATATATGTAATATATATATATATTATATATATATATACATACATATATATATATATATATATATATATATATATATATACAGATTCTCTGCGGCGAGACTCTCCCTGCAGAGCGCGAGCGCGCGCTGCGAGAGAATGAGGAGAGGGATTATTTAGATTAGATTTCGGATCTGCCAGTGGGAAAGTGTTTCCAACAATTTGGCCTCTCCCGGGCGTTATGCGGGACAGATTTTCGAGACCGCATTGTTGTCAGCATGTTGCGGGCACTCAGAGCGGTGAGGAATGGAGCTTCTTTTTTTTTAACATGGCTATATATATTTATATGCGGTTTTTTTGTTAATTTCTTTTTATATTTGCAATTTTCTAATTATTGCATCGTAAAATCAAAAATTAAATAACAGCATTGAATGGATTTTTAGTAATACGGAAGATAGAATTCTGTTGTGTTAAAACTGAAATTGGCCTCAGAAAAGCTTACATGACGGTTTCGAGATATTCTAACCTACAATTTTAAAAACTCTACTTTTTTATATATTTGAGGTTATATCGATTTATAGGGTATTTTCTTCACAAACCTCTTTTTTCATTATGATATGACTATTTATATATTCGATATTCGAGACAAAAAGTAACTACGAGCTATGTTCTCTTTCTGTTTGCTTTTCGAAAATTAATCATTGTCATGAAAATTATTACGTAAGTAATCTAACGATCGTAGATTATAAAGGTAAAAATAGTTAGACGATCCCAATTTCAACAAGTTTAGTCAAAATATTTTATATTATTTTTTTTGTCAATTGTATATAAGTCCGTATATAAATCTCAAATTACCAAGTATCGATGAAAAAAAAGATTTTAAAGAAACTCAGTAACCTTTAAAAATTGTATCAATTTTGTAAAAGCAAAATTTCCTTCTAAATTGATAAAAGAAAAAACAGCGTTTTTTACAATTTTAGGTTAAAATATCCCAGAAAACAGACTTAATAATTCTATGTCCACCTGTTAGAACCGTGCTGTATACAAATCTTCAGACGTATGTAATATTCGTTACTTTAAATTTATTAGCACGCATAAGTCGTCCAAGAAGCGACTTTTACTTACCAGGCCATTATATATTCTATACAGTAACTGTAAATTATTGACGTGGCACTCACCTCGACGAGAGTGATGAGGATGATGAAAAAAGGCGGCGGGTAGCAGGTGTAGTGATCGGCGTAGTACTTCCGATCGCGCTCCTCCGTCAGGAACTCGTCGCCGATCATGCGGACCATCCTGCGGGCACACGAAAAAGAAAAATAAGCTGAACCTGATGTTATTATTAATCGCACGTACGGTCCGTAGTCTGTACGAAAGAGCAGAGCATTATAAACCTCCGAGATGGTAAATTCAATATTCCGCGAGACTTTGTATATATAAGCTATGCGCAAGAAAAAGGGGCACGGAGAAGAGTTAGGGGTTTGGCGAGGAGGGGGTTAAATTGCCGGAGTACTTTGCTGTATAATTTTAAAAAGAAATGAATTATTCAGAAACTTGCGTCCTCCTTCGATTCCTTAAGTTACCAAGTTCCGGAAGGAGGTTACAAGATGCAAAACAAGTTCATCGCTTTTAGTTCCCCGACCGAACTGACGAATCACGTTCGGAGTGCCCCAGCTTATGCATATACCCGGTATATTAAAAAGTATAAGATGGATTTTACCTTAAAGTAAAAAAAAGATCGTCTATTTCACCAATTAATTCATTCCTGCGTCATAATTAAATAATGGGGCTACGAGTACAATTATTCTGATCCGCCTATATAAGGGGAAAAAAGAGCAAACGAAGGGCTGAGCAAATCGGAATTCTCTCTCTCTCTCTCTCTCTCTCTCTCTCTCTGGAAAAGTCGTTAAAAGCAAATTCCCTTCCTGAAATATATATATATGTACATATATATACACGAAGGAAAAGAAGCCACTGACTTGTGCGCGCGAGAAAGAAAATTGCATTCTGGAGTCCCACTTCATTTCCGTAATTTCGGAACAAAGTCACGCCGCGCGCGTAATGCAAGGACTTGCCTCACCCCCTCCGCCGCAGGGTTGTACCGGCCGGCGATTCGGTGCGGTGGAATTAAAAGGGCGGGGGTGGCTAGAAGAGAAAAAGGCCGAGAGGGAGCGCCGGCGCCCGAGCGAGCGCGCACGGCTTATAAGATGAAATTTATTAACGCGCCCGCACGCGCGCGCGCGGCCTTTGAAGTTGGCGTGATTCTTCTTGGCTTTCTTTTGCCTCTGCCTTCTTTTCTTCCCTTCATCCACATAAAGTAAAATTACGAATTAATAAAAAATAAAAGTGTGTGCACACTAGTACAGGTGTGCGTTACCGAAAGGGACTTCTTTCTTCTTCTACTTTTTTTTTAGTATTTCCATTTCTTTTTTTTTTTTTACGAAACATCAAGTTCTTTCGCGAATTATTGGAGTGCGTGACGAGCATGAAGTTTTATTTCCTACAACAATTGTAAAAAATTTCATGTCACGAAAAATATTAAAGTTTTCCTTATTAATGCTATCTCCCAGAATTAGCCAATTCGAGTCAAATTTTAAGTCTGGATTGTTATTTGGAAGCTTGCTTCAAAAGGAATATTGGTATCGTAATTACTAAATTAATTCTACTAAAATAATAATAATAATATTGGATATTCGTTTAATTTATTTAATAATAGTTTATAAATGGAATGCGTGTTTTTTCAATTAAATATGCAAAATTCGGAGTGATCGGTGAATGCTCTGTCGAAATTAAATAAAAATATATAGAAAAGTATCGCAATTTTTGTTCACAGTATACGAAATTTTTTAGTAGAATTTTTATAAACAACTTTTAAAAGAATTTTCGAACATTTGTCGAAAAAATGGTAAACTATATAATAGATAAGTTTATAAAAAATGTTAACTTTTTTGTTTACAGCATATTACAATTATAGAAGAGAGAATACAACACTTCTGCTCGTTAATCTACTCATTACAAAAATAATAATTTCGGTCAGGCGCTCACGCGAATTTCATCGCGTGGTCTACGCTCGAAAGCCTCCCACGCGAAGTTTGATCAGCGTACACGTTATCAGCTTAGAGTTCCAATATTTTCTCGGCACAATTACTCCACCTGCCCCCCCCGAAAGGGTTTATATACAGTTATATACTTTTTTTTTATACCGACCCCTTCTTGGTTCCCTCGTTCGTGGAGCCACCCCCTCCCCCCGCATTCTCCCCTCGCCGTCAACGAGCCCGAAACGGCTGGCGCGCACATTTTTTTTCCATTTTTTAATAACAACGGGTATATGGTTTAATGCGCGAAAGGAGACGGGTATTTGAGACAGAGCGGTTGGGGGTGTGCGTGTAACCATCGCCACCCCGTGCGTGTGTATATAAGACGGCGAATAGCTCGGCAAGGTTTACGGTCTGACGGGAGCTTTGACGTCTCATCGGCTATATAAGGGGGGAGTACACACGAGAGACGAGAGGAGGTTCCCCGCAAAGACTCCCTTTCTTCCTTTCGCGGCTATTGTGACCCCCTCCCACTCCGCCACCCGCCCACGTCGGCCAGCCACCAACACCTTCGCGCTAAACGCGTATACGAGGTTAAAAAATGATTCGGTACACTCGCACTGTCGCAGGCGCGAGACGCGTTAACCAATCCCCCGCCCCCGTGTCCCCGTCCACGTTTCTTGGCCCGTATTCCGGGCGGGGATTTGCGTACCGCGGCTAAACGTCCGAGAGAGTTAGTACAATGCGAGAGGTGGGTGGCGTTTACGATGGGTATCATATGCATAACTTGTTTCTAAAAGAGCTAATCAGATCTTTTTGTTAGCAATGTTGATACAGCGAATGCTTTTTCAAACTTTCGTCTCTGCTTTCTTTTTTCTCATCTGAGAACTCGGAAGTTTTATGTTTTCTTTAAATTTTTCTTTCTAAAAATGAGTTTGATAATGTAGCGGACAATTTTTTTTTCTTTATTTCCTTACTTTTAACAAGTTTTGAAACTGTTTTATGTGATATTTTCGAAATTTTCGAAATTTTCGAAGAGAATTTTTAGAAACAACGCACGATTTTTGGTATACCCTCGATTCTCGATCTTTCATTAAATGCGTATATGCACTAGTAAAAAGTTGTGTGGCAATCTTAAAAATTTTACACGAAAGATTTGACATTATAAGGAAGAAATGCGCGAATTGCACGAAAAGATTATTTTTCTATTTTTCGTTAATTAAACCTATGTAAGAGAGCCTATACTTAACTTTAAAGAGGTTTTAAGACTATAATTACGAATATTATTTGTTACCTAATATTCTAGATACACGCTGCAAGCTAGTACATTATCATAATTAATTGAAATTCTGCACCATCCAGTCTTTATGAAAAGTTCCTTAATTAAACTAAATTAATATTAATGTATACAAAATTTCTAAAGTACGCTATTACAGTAGAAACAATAGTATCAATTCTATATAAATAATGAAACAAACTAATATCATTATAAATTTCATTCGCCTATTCGCTATTCATAGAGAAATAATAGCCTGACCAATCTCCCATGTTGCGTTCTATTGTATTTCTCTACAAATATGGCTATGGCTCTTAAGTGTATAAAAAACGTGCATATAGCAAAGTATGAACTTCGAAGTACTCTCACGATCGTTTTTTTTTTTCTTAAAAATAATATAGCACATGAATTTTTCATAGCACTTGGATTTCGTACGGAAACACCTAAAAAAGAGAGAGAGAAGAGAGGGAGAGAGAGAAAAGGAAGAAATGGACGGGGAGCTTTCTGGAGATCGAATTCCTCGAGATGGAAGGGGGGAGGGAAAGAGCAAAGGAGTGAACTTGAGAGAAAAAGCCATACAGCTCACTGAGGTGTGCAGCGGAAAGAAGGACGACGGGTGACAGGAGGAAATGAATAAAAGGGGCGTAGTCAAGGGAGCGAAGGAGAAGGGATGTCGATGTAGGTAAGGAGTAAGAAAGAGCAAAAGCGCGCAAATAGAATCTATGCTCTTCTCTCTCTTGCTCTCTCTCTCTCTCTCTCTCTCTCTCTCTCACCCTCCCTCCCTCTCGCGTGTATGTCTGGCGCGTGTCTCGACTTCGTATTGTTTGCCCGGAGGATAACGACGCGGGAGCGCTCGCGCTCGCGTACTGGTGGTATCAAACCACCCCACCACCTCCCTCCAATGTACAGGGAGCAATTGTTGGAGACTTGGGCGGGTGGAGGGGGACGAGGATAAGCGGGAGACTTGAACTGAAAACCGGGAGCTTTAAGACTTTGCGCTAGTCGGCGGAAGGGCGTGAAATTGCGGACTGAGCCCATTCGGCAAAGACTCCGTATTTGTTGTATTAAATAATATTCGGAGGTGGCCTATGAGAGGGGAAAAAAGGGGTAAAGATCGAATACTATTGTTAACTTTCTGGATTACTGGAATTTTATTTTATGTTAGTGGAATGTTATTATTGCTATAAAATTATTGCTATAAAATTATTGCTATAAAAAAGTAATGCTAGCTATGGTGGACTAGAAAAAAGTTAAGAAGGTTACGAATTCATTAATCGATCAATAGGTCTAAAACTCTTCCTATCATCGTAATAATTGCCTAACTGTGGGGCCGAAGTAACTCGATTTTACTTTCTTTACGATAGTCATTCTATAAAGAAACTTTGTATGGTAAAGTTTTATTATTAAAATTCTAATATTATGCCGAGAATAAGAAAGTTATAATTAATGAAACTTCAATTTTGCAACAGTTTATCATGTGTGCCAAGTTGCACCGGCGTCGATTTCGACAAAAAAAGTGGCTTTCGACAACGGTAAAATTTGAATTTTTGAAAGCGTGACGGTGCGCTAAAATTTTCCTCGTTTTCCAAATCGACTCCCAGACGTTATTTACCCAGATATTTCGTGCAAGGGCGTATAGGAGAGACGTGTAAAGAACGGCTTCTCTCACATGGACGTTAAGACGAGTTGCTTGAATTCGATGCTAAGAGGGACGAGTTCTTGTACGTGTGAAAGAGGGCGAGAAAAGAGAGCGAGGCGAAGGGGGGACGGAAAAAGGAAAGGACAGAAGAGAGGGGGCCTAGAGGAAAATTTAGATTAGAAATATTCGCGCACGAGCGGACTTCCGTCTGTACGGTTATTCCGAACACGCTTTTCACGCACGGATGGGATTTTCGCAATAGCCCCCCCCCCTCCTCAACCCCATGCCTCGCCATCTTTCACCGCTTACAAAATCGTGGGCAAGGCAGAAAGAATAGGCGTGCTGGGTAGGGAGGGCGAGACGAGAGCTAGAAAACTTGACCGTCATGGTTATGGCGTTTCTTCGCCTTTGCGCCTTCGATTCTCAACCCCCGCCCCCGTCACCGTTTCGGTATCGCTATTTTTTGAGCTCTTACCACGTCTATATAACCGCAGCCGTCGTCGCCAACGCCGCCGCGATGATGTTATTTCCGTAAAAGGACGAGAGAAAAAAGACGGAAAAGTTTCTGACATACTTTATTTTTTCTCCTTATATAGGGTCTTATACATCCTATCGCACGAACGACGCGGGACACTCTGTTCCCTCTATCGCGTTTCTTCGTCGGCGCGCACGGCCGCATTATCAAGCCAAAAACTTTCGACTGTAAAGCGAGAAAAATGTAGGCCGTCGCATTCTGCGGAACTCTGTTTATTCGAGCTTTGGGGATTACTTTAAGTAAAGCCAAACGTCCGCCTATCGGGCGAAAGAGAGAGACAGAGGGAGAGAGAGAGAGAGAGGGAGAGAAAGAGAGTGAGCGAACTTATTTTGCACAAAACTGTGCCTCCACGTGGCAGTGAATTTTCGTATTCCTGTATATGTGTATGTATGTGATGCGTGGGCATGTGCATGTGCGTGTATGTATGTTCTAGTACATCTGGTGCAGCGAAGCACGCGCGCGGTCGACGAGGTACACTCGAGCAAGGGGAATTTTTGAGTTAAAACGTGAATGGGGTGAGAGAAAAAGGGGGGGGTGGGTGGATCACCCACAGAAAGAGAAAAAGGGAGAGAAGGATGGACAAGGGGCCAGGGGCGCGGGAACTTGACTGCGGAGAAAATTGACTTCTAGCAGGTACGACACGTGCACGGACTGCACGACCTCGGTAGACTCCTACCCCCCCCCGCCCCCGACAGAAAGTATTTTGCCATAAGCTCGTAAACGAGTCTCGTGTGCCTTTGCCCGCGGTGCTGCTCTGCTTCCGCCGCACTCTTCCTTCCGCGAAAGGGGAGGGGACACCAAATGCTCATAAAAAGCCTTCTGAAATTGTCGAACTCCTTCGGTCGCTCGCTCCCGCCCACCTTCTAGAGCGGCTATCTCGTGTTCCCCTTTTTTCTCTATTCTGCTCAAGACTTGCGGTAATTTTTTTAAGCCCCCTTATGACCTCTCTGCCTGGACGCTAATCCCTTTCGTGTTTTCTTCCGATACGGGCTGATGATGACGCAGATCTAATTCAAAGGGAAGGTGGAAAACAGAGCAATGATCGAAGCTTGTGAAATTGTTTCCAAGTTATTGACGATCAAAGAAATGATTTATCAGGAATATTTATGGGTAGATGAAAAGAATTGTTTCTGAAAATTTACATTTCTATTTCAGTGAGAAATCACAGTCACGAACAGAAAACGTGGTGGTATCGTCCGATTGGTTTTAGTCGTTATTGCTATATATGTGGCCGTCGTACGATCCAAATTTCTGAACTATCGCGTTAATTTTTCACAGGTGTTCAATTGTGTATGTACGTAATCTTCAATCGCGTATATGCACGAAACAGCGCAGGCGGAACGTGACTTATTTGCGATCTCAACTCGTGTGATCGTGAAAATGACCATAACGGTATCATAAGTTTTATAGTAGTGTTCAGCACATTTTTTTAACCATAGTTATATATATATATATATATATATATATATATATATATATAACTTGAATCTAATTTGAATTTGTTCCAAATTGACTACACAATCAAAAAAAATTATCTCGAATCGTCGCAAGGTCCTACCATTCTAACAACATTTTTTTCGTATAATTTCATTACTACCATTTTATTAATAAAACTTATTACTTACGTCATCAATTATCATAAGAAATACAAATGGAACTTATCTTAAAAAAGACATTGTTTCAAAATCAGGACTATAGCTAGCAAACGATATTCTCACATAACGCGAACCCGTCTATTCTCCCCTTCTATAAGACTTACCCCCGACTATCGCCCCCCTCCCAAAGCACGAAAATCCCAGACGTGGTTTTGCGCGTCGCCGAACGCATTCACCCGCGTGCTGCCCTCGCTCTTCTCGCTACTGGCAGATTCGTTTTTCTTCCTCTAGAAGTCCTCTGCGTCCTCCTACGTTATTCTTCCGTCTTGGAATCTTCCTCCCGCCAACGAGAATAGATCGACTGGGTGCAGCGAAACGTGAATCGATAAGAGCTCTTTTCGCCAAATGTAAAAATCACGAGAGAGAGAGAGAGAGAGAGAGAGAGTGAGAGAATAAGAGATAGGGATGACGCGCAGCTTATTGCAAGGACCAAACGTCGAGGAGGAGGAGAGTGTAATAATAATAAAAAGAGAAATAGGGAAAACGAATGAGACCACTCCGAAAAGAAAAATGTACGCAACGTGGAAGAAGGAATTGACACGCGATGCATTCAACGAGCCGGAAGATATATAGTACGTTATCAAAACACAACGGACTTTTCATTCAGCTTCTCTGCTATCTTATTCACATCTGTACATTATTTAATTTTCAATAACTATTACATCTACAAATACGATTTTTCTATCTGAAGCCATCAGACCGGTAAAATCGATGACTAAGCCAAGTGCGATAAACTTCGATTGGAAAAACCAGCTCTGCAGTAATTAGCCACAAATATTGTGCAAATAAAATGACCTTTTTATTTACTAAGATTGATCACAAAGTCCAATAAAAACTGATAAGAGATCGGCTGCGATTCAAATGTCATGCATATATAGAGTGTGCGATCTCTAACACATAACTGTAAGAGTTTTAGCAAAAGTCGAGGGCAGGATGCCAATATTCTGCAGGGCTGTTATAAAACTCATCGCTCGCTGCGCTTGGAGTGTTCAAATTCAGAGAAGTCTTTTACGAGTGTCTAGTCCACGACGTCGATTTTCTTGATTTGATTAATTCCATTTGCCAATACGTGACACCCCCTCCCTATAGCCCTTTTGGCTCTTTCTTGGTAAGAGCAAACTATGTAGTCGCTTCTGTCAAGACAGTCAAAGAACTACTCTTCCCTTGAGCTTGTACGAAGATAATTTTTATTTTCTTTTAGTTCATACTAAATAATTAATATCCGTTAATTTTTCAATCTGACGCACGAACTCATGCTATATTTAGTTGTAGTGGCTCTTCTGGATCATCTTTAATTTTAGATAACAATACCCGTATTATGACAGATTTTTTATATATAATTTATTATACATCTCTTCGTACGTATATATAGACTAACTCCTTTTTAAATTGGTTCTGATTCAAGAAGAAGGAATGCCATTGTCAATATTACTTGATTCGATGAAAATTCAGGATGTAGAATAGACAATTTTTGATTCAGCAATTGGAGCCGGATATCTCTTCCTCCACAGAAGAAGTAGACGCGGAAAAAGCAGATAGAAAATACAAGGACGGTACTGACGAAAGAGCGCGCGTGAAAAGCGAGACGTATCCCGAATAGAACGAATATACCGTTTGCTCTCCGGCTGTATACTTCTAAAGATTCGTTCGATTGGCCCGATTCTCGAATCGGATCTAGCTGATTTCAAGTAATTCACTATACGTTTAAAGTTTCAATCGAAATCAAATAAAGAAAACACATGGAAGAATGCTAAATCTCTTTCAGGCGTTTGAAGTATATATAGCCTTTAAGAATATATATTAACTTTTTCCGATGAGAAACTTTATATATATATATATATATATATATATATATATGTGTGTGTGTGTGTGTGTGTGTGTGTGTGTGTGTGTAACATAACGATTACAATAAAATGTGCTTGAAGCAAAGAGTTAAAAAGAATTATTCTATTAGATTGATATTGCAATTTATCTTACGAAATATGTTGCTAATTTGTATTATTTTTAAAGGATCATTTATGACAAAACGTATGAAAGTATGAATCGGGTGAGCTCTTTCAGGATAAATACCTGGCTCTTGACTCACGTAAAAAAATAACTTTCGATTCAGAGAATCGATAGTTTTCTATACGACTGCTATTTCATTAGCATGAAGTATTTCCACTGATAGTACCGAAGGTAGTTATTACGAAAAAAGACATTTGCATCCTTCACACTCTTAGCTTACCCTCATCCTATCCTGCTCTTTCTACCTCTTTATTGTTTATGCAAATTCTAGAAGCACGTTATCTGTGCGGCAAGTTCGCCCCGATACTTACACCAGATGCCTACCACTTGAGCATTACTGTGCAATATAAAATAAAGAAGTTTCGAAAGTCTGATGAACTCTTGTTTCTTTATATCGATCGTGGCATTATTGCTTTACGCCAAACGGTAGTTCTATCACGATCTCTATTTAGAGAATTTAATTTACTTTTATTGGGACATAGTTTACTGTCAGTAGAGAATGCAGCCGATATATATATATATATATATATATATATATATATATATCATGGGTGAGAAATGCTTTAAGAGTTCGAGCGTTCGTTTTGCATTAATTTTGCATTAAGATCAAAATCTATTTTAAATAGATTCGCGCATCCTGATGTCGACTTTAAGATCTACCTGATTATTTAATACATCAACGAAACCATAATTAGTCCACCAAAACTTTCTGAAATTGCAGTACAATATGTGGTAATGCTATCCGATTACGGAGTCATGAAATTTCCAATGACGTCATAAAAATAGAAAAAAACTTCGAAGTACAGACAAAAGTCCAGAGAGAGAGAGAGAGAGAGAGAGAGAAAGAGAGTGCGTGCAAGAAAAAAGAAGCAAGCAAGCAAAGAATCAAAATGTCAAATAACTTCTGAATTTTGTCGTCGGCTGATTAAATAGAGCACGTATAAGACCCTTTGCTCTTTCTAACGTCAGACGGAGCTTGCACTAATCTGAAACATTAGCACACATTGAACCGGAAAAAGATATCCTATAACGGCACGTTGATAACGAAGTGCAAAAGGGCAAAGGAAGAATTATTCACCAAATTAGTATATATATATATATGGAGAAAATACTGAAATGGAGAAAAATTTCGGCCGATTGAAAAGGCAAAGATCTACATAAAAGTGTTTGTATATGAAAAGGAGAATAAGGGTGAGAAAAAAAGGGGAAATGTGTTCCGTACGAAAAAAAAGAGAGAGAAGGGGGCTTTATCTTGGCTCGAGTTTTTGTACGTATATACAGACGCGGGTACGCCTAAGAAAGAACTCGGGTGCGAGCATCCACCTTGGCGCAGAAAACGAGAGAAAGAACAGGGGGAGCGAGCCTTCAAAGAGGCATGAAGGCTAAAATTCTCATGTTTCCCCGAGAAATGGAAACAGGGACGCGAGGGGGCGGGTTATAGGGAGATCCAGAAAAGGGAGACGATAAAAAAAGTATATACCAAAGAGCAAAAGGAGAAAAGGTTTGATCAAAGAAGTGAATGGCCCCCACTACCTCTTCACGTACGCGATTGGCCTTCACCCCCTTCTCTCTCTCTCTCTCTCTCTCTCTCTCTCTCTCTCTCTCTTGGGCTCTCACCCCTCTCTTTCTCTCTTTCCTTCTTTCTCCTCTCACCCACTTTTCGGTCTTTACTCCGCGACATTAAAATATCGATACATCTGCAACGTCTTGCTCTATATTGGAAAAATTGGATGCAAGCTCGGCCGAGTCCAAAGAGTTCGTCCGACTAATGGAAAAGTGGCCCGTTGAGTCTCAGAACCATTTTTATAAAGAAAACTTGAAGAACGTCTTTATCGATCAATACTGCACGTATCAATACATATACTCACTACTTTTAGTTTAAATTATCAAAAAACTGAAAAATCTCTCAGCCTAGTAATTTTTTTCCTTTTCAAACAACCACTAATGTATTTGCTGATAAGTTGATGGCCGTCACACGTATAAGCTCGCACACCTTCTCATAAACTTGCTCTCTCATATCGCGCGCTCCGAAGCGACACCTGCTGTTCCGCAGGGACGCTCGCTCGGCCACCACAATGCTGCCTTGTACGCGTGTATGCATACTTCGGGGTCTTATAAATACTGGCACGCGCGCACCCACCTGCACTCGCTCTCGCGACCAACTCCGCGTACCCCACCTCCGTGAGAAACGTTGCATACAGTGGAAGCTATTATAATGAAACGCCATGTATAATTTCCTGCTAAGGTATCCTCGGAATTTCGCGGCTAGCGAGCACGCGCGGCTGACGTTCCAACGCGTATAATGCGTGTAAGAAAGGAAGAAGGAGACAGCGAGGAGGATTGCACGAGAAATGCAGAGGGGGAAAAACAATAAGAATCCTATATGCGACCACTTATCTCGGATCGTAATTCGAGCGTATATAAAAAGGCTCACCTTGTGAAAAGCGCGCTATTGCGCGGAAATAATTCAGCGCGACTTTCGCGCAGACAGCGACAAGGTTTTTTATGAAAATTGAAAGCAAGATCTTAAACGTATTACAGATCCGTTGATATGCTCATATGTTCTAATGAATAGTAATGATAATAGAATAATATTCTTTGCTACTTTTCAAATTTATAAGTAATAATGCGAATGTTTAATATATGTAAACTTGATGTGCGCCCGTTCGATCAAACTGATGGTAATTAGATCAAATGATTAGTGTCACATTTGAAAATATTTGAGAATTAATATAAAAATACTGTGTCCTCTCTTTAACGGCGACTATTTTATTTATATAACACCGACAATCTTGAGGATATAATGAAAATAGACTCGGGACAAAGAAAACTTGTATATTCTAAATAATTTATTTATTAATATGAAGTTTTACAACATCCGGAGAGTTTTGCTGTCTGTAGGAAATGAGTTGGAAGGGACGAAATTAGCAAGAACAAAGTAAAGTACATTTTTAAAAAAAATCCGTAATTGTCATATTTGCTTTACATTTGAATTGAATGATTTATATGAATTCCTCCATTAATCGTATGAAAAGAAGTTGTTATTTACTCACATTCAATTTTCACAAATTGTCTGTCGACATAGATAAAGAATGATAAGAAAACAAGAACTTCTCGAGATAATCGGTAGTACTCTAACCGGCGATCCCCGTCCCTTCGTTCTCGCCCTGCGTGCATGCGCATGCGCTCGAGTTACCACCCTAAAAGGTAGTAGTAGTAGTATTACTATAGTAACGGCGACACGGCCGGCAATTAGTATGGATTACAGCGGCAAAGCGTACCAGCGACGAAGGAGGACCACGGGAGGGGGGCTCGTCCGATGGACGTGCCCGTGGTTTACATTGCGGCCGTACATCATCGCTGGATGGTGTACGGCAATGGTCGCTTCTGTGGAATGCGCTGCCGAAGCCGCGCATCGCATTGCATCGCACCTGCCCGAGCGCTGATTTAGGCGTTTAAGACCGAACCCGATCGATATTGGGTATGCTCGTCTTAACGGCTCTATAGTAACCCTTCTTCTGTACTACTGTACAATCGGTAAGTCCATATTTCTAATGAATTATTTCGGATATTCTATATACCCCGTTATAGATAACGTATACATATATTGATTATTACTAGTGTACAAGTGTCCCTAGCGTTGAGATAATAAAAATCGTATCGATATATTCCGTTGCAGACTATACTTTCATAGACGTATGAATGCATTCAAGTATGACTAGACTTTGCGTACTCACAATACGAAAATGCTAAAGTCTGAAAATGAGGATGAACATTACTCGCTTAACCACATATTAACACTTTCCTATGCGCGTGGATCATTAGTTTCCAGCTCGCGCATTCAATTGTTTGAAAGAATAGACTCTCCAGGTTTGCATACAATGTATAAATCTCGATGATACAAGGGCAACTGAGGGAGATATGCTAACTTATAGAACCAAGTTTTCACCACTACTACCATGCATGCATATGATGCCTTCACGGCGATTTTAGAATTTTCCTCTATCATTCTTTCACTCTTTCTCGTTCCTCTTCGTTTCGTCTGCTGGAGCGTGTACTGTTTCATGTTTATCTGTTTCTTTCATTTTTTTATTGTTCCATTTAGTCAATTTTTTGTGTCGAGTTTTACTCGGGTAATTTGCATGTGTCTAATCATCGCGATGGCGAGCGTATGTGCATAAATTCCATGCGCGATATCTTAAATATAGTTCGTGGGAATTCATGGAAAATAAATTAGGACCATATAGATTGTCAAAAATATCTAGCGGAACTTAGTCCGTAATCTCTTTAAATGAAAAACAACATTCAAACGTTACCTAAAATATGTTCGCGAGTATTCAATATTGATTATATGGATTTATAAGTACCATTTATTTGTCATAAAACATTGCATAATAGCGTGTATACTTGATCTGATGTTCAATTCATCAACAGCAGAAGATAAGCCTGACATTGGATTGTATTCTATTTACCGATTGAAAATTACTTTGATCCTCAATAATTAGATGAGCTTAGCAGTCTGACACGCTCGATAATAATTAAGGGAAATAGTCGTGATACTTGACCCAGAAAATGTTCAAGGCTGTCAACAGTAGGATTAGGATGGAGCTACTCTCTTGTGAGTGAGGTGATGCGCTGCACCGGCAGAGAGCGAAGGGAGATGGTGTGAGAAGCCGGGGAAGGTGGTGCAGAGCAATCGATTTTGCGCATTTATGTGTGCATGTGCCTGAGCGAATCTCCGAATTAGAGACGATATACGGCCGGTGGCGAACTCGAGAGTCCCATCCGTCACCCTTCTCCAAAGCTTACTTTGACGTTCAAGTTTCCTCTCATGCAATTAAGTAAGTACCTGGACAGGCCCCTAAGAGAAGCAGCTTTTCTTGCAAAGTTTCCACTCAATTAGCAAAACGTTTTCCTTTGGCTCTTCATGCCTTCTTCTCTCCTCCTCCTGAATCTCGCGCCTCTCCACACCATCTATTTCTCTCTCACTATCTTGCTTCATAATGTAGGAATTCCCTCTATCCACGCACAAACCCGTAGATAACTTTGTATGAAAGAAATTGAAGCAACATAAGAAGAGTTGGTGATAGATGAATATAAACATATTTCTGTTAAATTAGGGTATTTTCGATGCTGTGTAGATTAGGTATTTATTCCTTTTTGGTACAGAATAAGTGAATATGTTCTTTTTTATTTGAAGTATTAGTTTATATTGGGAATTCCAATGAAATAACTACGAAAATTGTAATTTTAACAACGCTTCCATCACTAATTCTGATGGATTACTTTGGCACTGATAACAATATTTCCAACTCCTTGCCCTCTTTTACAGATTTTCTCTCTATAAATAAGTCAATTTAATGGTCCAATTTCAACAAAATCGGTGCCAACATATATATTGACGAACTTAACGACGCTGCTCTCAACGTTCACTATCGCAGTTTTTATAGCAGCCTCGAAACTCGTAATTTGGGCAAATGGCAACTCTCGTCCTTATACAAAGACATCTCATCAGAAAGTTCGACGACCTCCGTAGCAGCTGGGATATTCATCGAAATCTCATCGTGGCGCGACGGATTGACGATTGCAGCGGAGGATAGAGGGAGAGGGGAGCATCCTAACTCGTCCGAACGACCAATCGAGGAGCCTTCCAAAGTCGTGGTGGCGCAACGTCGTATTATAGTCGATAGAACTACTGTCAGCCCAGTCGACGGCTACGAGGCGCGCGTACGTACGAAGCATTATCACCGGATTAATTAGCCGGAGGTGGGTGGTGGATGGTACGTAATTTCGCCCTGCAACTTGCCTCCGGTCCAATCCTCGACCCGGCATCCGCGAGATTAGGACGTCCAGGGAGAGAGCGAACGAGGATGCAGCAGCGATGTGCGCGAGTGCACGACTATTATTGAGGGCGAGGGACGAGACGGAGCGGATGCCATATGGTCGTGGATGCACGGGCGCATTGTGTATACGAGCTGGATATTGGATTATACGTCATTGGTGCGCCGACGCAAGGCTGACTAACGAGCGCGGGCGCTACTGCGGAACTGTGCAGCGGAATTGTCGATTGTGCGTGTGTGGTTATGCGTCCGGAGTCTACCGTTGGTGGGAGGTGGCGTTTTGATCCAAGTGTCAGCGGACCGAGGGTTGCGATTTATTCCTCTAATTGCCGAAAGCCTTGTCCGGGCGGTGGCGCGCGCGCTCACCAACTGCAGCTATGCCCACGAGGCGGAACTATATATATATATATATATATATATATATATATATATATACATACATATATATATGGCTTACTAAACTGTCTCAGCAAGAGAGAAGTGAAAGTTCGATTGGATTATTATGAATTCATTTAGATGCTGTTAGTGCTCGGAAAACAGAAATAACTCTATTCGAATACACAAACTCTTTCAGAATCAGAGAAGAACAATAGACAGGTATGAAAGAAACAGGATGAAACATTCACAAAAAATGGTGAAGATGATGTATAAAAATCAAAGTAATCGAGATAGTTTTTAAGGATTGTCCTGCCGTTCTCATATATACGTCATAGATGGTATAGGCAACAAAAGGCAACCGACAACATTTCATCCGAATTGTCCATCGTCTATTGCTACTGAGAAGCAGTGAATGTGGCTGCTTTGAGGGTTTTGATGACGGTAGTCAAAATTATGTCCCCGGCAAGGTTCACAGCGCGCAAGGTGTATTTTCAGCCTACAGTTTGACCTGATATTAACGAACGGTTATACGTCCTTTATGTACTTCCACTAACCCCAATACAGTATCCCAATTTCATGAAGCTCATATAGTTGAAAGATTGACATATATCATAGCGCTGTTCAGAACGGAATTGCAATAATACTCGTATACAATAAAGATTAGGTTGTCTAAATAAATTCCTTGAAATGTTGATCCTTTGAATTCGACTTTACAAGTGATGATTACGAGCTGTCGGCAATTCTATTTCAAAACTCGCTCGAACCGCAAGACCGTTGCAGCTCCAAATTTCCCAAAAGTTTGGGAGAATCCATCGCGCAATGGTAGAAGGCAAGGAGGACGAATGAATAAAGAAAATATATTTTACAAACAGTTTACATATTAATAATTTCGCTTTCCTTTCTAATATAATGCATCTTTACGCAATTGTAATTATTTTTTCCTTGATTCTTTCAATCTTAATTTTCTGTTTTAGCCATGAATAAGGCGGAAACACGCCACCATTAAACATTTCTGAAAATGCATTATCACAGAAACTTGTACTAGATAATATGCTCAGGTATTCATGCGGATTCGTAAAATTATTCATAAAATATCCCATATAACCTATAATTTCACTGCTCAACAAAATAAGGAACGTTCTATCATGTACTGAACACTACTATTGATGTAAACTTCGTTCGTGCGCAGCTTATCTAATCCAGCCTTTTTATCTATTTTATTATAGTACAGTTAAAGAAATTGCAATGATATAATCATGTTCTGATTTTCTACATCGTAATTGAAAGAATACATAAAAATATAATTATTGAAAACCTTCAATCAGCTATTCTTACAAAAAAATTTAGAGAAAGGGAGAGGGAGAGACTGAGAGAGAGAGAGAGAGAGAGAGAGAGAGAGAGAGAGAGAGAAGGGGAAACGAAATTCGTTCGATATCTTCCTTATCCTCGTTAGCGTCACAGTAATTGCCACTCATTAGTTGGACCTTTCACGAGTCCTCTGCCCCCAAGCTCTACTATTCTTCCACGCCTTCGCAGCCCATTTATAAGACCTCTTCATTCCTTCGTTCTCTTTCGCACCATTTGTATTCAATGTTGATGAAAAATGCATACCAGTCTATAAATAATTTCAGAGAATGCTGTTTGAATTGGATAGAAAAATAAAATGAATATTTGATAAGTTATTGGAGTGTTTTATAAAAATAAATTGTTACTAGAAAAATTCTATTGCACTGTCATTTCTAGCAATCTAAATGGCGATGGTTCCAAAGTGTAAGATTGGTAAAAAATATGGAGAGAAAATCGATGCTAGAAAATAAAACGAGTAGATGAATTTTTCTTGATTGAAAACAGTTTTCATTTTAAACTATTTTCGTCGATTGATTATCGACAAAACGTTATATGTATATAATGGAATTCGGTTGGTCCTCGTTCGCAACAACACACGATATAAATATATTGCATGTATATATACAAATATGATATACCTTTAAATGCTTATGGATAACGGTGATGCATTAATCCTTCAACGCAATAATTACATTCTCATAAAAGCAAACACACACGCACAATGAGAAAGGAAAAGGGGGGCTCAGCGAAATACCAATAAATGCGAGTGCAATCTCAAACAGACAACGATCAATAACAATAGGCCATAATTGTATGGAGTATACTTATATATATGGCTAACTCCCCGTCTTTGTAAGGCTGCGTAACCGCCCGCATGTACACACAGACTCCAATGTGTATCATTCACATTCGAACGAGAGAGATAACAAGAGACGCCCTCCCCTACCCTGCCGAAGTGTAAAGGATATAGATAAATAGGTGGTGAGGATAGAACGCGCGCGTATAAAAAAGGGATGATCAATCTCATGAAATCCCGTTACGTGCGCATAACCGTTTTGTTTACGACGATCCACGGGTATAATCGAGGGAGGGAGGGGGGTTGGCAATAATTTGCCTCGCTGCGCGCTCGCGCGGTATTAAACCGAGCATCCCTCTCTGCCTCCCGTCGATCCTCGCCTTCTATAACGTGGCATTTAATTATCTGTTCGGTTGCGTGAGTCCCCCTCCACTCCCTTACCCCCTTAACCCTCTCCACCGCACGCGTCGGGCTATGTCGTTCGGTAAAACAGTTGATAGACCAACGCGCGCGCGCGCCCACCGCAGGTCGGTGAGCAAGCTCGGAATTTCGTCACGAACCCAGATTTACGACAGCCGATATATGAAAAGGGGTGCAAAATTCGTCACGTGCGATGGAAGTAGCACTGTCGAATTATTGAGACAAAAGTGTCTTGCTCGATGGCTGATGATTAAAAAAAAAAAAAGAAAGAAAATGAAGACCGTGCAAGAAATACAAAATCTGTACGTTCACTTGTAAAAAATTGAATACTAGTGATAGAAGGTACATGTATAGAAATTTACGTCTATCTTGTATAGCATATATGCTTTGTAATTTAAAAGAACGCCTGGTCTTTCTCAGTCGCAAACTTCAGACTTACTATTGCTTCTTTATATATAAGTATTGGTACAAGTGTATTGTGTCAAAACTATTCTCGCTCAATCGAATTTAACATAATGTGTCCATCAATCTATACATAAAATTCAGTTTAATTTTGCTATAGATTGCAGGTGTATACACAAATAATTACAGAAATTCCTCATGTCGTTATAAATCTTTTTAAAAATACACAGATTTCTTAAAACGCTATACTGAATATTCTGAATAAAAAAGCGATTCAACTAAAAGATAAATTAACCACTCAATCAAGAAGGTGAATAATCATGAAATAACAAAAAATCTACGTCATATTAATTGCCAATGTGTCCGATCGTCATATAATTCCAGTATTCTAAAAAATATTGATACGGAATGCCAAAATAAATCTTTTTTTTTATCTCTGACAGTGCATCCAACGTTTCGTGCGCTTGAATGACAAACCAGGAATTTCACCTGCACCTATCAAAAACCGTTCGCGTTAATTTAAAATTTAACGCGTGGTGATCAATTCACATCATTACAATAAATGCGCGGCCGTTGAAAATGCGTATATAAGTATATATGCAATTAAAGAGCTTAAAGTGAAATCTACCATTAATATTTATATACATAATTTATCGAATATATTTTGAGTTTTTTTTTTGTTTTTTAGTTAATCTTTCAGAAAATAACGCTTGTGTGCATTGCTCTAAACAATTTGCTTTCCGATATGCTGGAATCATTTTTCCAATGCCAATTGTACCGCGATAAAATTAATCCGACAAAACCTTCCAACTGTATTCTACCTGCTCCTCAGTCATGCGATATAATTATTGCGCTTGAAACGGCTTTTTAAAGTAATTCAAGAATTTCTGCAGCCGCTTTCCTTTCGACGAATAAAGTCACATAAATACTAAATAATATCTCGCGCATTATTTACGACTCTTACTTTCTTTTCCTTATTCGTCTATATGATGCGCACATGTGGAGCACTGCCCATCTGGCAAAAGAGTAAAATTCCGCAGCATATCCGCCTTTCTCCCTCATGTACTTTTTCATTTGGCGAAAAGTTGGAAAGTGCACGGTCCTTAAATGTGTTGGCGTGTCCTTCGTTCACCTTTGCTCTCGAATGATTCCATTAAAAGAAAAGTGCAAAACCGCGAGATCCTTTATATTGTTTTTACAAGCTCTCGTATAATACGACAGAAAAGTTTTCTGTGCATGGAGCTTGTCATCTCTCGCCCAATTCATTTTTATCGCGCACCATCAATTACTAACATTAATTCCATTAATGGGACAAAGAGGAGATCGAATAGAAAAATATCTCATATGAGGTTTGTCAGCATAGTATTGAATAAATCAAATCCATTTTCTTATTCTAATTTCAAAAAATATCTCCCCGTATATCTTATCTTATCATCACAGACACTATATCCATTCGCAAAACGATCTCCACCTTCAATGCAAATGCAAACCCCCCTCACCTGCTCTCTCCCTTTCTCTATGATCAAACATACACATCGCGTACAAAATGCACGCACATTCTCCGGGAACTCATGCGCAAAGCCGAGTCTGAGTAAATACACGCGAAGACTTCATATTAAATTTGCGATTTTACGAAGGAGCGCGGAAGAGAAAGCTGGAGATAGAGATAGATAGTCCTGTACGAGAAAGTCCACTTCCCTCGTTTGCCTCCCTCACCCCTCCCCATCGAGCGGTTAGGGGGTGGCCACACTTTTTTGCCCTGTATACGCGGGGTGGAGGAGAGGTATATAGAGAGAGGAGCAGACGTCGAGGTCGACGCCGCGACGTCCTGGCGCCTCCGCCGCCCGCGCCGCGACGCCCCGGAATTATTGCCAAAGTTTTCGAGGGTCGAGTGCCCGAAAGAGCAAGCGCAAGCGCAAGTGGAAGGAGGTGGCGGAGGTGGAGGGGGGATATAGTAATAGAGAACGAGATAAACCGAGACGCTGGGGCGTGGGGTGGGTCTCGGAGGGTGGCCGGGGATAGAGGGGAAAACGGATCCTATGAAAAATACAGGGGGAGCCCGACTATATATTTCTCCACGCTAGCTGCGAGCTACACGCATGCGAGATATCAAACCTGCTCCCCCCGCCCGCCCCTCCTCCTCCTCCTCCTCCTCCTCCTCGCTGCAGGGTCGACGAACCTAGGCATCGTCGTGCCGCTGCCGCCGCGCTGAAGCGATGCATTTTTCATAGGGTTGCCAGAGTGAGAAAGCGATAGAGGGGGAGAGCGACTCTGTTGGCAGCCTTGCCTCCGTATTAATTGGCGCACTGTGTTGTTCTATAAAGTCGAAGGGCGCTTAGCAAGATTGCGTATGTGCGTGGTGTCACTCTGTGTTGGCTTGAAAATGGAAAAGCCCTTATCCTAATTGAAATATATTTGCATTCCCTGAAACATTTTGTACTTATCTACAATTAAACAATATATATACTGAATTATTTTTCAGTTCACGTCTCATCGGAATCTGTACCAATTGGGGTAAAAATGTGCGCTTCAGTTCTGGAGGAGCGCTTCCGCTCCGAGTTTAAATATATATATATATATATATATATATATATATATATATATATATATATATCGAATGAAGAGAGATGTAGGATTGAGCTCAAGTTTAATCGGGACGGATAACTTTAATGAAAGCACTACTTTAATTAAAAGCTATCGGGATCCATTATCTGTTCCCACAACTAATTCCGATAGGTATTAAATGGTAGAAACATTTTCCAATTTTCGAATTAAAAATATATATTTCATCAAATGCCGTTAAAGACTAAAAAAAAGAATATTAACAAAAACAATATACATAAAAATTAAACTCCTGACATTCAATTCTCTTTCACGCGTGCACGCAACATGTCGTGTATATGTATGTATGTATGTTTGTGTGTGTACACACACACACACACACACACACACACACGAAGTGTCTGTAAACGCGCGTGTGCGTGCGCATATGTGCATTGTTCAAGAGAGCGAAGGTCGATTTTATCTCGGCATATAATTCAAAGGATCGGGCCGCAAAAAATTTATCGGCCCTATCATCCTCTCACTTTATATATATATATATACACTGGATTTTAAACAACAACAAAGTTTTTACTTGTTCGGGTTTGGTGTTATACGCGCAAATAACGCGCGCGTCCTAAAAGATAAATCTGCGCCGGTCTAGAGTATCGGCCAAACGGACCTTAATCAAGTCTCTCAGTTCTTTTACGTCATTCGTGCACTCTTTCGCTCACTCTCTCTCTCTCTCTCTCTCTCTCTCTCTCTCTCTCTCTCTCTCTTTCTCTACTCTTTTATACCGTAATGACCTTGGTAACGACCCCCATCCATACAATGAAAAAATCAATTTACCAAAAAATCTCAGCAAGAATCAGTATAATGCTGTGTTGCTGAAGGAAAAAGTCAGCCTTGTAATCGTTTCGTTTTCACGCGGATAATTCAAATCCATCAAAGTTGATGCTCTCGCCTCTCGAAATGGCCAAAGAAATATGCACAATAAAAATTAACTCGGACGATAAAATCACAACAACCGAGAAAAAAAACTTCGATGAGCAGCTAAAGCAGCAGCAGCGGTAACGGAAAACAATGGGACGGGACACATCGTACAACTCTAAGTAGGCAATAGCGTTCTAAAAAAAAATAAATTGAAGAAAAGAAGAACGAGCATCAAAGTGAATCCTTATCGATGCGGTAAATCAAATTCTGCGAGGGCGGAGGTGGGGCGGAGAGGGGGGGGGAACCTCCGCGGGCCGTTTCGCGCGCCGCCTGTGCCGTTGTAGGAGCCGATGTACTTTGGCCGCACGCACGCTGCTGGATCGCATAACACCGGGCGATTGTCATTGTCGGCGCGCATTATGCGCGTATGGTAGCGTGCTAATACTTATAAATGTCGCACGCGCCCTCGATCTGATTTTATGGTGTATGCGCGCTCTTATATACATATATATATATATATATATATATATATATATATATATATATATATATGTATGTATGTGCATGGAGAACGATAAAAGTCGCCTCAATGGTCCTCAACTTTCGGCGCGCCCTCTCTCTTCTTACTGGAAGCCGCATATATGTGCACACCCACACACACACACACACGCGCGCGCGCGCGCGCGCATAAACCTTTCGATTGTCCCGCGAGATTCCTTTGGAGCATCGATATGTCCCATAAATTATGCCTTCGCCCGCTCGTATAATATAACCTTTAAATACGCGCGCGCGGCTTCGTGCGTTATTTGGCACGTACTTTGATCTCCTCCACTTTATATACACGAAAGGAGGGGCGTTATAAAGCCAAACCGCGTCAAATAGCTCGTTCGAATAAAGCGACTTCGAAGGGCTATGCGCGCGCGCGTGTGTGTATGTATGTGTGTGTGTGTGTGTGTGTGAAAAATTAATAATTAATAATGAAGTAGTGAAAAATCAGAAGAAGAGGGGAGAGAGAGAGAGAGAGAGAGAGAGAGTGGGAGGGAGAGCCGCATAATTTTGCATTATATTTATGGGAGAAAAATTTCAACGCGCCATCGTCGGTGAACACGGCGGCTCCGCATTATAAACGAATGGACTTGGTTAAGGATTCATTATGCATATTCTCATTTATAACGCATCTATATTCAACAGTTCCTTAGGCGAGATGGTATATTAAATTCATTTTAGAACACTTAAGATTAGAAATCTCTTGAAATTGCGGCAATTCTCGACTCTCTTGTTTCTTAACGAATGTGCGCACGCTCTCTTTCTCTCCTCCTCCTCCTCCTCCTCCTCCTTCATAATTAAGTTTTTCATTATTGCAGAAATACAGCCGTCCTCCATAAAACACAAATGCGCATAAGAAGTCTCCTTATTATATTATTTAAATATATATATATATATATATATATATATATATATATATATATATATATGTATGTATGTATAAGGCATAACCTAACTGAATGTTATATATAGAGTTTCTCACAATTTACTACTTAGTAGATTATAAAAATAAAACGAGCACGATTAAAATCGCTAATCTGCATAATGACCGGAGGTCCCCTCTCCGATCCTTCCCTTCTTTTTCATCCCCTCCCCATTAGAAATTTTCAGCGATAGCCTTGTAATAAAGTTTATGAGAAAACAATAAAATCCGCAACCTAAAGGGAGTGGATATAAAGAGTCCTAAGCAGCTGGGCGCGAGAGACTCGTAAAAATCAATCGATAAAACTGATTAACTTTTTTTTTTCCTTCACCCTCTCGCCAAGTCTGCCATAAGTACAACCCGGTATTTCGAAAACAGGAGAAGTGAAAAAAGCCAATCCCGCGCGTGATACCAGCGACGGTGCATTAGAAAAGAAAATAAAGAAAGAACATTTAAGAGAAGGTATGGGGGGGGGAGGGACGAAAGGATAAAGAAACAGAATGAAAAAAAAAAGATTGAGCGTGGAGTCGCTATATACCTAGCGTATAAGGGCACTTCGCGTGTTTGCGTCGTCACCGCGAGTATACGGGCGCACCCTTAACCCTTATCATTCGATCAAAATACACGCAGCCTCATCCCTCCCCCCTCTCTCTTCTCTCTCATTCTCGTTTGGCGCACCATTGCAACTGCCTTAAAAGGTCTTTCTTTCTTTTTTATTAATCGCGACTGCCAACATGCGTGTTATTAACGCCGCCTCGCCGCGTCGATATATCTTCCAGTGTATATGTATATATATATATATATATCAAACGTTGTAGAGGAAAAAGATCGTGACACACTGTTCATTATCATTGTTTCCATATTGAACGCAATCCTCCGCGATCTCAGGCGAACCACCGAGAATTCTCTATATAAATACCTATCTTATGTACAGGTATTAAGCAGCCGGCGATATCGTCGCATCGATTATAAAGAAAGCGCGGCATTATTATTTTCCCCCCTCGTATAGATTCTTCGTCTACGTAAATTATAATATACAGACTGCAGCTACGGACTGAGGCGTACTTAACGTCCCAATCGCGCTGTATTACACGGATTACATCGACGATTCGTGCTCGCTACCCTGCAAATAATAAATTCATCGAATCTTCTCATGATACAATTTCTTATTATGATACACGCGGCGCGGGACAAATGGGAGCGATTGCTTTCGTACCACGTTGCAGCCTTATTTCTACTTCCTGTCTGTGACAGAGCGCCGCGCATACGTTACAAAAGCGCGCGACAATTATTTGTCGCGCCCGATTAATTGCTTAACTTGATAATCGCGGTCGTCCTCTTTACTTAAATATATATATATATATATATATATATATATATATATATATATATATATATATCATTGTATTCGGCAACAAGAGAATTCATTCCTTTAGATGGCGATATTACGCTCGCACGTCGACGAGGCCGTTACAATAGAAAAAAAAACGTCACAACTGATGTGATTCTATCCATCTAACGCGGGATCACAAGCGACACGAAAATCAAAATAAAGGAGTGTTAACAGATGCACCAGCACATAGATCAAGCGAGTTATTAACAGTAAAATCTCAGGTATTTATATATACGTATTCATGGACTTCGTGAAGAGCGACGACGCGCGCGTTCTCGCACTATGACATGCAAATTCCTCTCTCTCTCTCTCTCTCTCTCTCTCTCTCTATCTCTCACGACGTTCTGTACGTCGAGCGACCTTGCGCGGATGCCCGACCAAAGTCATATCTTCCGATATATATATATATATATATATATATATATATATATATATATATATATATACACCTGGCGCGAGCACGCCGCAAAACCGCAAAGCGCACGCGAGAAAGTGTAATATCGGGGCCTGGTATGGCTTGGGCGTTTATCTATATACTGTGTTTACATCCGTCGGCGGCGCCCGTTTGCATATGTTAATGACGCGCGCGCGCGCGATTCGAGCTCCTTGTTTTGCTTCCTCGCTCGCTCTCCGCGTCTATTTCTCCATATTACTACCTCCCCCCCTCCTACCGTCCAATTTTTCTCGCCCGAAATACACCGGCGCGCCGCCACGTCGATTATGATTATGCCGAGACCCGTGAAATTTCAGACCCGCCACACCGACCTGGCGCTCTCTTTCTCCGACGCTGATTATTGGGCGCGAAACGAGTACGTCATGAATAACGCGAGATCGTGAAAAAGAGAGGATCGTGGTTCTGCTCGCGCGTGGAAACACGGGGATAACGTACTGGAATGGGATACCTGCAAACAGCCTGCGTTATATAAAGCTTTTACGAAATTCACACGCGGCTTTTTGTTCGTCACCCCGCACTATACAAAATTGGTGCGTATACGTTTTTTAATCCGTCAGTTTTAATGATCCATTGAAAGCAAAGAGGATTTACTTGAAAGAAAGTTTCACGCGGTAAAAAGAGAAACAATAATTGCCGCTTCTCTGACAAAATGCCGATTTCGTAATACTTAGCAATGATATAATACGGGAGAAACGCTTAATCGGAAATTCCATCGGATACGGAATAGAATGTCAATAAAAAAAAATGTACCGCGTAATTTTCTTTCGTTAAATTTTTTTCCCCCTCATTTTTCCATTGAAATTTACGAATTTTTATCAGAACGTTGCGCTAGAATTTTCGGAAATAAAACGCGAGCGGTATGTAAATATTTATCTATGGAACGGGCTATTCGAAATTTTTTCCGACACAAACACGGCGATCGATTCGTTATTTGATCTTATTGAGAATAATTCCGCGTAATACTCAAACCAAACAAAAATTTCTTCAAACGAAATTACGTTAAAATATCAAAATAAATCTGTTTAATTCTACAGTAACAAAGTCATCGAAATAATCTGTAAATTACATTAAAATTTTAGGCGAACATAACACTGCTGAACAAATACGTTAAGATTATCCAGATAAATAAACATGCATTTAAAAAATTAAAGCTAAAATTTCACCGACATAAGTTATTAAACACTGAACATGCCTTTTAAAGGCTTATTTCCTTCCACGTCTATATATATACATAACATTATAGGTCCACTCGCCACACTTTTACAGAAACAATAACAATAACACAGGCGGTCTCTCGTTTGTCAAAAGTCACGTGCTTCCTCGAGCGGCAAGTGCGATACAACAATTGACATTGCCCTTTACCACGTAACCGTATAAAGTGAATTATCGTCGCGCTGCACCGCTGTCTCGACAAAGGTCGAATTCATCTGCGCTATTAACGTAAACAATACCGCCCCGATCCGAGCAAGATTCGATGAATAATTTGCCAATGTAAATCTCGCGCGCAACGCGAAACGATCCGGTAAAATTTGTATCGCGTCGCCGACAGGCCAATTCGAAACAGATTCGAAAAGAGTTATGCAGTCGGCGAACGATGGAAGAGGAGGAAAAAATCAGTATCTGCAGACAACCCGAGAGCTGCCTCTTCGAAATTCCCGCATTATACATGTATATCTATATACATTATCGGAGGCGTGCCCGCGCCGCGCACGAGATCAGAGTCGCGTGGCACTTGGCTCGGCTGCACGTGGCGCCGGTGTTGCTACTTCTGCACAACGCCGCCGCCTCGGCGCGCGGTCTGATGTCCATAATATAAACCGAGCGGCGCGCGCGCGCGCCAGTCGGAGGACGCTACGAGGATCTCTCCCTCCCTCTCTCTCTCTCTCTCTCTCTCTCTCTGCCTCTCATCCGTATCAAAGATCTCCGCGAATTATAAACAAAAAGAAAAAGAGGAAAGTAAAGGCTAACGTGTATAGAGAAAAATCGCGGGCGGTCCCGCGGCACGAAAAAAAACAAAGGATGCTCGCTTAACAATTATTTTTCAACGAAAACACACACGCGAGCGCGCGCGTTCCTCGCATATAATCGAATATTTACATGATCGAGGTGTGCTGGGGCTTGCCGCCGGCCTCGCCGCCGACCGTCGTCGCCAACGTCGTCGTGGTGGTTGCCGTCTGCACCTGGGGCGGCCTCGACTCCTTCAGGATCTTCTTCGACGCGCCGAGCGGCGTCGTCACGCACATGATGAGCGACTTCTTCTTCATCGTCGCCGCCGCGGCTGCGCGTCCAGCAGCGCGCAGCCCAGCGCCGGCGCGCGATCGTCAGTCCGCGCGACCGACAACAGTAACAGCGACAGCCACAGCAGCAGCAACAAACAGAAACAGAAACAAAACAGACGGGAGGGTCGTGGGGGGAAAAAAAAACAGAAACACACAAAAACACAGGCACAGAGGGGAAAAAACAAGGCCGTCGCGCGCACGCAGGTCACACCGGCAGCGTTGACGGACCGTCGAGCCGTGCACTTATCATTTGAGGGTGGACGGGGAGGAGGTCGTTATCTCCGCCTCTCACCGCGCATTGTGCTTTCAGTCGCGGTGCGCGTTAAAAAAAAAACAACAACAACAACACCACCACTCCTCGCTCAGTTCCGGCGCGCGTCGCGCATACTCCGCGTCTGTGGCGCTCTCCGTGTGCTCTCGCAGTCGCCGCGGGCTTACTGACCGACTCGTCGTCGTCGTCGTCGTTGTCGGCGACGGCGGCGGCTCGACGCACCGCTGCTGCAGCATCGGCGCTCGGGCTCGGGCGCGCGACCGACTGCCTGCGCGAGCGAGACGGAGCGAGGCGTGGGTGTAGCACGCGCGCGGCGGTGGTCGCAGTGGGGTGGGGGGGGGAGGCTCGGGCCGCGAGGATTGGCGGCCGCTAGGGGCAAGGCCGCGTGGGGGGCGCCTCGGGACCAATGGCCTGGAGGCCCGCGAGAGAGAGAGAAGGTGAGCGCGACCGTAGCGGGGAGAGAGAGTGAGAAGGGAGCGAAGCGCTCCGCTGCTGCACGCCGCTGCATTCCGCTGCTGAACGCGGCCCGGTACTGTTCGATCCACGCTCGTTTGTTCGTTCGACGTGTATATTTTTTTTCGCTCGCGTTCGGCTCTACTCCGTTTCAACCAGGCGCGATATTTCCTTACTGGTAGCTCAAGTGCCTCGCGCTGATAAAAACAAATCTATCTGAGACTCTACAGCAGGCTCGTCGGACCAATTAATTTGTGCGTGATTGTGAAAAAAAAGTTCATGATGTATATTTGTAGAAAATATATTTATATACGAAGTGATTGTTAAAAATTTTCTTGAAGAATATTTCGATGAAGATAAATATAGAAGCACTACACTACGACGTACAAAATAAGCATATGTTTAAAATGTGATTAAATGAAAACAAGTCATTTAGTGAATTCTGAGAAATATTTTGTGCAATTTCGGAGGAAAAGGACTTTTTCTCGTGAATCTGTGCCCTCGAGTATAAAAAAGATCATTACTAATTATATAAACTGCTTTAGCTTTTTTGATAACGTACATCTAAGAAGTCTCAATAATAAAAAAAAAGTTTTTCGTGCTAATTTTTAATATATCTATAATTAAATTCTTAGAGAAATGATTGTTTCAATTTCATAAACAAATATCGATACTTCAAAGAAACAAGTGAAATTAAACTAAATTGTTAATAAATCAAAATTTTACACTTAACATCTGAATTCTATAAAATACACTACTAATTAAGTGAAAGGTAATTGCAATTCAGGGACAGTTTTACCAAATTCACTAAATGACTTGTTGAAAATATATTTTTTCAGTGTTTATTTGTGGTTCTTCATTTTTTATTAGAATGTGCAAACAATTCGTGTCTGCTATACATCGCTTCAAATTTATTATTGAAATCAATACATCATGAACTGATTTTGTTTACAATAAAGAACGCATTATCTTATGTATAGCTGAATTAAATATGATCATTTTTCCGATTTTACCCTCGTTTTGCAATCGTATTTCTAGATTTCTATTTTTATGAATCGTTCTTCTAAGAAGTGTTTCCTCTACATGTATCAATTTAGCAACTATGCATTTATTAAATATTTCAAGACGTGTGAATCATAATTATGGTCGTAATTTATTACATCAATTTATGGATTTCATTCTAATTTTCTCTTCATGTGTTAAAAATAATTGCAAATAATCTTCAAAAATTTTGTTGTTTAAAATGAACTTAAAACTTATTCTTCATATAATTTATATTAATATTTTACTTTTTTATATAAATTTTTTTTTCATGCTGTCGCAATATTATACTTAAATATTGCTGAAAAATTAAATATTTGTAAAATTGAGCGTTCATATAATATAAAAATACATTGAATGGTATATAAATATTCTTCGAAACATTACGCTCGCCTTCTTAAACATAATAAAAGCACGAAAAGAATTACAGTGCAAATGAAACGTTCCTATATAATCCAAAAGTATATATATTTTTAAAGGTTTGATCGTGATATACTTATATACACACACACACACGCGCGCGCGCGCGCGCGCACACACACAAAATTTAATATCACAATTTATAAAGATGAATACAATAAATATTTGAATTTGAAAATTTTAAAATTTAAGTTAAATAATGTTACGACTAACATAAATAATATTCTTCTTGGCTTCTCTTCAGACAATATTGGTTAAAAAGATGTTACTATGTTTTGAATACGTAGTCTTGTATAAATCAAGTTCTTAAAAATAACGTGTAAAAATCACGTTTAGAAGAAATTTTTATGATGCATGTTTTTGTATATATATATATATATATATATATATATATATATATATATATATATATATAAGTAAACTGAGCAAAATGTTTTCGGGATAATAGATTTGAAGTATATCTTGACTTATTTACATCCATATATATATATATATATATAGCTGTATCATATTTTCAAGCAATATATGACAATATGCTTATGCTGGCATTATTAGGCTACAGGAAGGATAAACGAAAGAGCAGCAGTTTACCACAATATTATACTGAAGTTTATGAAAACTTTTTAAATTTTATAGGATTTACACTATTTGTAGATATACATGTATTTACTATATCTATAAAATCTATAGTAATGCAGTGTATGGCTGATGTAATTCTAGATATTAAATTTGCTTCATGAATAGTTCATGAATATTATAGACTGCTACAACAAATAACGCAAGCTTCAAGATATTTATTATATCTGCACATAGGACATGTAGTTCATATAATATGTATCTGACGATATATATATATATATATATATATATATATATATATATATATATATATTACATAAAATTCTTTTTCTAAATTTTTTAACTTTGGGGGTAAATATTTTGCATTCGTTTTCTCTAACGGACATTTTTTCTAACGAGTATGTGCAACTGCGACCTATATAGGAAACTATTAATCTATATATGCAACTGAATTCTTTGAGGAAACATTAATAAAATCAAAAGTACCATATCTTGCACGAGAAATGATCAGCATCAGCGATCTGTTAAAATCTTCTATATTATTAAATTGATTGTTTCATTCACGCGGAGTAAAGTGTTGAATTATTATCTTGAGATGTAAAAACTAATATATGTATATATACTAAATTGTATAAGAAGATGTAGAGTATTAAATATTAGAATTAACCGAAAAAAATTGACATCCAATATTGGCTCAATGAAATATTTCAGTTAAAGAAATAGTATGTATATTCAGATAGTTCTTCCGTGGAAGGGCGTATAAAATATACAAGAATAGATTTAGCAATATCGGTGCATTATACATGGCGTATAAACATTTTTAAATTATACAAAATTATTATTGCCTCGGTTTTTACTCTACGAATTTCATCATTTGACTCTAACAGACATAACAGATATATAACAGATATAAAATTAACTTCTTTTCATTTTGTCGGAAGCGTAAATTTAATTTAAACCAATACATAATTCAATTCGAAAGTATTCTATCCGAAGGGATGATGAAATCAAGCATTGTTATACAAATTTGATCATTCTTTTGATATGGATTCTAGCCAGGATTTTCGTGAAATTGATAGCCTGAATTCTGTACATTTCCAATGGGCATTATTATCCATTATTCGTGTATATTATAATATAATAATTCCCTAGGATGTTATTCGAATCAAATTAAATTTTTCGACAAAGAAAGTCTATATTTGATAAGAGCAAGGCTCGCGCGAATATTTGCTGAAAATGAGCCGATTACACAATCGCAACAGCATCAGCATTATTAATACATTTCCTGTATATATCGTGCCCCATTAAATATGCACGATTTAGAGTTCATGATAATCGAATTTTCGACATATACCATGATACGCGTATACGTATCGAGGATGAGGGGGGATTCCGAGAGAAACCAGAATGGAATATTCGAAATTTCCGACCATTTGTGATGCAATGACGTATATATGTAATATATGGGTAACTTCTACAAAGAAAAATAATCATATATATTATAATATCTATGTATAACGACAAAAGATATTCGTTTAAGCGATCGAGGAAGGGCGCGAGCGCGGGAACGAGATAAAGTCCCCGGCTGCAGTCCGAATTGACGCATAATATAATATTCGTCCGCGTGAAAAACCGTCCCTTCGCCGTTGCATAGGGCCATAAATATAAAATCCATAGGATCCCTCCTTTCCCATAACGCGTGCGCATCCCGTCCATCCCTGTTCTCCGGTAATACGTGATCGAACAATACAACGTTATTTCCTCTCTCTCTCTCTCTGTGCCCGCCTTATAATTCCGCAGACCCCATACATCCGCACGAAATTGCCGAGTAGTTTTCGGATTAGATACGATATGCGGTTATATATGTATAAACAGGTATAACCACTTGCGGATGGTCTACGCGCTCATAATGCACGCGTCGCGCAATTATTGTAAAAACTGCAAAACCGCGTTCGCGCACGCATATGTATATATATACATAGTATGAGCGATTCCTGATTTTTGGTAGTTTTATATTTATATATATATATATATATATATATATATATATATATATATATATATATATATATATATACCTATAGACACGTGTAACCTGCTGTACGTACATATTTAGACATTATAAAAGAAACGCCAGACTCCGAGTTTCTGTGGCGAATGTAAGCCGCCCCACTACATACAGTGTAGTCCAGTGTGTGCATATAATGTAGTATGTACGCGTGCGGCTTGCGGCAACCGCGGCGCAGCTCACCCACGTAGAGAGAGAGAGAGAGAGAGAGAGAGAGAGAGAGAGGAAGCGGCGAGGTGACGGTGCACCTGGGCCCAGAGCGGTAGGTATATGTGTGTATACGTATACACGCGCGCTGACCCTCCCTCTCTTCCCCTGGACCCCCCCTGCCCCGTCCACCTTTCTATCCCCGTGCAACAGCCATCGGGTAATACGGGCTTCGAGCGAGAGGTGCGGCGGCAGCGGCGGCGGCGGCCGAGCGCTCGTCTAAGGGGGCCACTATGTATATTATACGCTACGCATTATACCTATAGATGAGAAGAATCGCCGACAGGTACGAACAGGAGTCTGTTTCCGGATACGATTTCACGGAATTTCGGGCGAGCGCGGTGATTCACCGGAGGGGGGGGGGACTACTTCCCGTCCCCGATTATTACGCTCGGCGTGCGCGCTGAAATGCGGAGAAGGAAGTGACCGGCTCTAAAGTTGATTATCCCCTTTAAAGAGACACTGCAGCCTCCTCCGCGCGCCTGGAAGATTTCTCTCGGCTCGTTCCTTCTTTATTATTATTATTACTATTATTATTATTATTATTATTACTATGATTATGATTATTATTATTATAAATGTGGCTGTAGTACTTGCGAACGCTCGGAGGACGCGCGAGACGCCGCTGAACGAGGTTTTATAATAAACACGCGCGATAAGTCCGCTGTTTCTCGCGTGCCGCGCGCGCGCGCGGTGGCGACGGTGGCGGCTTGATAATTGCGTTAAATTTTGATGCGCCGGTTAATTTACGGTAGCCCCGGCGAGGGTGGCGTCGAATTATAACCGAGCGTAAGCTCATTTATTATACTTGTGCTTTTACATTGCGTCCGCATTACATCAGGCGAATTATTTTATTTAACGGAACGTTTATTAAAATCTTCTCTGATTGAAGAAAGGTATATGATGCTCGCTTTTATTGAATGCAACAGTATATTCATAATTACTACGTCCGTATTTTTTAATTTTTCTTATTATGTATAATTATTATATTTATATAGAAGAGCGAAAGATTATTTTCAAATTAAGTAGGACAAAATCATTGGCCAGATGAAATAAAAGTTGCTCAAAGTTTAATTACGACTTTGTTATTAGAAATTGGGCTGATTTATTAATAAAAAAAAGGCTTAATTATATACATTACCTGAAGAATTTCAAATCTGGTTATGTTTTTCACTTCCACTTTTAATCTTAAGTATGACGAAAAATTTTTTATAATATCAATATTGCATTATCATCTGAATTTATATTTTCACTTAAAAAGGTATAAGCTATCGAAAAACAGTCAGCGCTGATTCTTTTTTAATTTTTTTAAAAAACAATTGAAAACTAAAGTTGCCAATCTCATCAAAATACAAAACTCTATATATATTTTTGGTACCAAAGCGATATTTCGAGCGAAAAAATGGATGATAGTAGAGATAGCGAGGAATAGCTGATTGTAGATACGAAGTGAATAGAACAAAAAGATGCACTTTAATCGTATTTACAATATTTATTTCAGATATTTGTTTGACATTTTGGGATTTTTTCTATTTTTCGGAATCAATTCGGAGAAAAAAAAGCCAATATTTTGATGGTTTTCGACGTGAAAATTGAATTTCAGCCAAAAACTACTGCGACATTCGCAATCAACACCCCCAAAACTATAATTATGTAGAAAATTCGATCAAAAACGGAGATGGGTGCTTTTCTGAAGTTTATATCCAAATATTAACAGAATGTTCTAATTTGAATGTACTGTATGTTCGATAGATTTTTGTATTTAGTTAAAATTTATTAATCACAGATATTGTTATAATAATATTGCTGGATTGATATTCTATATCAATTACACAGTTATTATCTCATTAAGAAGCATTTTCTCAAATACTTTAAGCGATACTTTGACCAGTCATTAATAATTTCAGTATAAAAAATATTTCTTAGTAAAGTCGCTTTCAATATTTACGATTGCAAGACTACATTGAGCCCATCGTTTTTACTCGCGTTTTTGTCTTTTCTCACCCCCAGATTATTCACAACTCAATATACTCGCCTTGCTAAAAGGTATTCGTAATTATGAAAAGCAAAGAGATTTAATTCCTAATTTAATGGGTTCGTTTGAAAGATGATCAAATTCATGACTGATATATAGTGATCTGACTCTAAGCTACTTCATAAATGTAAATAAACTTAAAAAAAATGAATGTACAGTAATTATAATTATATATTATATATATATATATATATATATATATATATATATATATATATATATATATATATTGAAAATTGTCAACTTCCATAGCTGGCCACTTAAATATGCCGATCATCTTTCATATACGTACATTGTACATATATTATAGACCTAGAAAAATGTTTTCCATTTCCTATACAAGTTCCAGAACGATATTAGAACTAGTATATTTTTCTTAATATAATTTTTTTTGTTAAGAAACCCCATTTTCTAATTAAGATAAATATACTAATAAAAAACTAATAAAAAACAATCTATGTTATGAGTATAAAGTAATCCGATTTTTTTAATTATAAACACGGCGACTTTAAGAAATCGACTGTTCCAATTCGAATTCAGATTTTTTAATTAAAAAGCTTGTATTGTAGAGAAGTAGAGCGCCGTAGATTATAAATCAATTAAATGGCTTTTTACGATAAATTTCATTCGCGTAAATCAATATATATTTTAAGCCTAAAGTCAAAAATAGTAATTCTCGTTCATAATGAGAAAAAATAATTGTCCAACTTTTGTTCAATATGTCGCGAGGCCCTCGAGGAACTGAGCCCTGGGAGCAGCTTTCCCTTACATCCGGCCCTGGTAAGAATAACTTCAAACATTTTTATTAAAACACTCGTATATAGTGCGAGGAATACAAGGTGTATATATATCTCGAAGGCGCGCACGTTAGTTTTTTAGCATAAATACGAAGAATTTTTGTAGCACTAATATGTACGTTCCTTCACAGGACATAATCAGTTTCTATTCTGAAGGTACGACGTAACATTTGCTCATACAGACATAATTGTAGGACACGTATAGATGAGTGAGAAAGAGAAGAGAGAGAGAGAGAGAGAGAGAGAGAGAGAGAGAGAGAGAGAGGCAGAGAGGAAAAAATAAGCCCGCTGTCATTTTCGAGCGAAGAACATCGCGCCCACTCCGCTCCGGTGCGCTGGATGACCAAGTAGACACGATCGCGCGCATATGCAGATGGCTTGACCGCGCACATATGACAATCTCCACCATCTGTGCACTATATGGGGACCTCAAATTTGGGGCTTTAGAATAGTACACCAGTGTGTCAACGTAACCCAACAATTTGTAAAATATTTATATTTAAGCGTCGCTGACTTCTGTCAGAGAAACGATTAATTTAACAAATACACGTGATTACGCTTAAAACTATCCAAAACAACGTTTTATAAAATGGGGAAGGTTATTCAAAGTGAATTTTTATCATTAAGTGCGAGAAAAATGCATAATCAGAAGGTGTCGATACGTTCAGTTTTACAGATGTTGATTGTATAGACTATACGTCTAATTTCACTAATAGTGGAATTCTTTAATGTTTTGGCCATCTAACGAATATAATTGCCATTATAACATTTTTTACAATGTACTGCGAAAACTCCAGCATCCGTCGAAATTCTTTTATAGTGGAAAATATACGTAAATACAATAGTATTGCATGCTATTACAGGTCGTTTGCTAACTTTATATATATATATATATATATATATATATATATATATATATATATATATATATATGCCCATTCCCAATTTAGCCACGAGAGGTCACGGCTACGATTTGAGTTCCCAATAGACACGCTGCATCTTGGTTACTACGCGCCAGGGAGAGAAACAGAGGATAGCAGACTGCTGGACCCCCCCCCCCCCCAGTGACGCTCAAGTATATTATATATAAAGGGCATAAGAAACAAGCTGGCCAAAAGTAACACGGTATATTTATATATATATATATATATATATATATATATATATATATATGCTTGCGATTCGAGTGCAATGCGGCGCGCGAGGCCGTGAGCCAGTAGAGCGCTTGGGTGAGAAAGAAGGGCGCGTTATGCGCGCACTCGTCTGGAGGGCGCCTACTTCGGCGATCCTCCGCGTATACGTACGCGCGTTACTATAGTGTATTAGTATGCGTGTTTTGCATACGTACATATATTGTTTGCAACGCCCACGCGCTAGTTCGCACCTAAATAAAAAAAAAAGAGACACAACTCGCAGTTTTTTTCTGTGCCAGGTGGAGGCTTCTCGTCTGGATTTGGGTCAGTCGTTATTTTGGCTTTAAGAAGGGATCGCGCAATTCGTGCGCGGCTCGTGGGCTCCGGGGCTGAACAGTTTTTTTTTTTATGTTGTTGCTGATCTAATTGGGAAATATAGGAAGGGCTGGGGTAGAATCGAGCGAGGCTTTGACGATGTAAAGCTGTACAGTTGTACGTATGTATCGTTATAGAGAATCAATGCCGATCTGCATATATTCGTTCGACGATGATTTCGCATATCCTGTTGATTGAAGCCATTGTTATCTTCAATAATAGTATAGTTCAGTTATTTAAGTAAAATCTTGTAATGTTTTGTAGCAAATATCCATTGTTTTAACTCAACTATTAGTATAATATTGCCAAAAGGGTGAATAAAGCTTTTGACAAGCTCAGCTCAATTCAATCATTCAGATAAATTTTTATTGGAAATTTTTATCCCCTGTTGATGCAGCTGTTCAAATTTTAACCAATAGAACATATACACAACATAGATTTATATTATAATCTGAATTTCATTTTGATAAATTTAACTTAAAACTATAATGAGTGTGTATTACCAAAGGTTACTTTAATGATATACGAGGTGTGTTAAAAAAATAATGAGAATTTTCGTTTTGTGAAAAAAATATTTATTTATTCATCAATATCTATTTTGTTTTCTTCAAAGTAATCCCCCTCGGATATAAGGCACTTGTGCCAACACTTTTTCCAATCCTCGAAACACTTTTGAAACTCGATCTCATAATAGCTTTTAGCTCTTTCAGCGATTCGCTTAGAATGTCATCTATGCTTGCAAAGCGACGGCCTCTTAATGTTCTCTTTATTTTTGGAAATAGAAAAAAGTCACATGAAGCCATATTCGTAGAATATGGAGACTGGGCATTGTTAATGTTTTGTTTTTCGCCCAAAATTCACGAACAAGCAATGAAGTGTGAGTAGGTGCATTATCGTGGTGCAAAAGCCATGAATTGTTTTGCCAGAAATCCGGGCGTTATTTTCGGATTCGTTCTTTTCGGTTCACCCAAACGGCGTTGAACTTGTAGGTAGTGCTCTTTATTGATTGCTTGACCTTGTGGCAAAAATTCATGATGCACTATGCCATTCAAAACGAAGAAAACAGTTAGCATAAACTTCACATTCGATTTGTTCACACTCGCACTTCTCGAGCCTTTTTCGGTCTTGGCGATCTAAAATTCGCAGTCCACTGGGACGTTTGAGCCTTAGTTTCGACATCATATCCGTAAACCCATGATTTATAACGTCACCTGTTATAACACCTGTTATATGTTTTAGTAGTTCTGCATCCTTATTAACTTCATTTAGTGACTCCTGAGCATTTAACTTCATTTAGCAATTTGCCGCTGTTTGTGTTCGAAAGTCAACAATTTTGGAACAAATTTTGCTGCTACACGTTTCATAACGAAAACATTCGAAAAAATTCGATGGCATGAGCCAATTGATATGACAACATCATCAGCGACTTCTCTGATTGTGATTCGGCGATCGTTTATAACCATCTCTTTCACTTTTTTCACGTTTTCATAGGTTGTTGATGTGCTTGGGCGTTCGGGTATATGTCCGGGTCGTTCGTCATCTTCAACGTTTTCGCGGCCATCTTGGAAACGCTTATACCACTCGTAAATTCTTGCTTTACTCATAGCAGATTCACCATATGCCTTTGTTAACATTTTACAAACTTCACTACACTTTATTTCATTTTTTACCCAAAGTTGAATACAAATTCTTTGCTCCATTTTTTTTTCACAAACGAATATCGCCGAGCTCGAAAAAAACACATCTAACGTTAGCGGCTGCCACATAAAAAGTAAGCAATGAATATTGCTGAAAATTTATCGTAGTTCAGTGGCATGCGTACCAACATAATAAAAAATTTTTTAAACAAGCGGACTCTCCAAACCCTTGAAAATTAAAAATTCTCGTTACTTTTTGAACACACCTCGTATAATGAAAATCCGTCTTGTAGTGAAATGGTAATTTATATAATTGTCAAAAATTTGATCATTAATTAATCAAACAAATATTTAGTTTTGATAATTTGTTTATTGGCGTCATACTGGTTGTTCGACATTCATTTTATAAGCGAGTCTTTTTCACGCTACTCACTTATAAAATTCCTTCGAGCCGAACGAACCGTTCAACCCTAAATGTTTTCTCAAATTCGAGAAATGTTTACCACATTCTAGTAAAATACGTAAAATAAAGACAGGTACAAATAATATGTGTAGAAATATATTACACAATATCAAATTTAATTTGAATCACTATAAACTTAGTCTGTTCAAATCGATTCAAAAAGATTCACATAAACAATTAATCCAAATTCTAAGAATTTTCGTGCATTAAAAGGACAAAGCTTTTGAAATTCAGGATTGTAAATTTTATTGTCTTCAATGTTGAACAATAACTCCATATAAAGAAAGAAAACTATTCTTTAAAATATAGAGTATAATATATATATATATATATATATATATATATATATATATATATATATATACATTTTGAAGCTAGAAATTTTTGGTACAAAGAAGATGTTTAACAAGAAGACGATGGACTGTGTGTAAAATTAGCCGTCCAAGAATCCTCGATTTCGAATTTCGAGTATATGTAAGGAGAAAAATAAATAAAAAATAAAACAAAAAAACTAGCACGAATGCGGAGAAAAAACGGTTGCGCACCCACGCACGCAGCTCCAAATTACAAACTGCGCTGGGAGGGGGGGGGGCGAGCGCGCATCATCTCGGGCAAAAGCCGCGCGTCTACCTGCTCGGAATAATTCCGATGCGGCGCGGCGGTGGCGCGTCCTCATATTTTCGCACTTCCCGCGCCTAGAAAGCACTTCTCTACTCGCGACCTCTCTGAGGCCCGTCCCTCGTTACTCTCTCCCCGCATCTTCCACCTTTTCGCTCTCAACCCCCACCCCCTTCGCGCTCCGACTTATTTCCCTTCTTCTCGGCTCTCGCGCGTGCCAGCCACGCGGCTGCGGCTTGACAAGAGACAATATTTTATTTGCAAAGTCGAGATACGTCGCGGTTGCCGCGCGCTACCTCACTCTCTTTCTCGCTCTCTCTCTCTATCTCTTCTCTCTCTCTCTCTCTCTCTCTCTCTCTCTCTCTCTCTCTCTCTTATCTTGTGTGCTCAGGTATTTTGCCAGATCTCAAAGCATGGAGAAGAGTAAAGACGAGGAGTGGGTAAAAGCGGCGCGAGGGGCGGGGAGAAAAGTTCAGGATACGCAGAGAGAGAACGAGAGAAGAGGGCGCTGGAATTGCGATAGAATGAATTATTTATGAAGCGCGACATTAAAAGAATATGTCGCGCCGTTATAGTGTCGCCGACAAAGATTCTTGCTCTATTGGTTTTATGACTCTATATTAATGTTTTATATGTATATATATATATATATATATATATATATATATATATATATATCACCACACTTCCACAGAATGGAATGAGTATTGAATTTTCGATAATAAACTTTCAATTTTATTTTTCTATATATAATCATGCGCTATTAAAAGTGCAATAAATACTATAATATATAAAATATGTATTATATATACTATATATATATATATATATATATATATATATATATATATATATATTCATCGCAAATATCACACAAGATTAAGAACAAATTTCAGTCAACTATATACGGTTATATAGTTTTTTATAAAATTTAATCTCTTCTTTTAGATTTGAAAGCTGTCCTTAAAGTACTTTTATATGTATCTTCTTCATGAGAAAAATTCCGATTGAAAATCCCGCGAATTAAAGCAGCTTTAGACCCCCAGTATTGCATGACCTATCGTATATATCTAAACATCTGCAATATCGAATATATATATAGTAACCTGCAGTGCTCTGTGGATCTTCATTATTTTAAAGCGTACCTCGTTTACATTCCACGAAAAAGTGAAAAAAATTTCAAGCGCAATACTTCTTTCTCAAAAAAAAAAAAATATCCGACCCACGGGAGAAAGACACTTTCTCAGTTCTGATAAATAATGCAGGTGCTATCTCGGGACCATGTAAAAATTTTTGGATGAATTATTTCGCCTCGCGAAAGAACGAGGAATGTGTAAGGCGCTCCCCTTATTTCAATAATATCCTGCCGGAATCATTGAGCCATGCGATGGCTGTGTGTGTATGTGTGTGTGTGTGTGTGTGTGTGTGCGCGCGCACTTGCGTCTGTGTGCGAGCCTGTGTGTATAATAAAAAAAAGAACGCAGTTTTCACGATAACTTTTAAATTTCTCCGGAAGCATACACAAAGTTTCTGCGGCGGTCCGTTATCCAATGCAAGAATGGTTGAAAGATACTCGGAGAATTCGAAAAATGCAGCATAAATCGCTTAATTTATTAGTTATCCATGAATAATATATACTGCATTTTAGATAACTATTCTTATATATATATATATATATATATATATATATATATATACACGCATACGTACACATATACATGTACATGTAGATATACATTGAAGGCGCACATGGTGCCACGATAAAACTGCTCGCGCGCGCTCGCACTTTTTAATCGTAAGCGAACATACGTATATAGATTTAGATAATTATTCCGGTTTTCCCCGTGTATAATGCGCGGCTGTTGGCCAGCTTCACCTAATAGGCTCATTGCATAATCTGCCCAGCGTAATTTGTCTTGTTTATTTAAAAATAAAACGCCCCGGCCCCACGCGGAATTATATACGCTCGCGCTCGCTAATATATGTCTATATTTATATGAATGGAATCTCGATCGAATATACGTATACGTATGTATCCTAATTAAAATTTTCCAGTCGGAATAAATAACAATGAATTATATGCGTATATTACAAGTCGTATTATATCTATATAAATATATGTATGCATGTGTAGCGCGTTACATCTTCCTAACACTTGTTCGCAAAATATATTTCGATGTATATATGCATTCGCGAAAGCGCCTTTTGCTCGATAAAATCCCTTTATATACATTTATAATGCATACATACACGGTGTTAAAGAGAAGAAATAAGCCCGTGGCGGATCGACTCTTTGCTCCGCGCGTGGAAAACACGTTTTCATATATATGTGTATCTATATATATATATATATATATATATATATATATATATATATATATAGAGAGAGAGAGAGAGAGAGAGAGAGAGGGAGAGAGAGGATTATCTCGATTTTATATACATTCCCCGGCCGGTTCTGATAAGAGACCGCGTTCCCAGCCTATATATATATATATATATATATATATATATATATATATATATAATATATATAACTATATGTATACAGATGAACACCCTCGTAAAATATAAGGTAGTGGAGTACAGCGGATAGCGTTGAGAGAGTCCGTCGCGTCTGGCGCGCGCGGGAAAAGGAACAAGTTTCGAGGACGCCCCTCTTCTGTGCGATGCACTCATACTTATATATACTTGCGCGCTCGCGTTTCGGAAATATGTAATATAGCGGCGCGCGTTCGAGCCCCGTAACAAATATATATATATATATATATATATATATATATATATATATATATATATATATACATATAGACGCAGATCATCAAGCATATAAAAGGACAGATCGAACGGTCGTAGCTGAATAAATCTTAACGTTAGAGCGGAGCTTAAGCGATAAAAACTCTGCGTATATAAGTAAAATGATAACCTTATATTGGAGAGAGAGAGAGAGAGAGAGAGAGAGAGAGAGAGAGAGAGAGAGAGAGAGGGAATCCGATTCGCCTGCTGTATACAGGCTCACTTGCACGTACAACTCCACTACTTTGTGCTTTATTTTTCCGGATCGGATCGTCCTGGCAATCTTTGAAATATGCCCCCAGGCAATTTTCCCATTTTCAATATTTAATTGATGATTGTGTTTCGATGTTAGAATATATATAATCTCGTTGAGTATACGAGAATTATTCTTCAATATGTAAGCGAAAACATGCGTGTGGCAAAATATATCAAATAATCAAACTGGTGCAGAGAATTCCATCCGATATAATACACGTGAAGAAAGTAAAAATTAGATCATTTAAAATTAAAAATTGTACTTATGTCGACTGTTCATAATTAAATTAATAAATGAATTATTTTAATTAATAAATTAATTCATAAATTTATTAATTTAGATCATTTAACTGGTGCGATAAAACATTTTAATTGCGATTTGAAAGATGCGAATTTGGAGGACTTTTATCCTAAAAGGGAAACATAGATAAATTTAACTAAGACACAAATTTAAATAAAAAATCCTCTAATCCATCATATTCTCAAATGCATAATTTATCGACACTGTAATTCAGTAGTTCCAATAGATTTGTTTCAAAGCCCTTTTCTTTCACAATCTATTTTTTCTAAATATATCAAATTTACAATATATTCATTACCTTATTCATATAAATTAAAATACATAATGAAACTAAAACTTTTATAAAACAAAAATTTTTATTGATTAAAAATTTCATATTATATCTGTAAAACTTTTAAAATATGTATCCATATCATTTTTCTGTTACAAATTATAATTATATTTTACGCTTCTAATTTATTTCTTCGATTTCCCCCTTTTTTTATCGTTACATTTTCTCACAATTGTTTTGATAGTTGCGATTAGCGCAAAGCCATTTCAGCCGCATTTGATTTCGACAATAACTAATCAACTAAAAAAATTTTAACGTCCAAACAATGCGATTCTTCTCTTTTTCGAAAACAATGAATATGTACGAATTATTGGCATCGATTTCAGTGTTGTTATAGAAATAGAATATATTCTGAAGTATATGGTTAAACGGTCAATAAAGATTATTGCACAAGTGTTTTTCGTCATTTGCGCGAAGGTATTGGAAAAAAGACTGGATTGTGTTACATTCAAAAAAAATTTTTTTAATTAAATTGTTGGAGAACACCGATAATGTGTACAAATGAAGTGGAAGCAGAGAAAATTTTCCTCCTCTAACATTCAATATTTTATTATTATACTCTCCAAACGATATTGTAAAAAGGCCGCTGTATTTTTCCTTTTTACAGCAGCGACAGTTCTGAAGACCACACCAGAGATTATTATTGTCTGTGCTACAATTAGTGTTTGCGGTATTATTATGAAAATCGCTGCAGTGACATTTACGTTATACACACATTTTTCCACATTTCCTGCGTTGGTATTAAATTGTAACTAGGCATCCATGGATTTGTACGATACTGTACGGACCTTCGTGTCCTAAAACTCTGCGAAGCTTGTATTTTGAAGTAATCAGAGTTAGCAGGCTCATTCTGATCCAAGCTATCACCCATATATTTGAGCCAGTCCTTTCTCAGTTCATTCATCATTAATTGTTTCATTTTGTTTCAATGAAAATTCTGTGCACTATATTAATAATCTATATCTATATGATTCAAAAATTACAAAAAAACAACGAATTTCCAGTTTTATCCTATAAATAATTTTTTGTGTTCCCTCTAAAAAGATTTCCCTTTTACTCTTTGTTTTTATATCCAATACTTTTAGATATCGAGTTCTAATAGGATAATAATCTTCAGACTCGTGGCAAAATTCTAAATTATATAAAAGTATATAACAGTATACGTGCCAGCTATAATCGCATCGGTATAATATATATGCGTAGGGAAACAGGAGTGAAATCGAGAGGGAAATCGAGCCGCTTTGCATTCGCGATGCGCGCTCGCGAGGCGGAAATGGCCCTCCACCCCGCTCTGCTCCTTCCCTCGTCTGCTGGTATCTGGAGTCTCGCGCGCACGGGAGCCATCAAGCGCCGTCGAGCAAGCGGCTTCCTGGCGTCGAGCGCTCGCGAAAAATCCTCGCGGAAGATGAGAGGGGGGGGGGTTATACTGCGGGCGCGTGCCCCCGCGAGTTCTTTCTTTTGTCTCCTCTGGTGCGCGTAGTGGCTGCACCTCTTCTAGAGCGAGGATCGAGCGCGTGAATATATATATATAACAGAAGGAAATACGACGAGAGTCGCGAGCGTGAGGAGATTTTCGCAGGAGGTGGCGTTGGAGAGTTATACGTGTTTCTTTGATGCACGATTACTATGTTATAGTGTTATTGCCCTCTGGTTTTATTTTCGCGCGCTGTTCTTAGCATTGTTTCGCGCATTTTAAACTGCCATAATATATTTCAGCCTTTCTCAAATTTCACCTTTAGTTATACATACATACATACATATTTTCTCACGCGCGCGCACTCGCGCGCGCTCACACACACACACACACACACATTGTGTGTGAGTAGAATTACCCGGACAAACACGTTCGCCAAGGCTTTCGATGAGGTTCTTTTAATAAAATAAAAAATTTAATTATTCATATACAACTAATAGTTATTAACTTGACAATGAATAATGATTTGTACAATTTTCTTTTATAGAAAAACTTAACTGTGTTTTAGTTTTTTTTTAATAAGTATAACAAATACATTACTTATAGTACTTTAAAAAAATTATTGAAAGCTGAAATTTTCATCAAATTTTTATATTTAAAAATTTTTTAAAGTAGAAAGGTGTTGCAAACCTGTGTTTTGTCGAACCTTATAAGAAGATATTGAGTTAGTAACACTTTTTCCTTTTCTAAACTAATTACTTTGAAGCTAATGTAGTTTTATACTAAGATGATTGTCAGTATATTCTGATGATTATAATTTTGACAATTGAATTGTACTTCTGTCGACTGCCCATATACAAATTAATAAATATTTTTTTATTGGTCTTACAGTCCAATTGATTGGACTGTAAGACCAATAAAAAAATATTTATTAATTTTGACAATTGTATGCATAATATGATTTTCGTCGCACAGAGTTAATAATATTAATGAAAAAAGGACGTTATATTTTACTTTAGTCTCTATCATTTTTAGTAAAATTGAAATATCCACGTTTCAACGTCCTTTATAAATGAAAGAACCAGTAGCGATCAAAAAAAATTCAAGTGCATGCTGATTGTTGACATGCTAAAAAAATAAGAGCATAGCAAGAATTCAATAAGTCTTATCATAAAGCATATACACACTTCATATAAATGATTGTGTATTACAGTGTAGAAACGTTCGCAGTTGATGCATAGAATATTCTTATTCGCCCGTTTACCATCGTAAATCGATATAACGCAAACTACACACACAGATATATATATATAGTGCGCGCAAGATTATCTACGCGGCTTGACTCTTATAATACGCGACGCATCAGCCTGTAATCCTCCGGTCGTTTCGTCGATTATCGAGAACGGGGTCGTGTATATATATATATATATATATATATATATATATATATATATATATATATATAGCTATATAGTAAGTACGCCGTTATGCTGCAGCGCTCGGCGCCGTACCGATAGGATCCGAATACTGCCGACGATTTTATTTCAGATTAGGATTGCGCGCCCTCCGCGCTACTCGTTGGAAAGGATGCCGTGGCAAGGGGGGAGGGGGGCTAAGATAGTTCCCGAGATCCATCCCCCGCGGGATCCGTCGGGGGCGCAGCGCTGCAGCAGCACCCTCGGATTACTATTGTTTTTACTCCCGGCCGATCGGTTTTTATATCGGCGCGAGGGCGAGTCCAGGGACGAGCGAGCGAGCGAGCGCCCTTCCCTCCCCTCATTTTTAACGACCGGCGAGAGAGGGAGAGAGAGAGAGAGAGAGAGAGAGAGAGTGACTGGGGTTAGGGGGAGAGTCTCAGGACGATAATGGAAACTCGTCCACGACGGCGAGATATAAAGAGTCGACGCGGGCGTTTTATGCCCGTAATTAGCCGCGATTCAATTTTGAGCGCGAGCGCGCTCGCCGATCGGCGTCGTTTGCTATAGCAGCGATCGCGGGTCTTATTGAAATCATGGCGGGGATTTTGGAAGATTGGGAAAAGGGCAACTCCCCCCCCCCCCCGACGAACCGACGCGTTCAACGCCAATGTCTCGTGTGGTAATACAGTTTTTCATATATATATATATATATATATACACATACATATCCACACTCTCGGAGTCTATTTTTTACTGCACGGATGGCCGTTTATAGATATTGGAATATTGCGAGATGGGAGTTTCAGGTGGGTGGGGCGAGAAAAGCGAAGGCGGGGGGGGGTCATTCTCGCGAAACGCGCAATTTTTATCTTCGAGGGAGCTCGATTGTATATAAGATATTTTCTACGTCGATGCGCTTGTTTGCTGTGTTGTGTGTTGCTGGTCGAAAAATTCGAAGTCGCTCTCGAGCTCGATTCCGAATTTAACTTTCCAATACTTTTTTTCGTGTACATAATATAAAATTCTTTTTTATAATTCGCTATAGTAGAAAGCTAAATATATAATATATATATATATATATATATATATATATATATATATATATATATATATGTTTAAAATTGTTTCTGTACCTTTTGAAAAGTGGCGGCTCTTGTATTAAAAGATGGAAGTCGTTCTCTGAACAAACTTCCCGATCTCGATGGTGTACCGCACATTTAAAACTCCTCGTGCGTTTGCCGCTCATCTGCAACCAGAAAAGTAAAATAATTACGTAATTTCAACAATAAAGCCTCGTTAATTATATGTTCTTTTAAATATGTTACAATGTTTTAAAATGCTCTCGTATAATGCTGGACAATAAAAAATTTTTCATATAAATAATTTTATCAGATTTCGTTAGTTGCATATTTTTTCAAATATGTATGTACAGAACTTTGAAAACAGCCTTACGGTTCGTAAACATAACAGCAAGGTTTTTGCATAAATTTGAACCAAATGCAGTGCATTCCTTTCAATAATAAAATTCTACGATTTCAAAATGGTTTTTAAAATATATGTTATATATTTATAATACAATTTCATACAAGTTTTTCAGTTTATGAAAAGTTAATTATTAATTTAAACCTATAAACAGGTTATACTGAATTTTGAGCGATTAGATGAAGATTAACGGATCATAATATAAATTTATAAGATTAAATCTAAAAAGATTGGTATAATATTTTACCAGCTATAGTGCAACTTAAAATATTCTTCGTATTTTTACTGCATCTGCTGCCGATGGATAAAATACTCTGTTTTGCGAATTCACTGCTCGCATAAATTCGTGGAATCGTAGATATCATGATTATCTAGATATAATGATTATTATGATGATGATGATGATTATTATTATTATTATTATTATTGTTCCCGCGCATTCACGTACGCACATACACACGCGTTTGTATATATGTGCCTTGAGAAAAAGCTGTATTGCTGGGGGTATATTTAGGGCTCTTGTCCCATCCAGAATCCAACGGTTTTTTATTCGAATTTCAAACTAAATACGAACTAGGTGAACTTTGGAATTATTATACATACGCGGACGGATTCTATACATCGGCAGTTCGTGGAAAGAGGTTGGATCGGTTGCTCTGAAAATTCGCGCTCGTACCAGTCGAGGTGAGTATTTTTTTTTTGTTTTTCATATTTTGTAATATTGAAATTGAATTTGAGCATTTAATTGAAATAAAGATCAGTTTTTTTTTCATAAAAATTCAAATATTTACCGAGTCTCATCCACGTGTATTTATTCCATCCAATCGTTGATTTTACACATTCGAAATATTTTAAATTATTGTTGAAATATATGTGAAATATATTGAAATATATTTGAAATATATAAATTATTGTTATAATAATTATTATTCGTGTCACATTAAAAAATAATATTTTGATAATTAGCTAAAAAAAATGTATTATTTTAAATGCGTTATATGTTTTTGTGATTATTATATTTGTCGTATAGACGAAAGCAACAAGTTAGTTGGTCGTGGTGTTTCTGCTAGAGAGAGAGAGAGAGAGAGAGAGAGAGAGGCAGACACGGCCATCACCAAAGAAGGACGATATAAGCTCCCGGGATATTTGAATCCGCTCTCTCGCGGGAGGCGGGGGTCTCGCCAAAATGCGGTTAGGCAAATTCGCGAGAATCCTCTCCTCCCCCTCTGTCTTCGCCGCGCCGGTGAGCTACGGAGTTGGCGCATGTACACCAATACTCAGGCGAGCGGACCCCTTAACACCGAGAACTGGTGGAGGATTGGGTAGGGGCGGTAGAAACCGGTCGCAAGTTTCGACCGCGCGTGTGCACTTGCGTGATCGTAGACTAGGTACATACGCACATACACACACGCACATACATGCATGTACGTATAATAGAGCTCACCACTTATATCCTTGGCACCCGTTGGCTAAATGTTTTAGCCCTCGGCGAGTGAAATAATCGACGCGCGCGCTCGCGACGAACTGCGTATATATTATATACTCGGAGTTAGGTTAGGACGATATTTTACAGCATATGCGCAAGGAAGTATACGCCTAGCTGTTATATCTCCGTATTATTATATAAGTTGAGATATACACGCTCGGTATAATCCGCTTATGAAATGTATATATATATATATATATATATATATATATATATATATATATATATATATATATATACATTTGGCGACATTTATGATTTTTTTTCGTTTGATAAAGAATTGTTATAAATAATTCAAGAAATGGCCGTGTGCTATATGAGAATTGAGATATTATAGAACTCTACATATTGTTATAGAACTAATTATAATTAATAAATTTCTTATAATGCTTATATAATCAACGTCAATTAAATTCTTTAAATTAATTTTAATAGGCAATAATAATAAATAATTAATTAATAAGAAGTGTATTTCTAATTTTTCTAAGATTTTTTTCGATAATATCTTTAAAAAATTTACACGTAGCACTCAATATTTTGGCACTTCGTTGATATTCGGATAATTTTTGATTGGATTGAATAGTTCGTTTGTATTATTTTTAATTAATTGCGACGATTCATATAATATAAGGCATATGCACATTTCGCATAAAGCAACTAATCTATTTTCATATATTTATTAAATTAGGAAACGGATCGTTATGTTAAAAAAAAATTATGTTGATAATATATTAAATTTATTTGTATTGTACATTATTATGATGTATTCCTTTTTTAACAGGATGATTTTGATGAGAAGGATATATTGGATTTTTCAATTTTGTTCTTACGCATATATTGTGAAGCGTTCTCTTAAAGTAAATTAAACTCCATAATATTTTAAAGCAAGTTTCAAACAGATTTTTTGATTCAAGAATGTGCTGTATACTTGTTTTCTATATATCTTCTCTACACTATAGACAAACGTACTGATTTTGTCCAAGTAAGTATCAATTATAATAAAACATTGTTAATTGAAAGAAAATATTTATATTCGATATATTTACTTTTCAGTTTTCTTTTTGTTTATAATTATAACAATTTTGAAGATTTGTTGTTTGGTTGACTTATGGATTGAACCAACGCCACTGCTACACACAATTTGTTAAAAATGAATTAATATTTGACAATTCGTTTTTTTAACCCGTCTCATATTATTTACACGAACAGGATTAAATTTAATTTAATTTTAAAACACGAATAGGATTTTCCTCGTATATACAAAAGAATTTTCCAAAAGCATTACATATAGTACACGCCAACATCAATCGGTTCCGTTTTTTATCACAATTTCTTATGGCCATCGCTCGAATTCGCTGTATATCAACACCGCGTAATATATGCACGCAAATTATATATAAACCATTTGCAATATGGAACAGCAGCTCTGCCGAAACGTCGACGGGTTTACCCCGATCAAATAGCCCCGTTAAGTACAGTTCAGTGAAGGTCCAGAGAATGTCATATTCGATTCACTTTGTGCGTAACACAGTGTGCTCCACAGTGCCTGCGGATAAATCTTAGATGTTCCATGATCCAAGAGAACGCGTTGTTGGCTTTTAATAAAATAGATGAAGTAACCGATTTTTTATGTGTTATGTTTTTTTTTTATTTTACGTAGTTTCCGCCGCACTTGTCTTTTCTGATACACAGGAGAAAATTTACTTTAACATGTATTATATTTTCAGCATATTTCAGATTTTTTTTCTGTTGATTATTATTGCGAAGTTTGAAAAGAGATAAAATGATATTTATAATTTTCGAAACATTATAGAAGATATATAGGTGGAAAATTATTGCAATTCAATCATTACATCGATCCCAGCTATAGAAATATATGAGATTAAAGTTTAAGATTTGAATTCATGTTTGTCCTACCCAGGCTCAGCTTAAATATTAATATAGGTATATATGTATATAAGAAGGATTAACATACGGCAAGGTCGGCACCTTCGGCTTATGCAATGTTCAAGCATTATCTATAAGTTATGGCAAGATATAAGGGAATTAGAGTAGATAAGAAGTTCTGATGTAGATAGTAATGAAAATGGCCTTATATATATATATATATATATATATATATATATATATATATATATACATATAAGGTCTTTCTTTAAATGTGACATAAATTGCGAGGATATATCAAGTTTTATCATTTGCTTCTGAATTCTTAATGAATACAAGTATATGTCTTAGATCATTCTAAGTAGATATTTATTATTTGTTAATATAGCGAAGATAGAATTTTTGTTAAATTTCGTTATTACGAATACGATGTATGAAATAATAGATTTATATTAATAAATTATATATTTATATATATAAGGTATAAGATAAAATATACGCGCATGATATCTTTTACGTATTTAGAAACATATGCGTATAATGTGTTTTTAATGGAATTTCGACGAACGTACTTCGTTTCGATTTAGAAAAATTATAATTTTTATCGGCTCTTTACATATACAAAAAAACAAACTCAATGGTTTCCTTCTCTGAGAAATATAAGCGTTATCATCGCTGTTAATGCCGCAATGCAGTGGAATTCAAATCAGTGTTATTTTTCCGCTATTACTCGTTTTTTCCGCGCCTGCCCTCGAATCTACATAAAAGTGCCTTCAACAGTCTAATCTTATATAGAGACTAGGGAGTGCATTGTGTTAATATAATATCTAAAAGTAGATTACGCAGGTGGGCAACGTATGTTATCATATTTGCGATAGTTTACAACGAATATTATTGCCTTGTCTCACCAGCTGCAGCTATTCCAAATTCCGATATATATATATATATATATATATATATATATAACTATTATATTTTTACCACGGCATCATTGTTATATTTGAGCGTATTCGAAATGCTGTTTATATATATATATATATATATATATATATATATATATATATATATATATAATAATAAATCTCACGTGGAAAGAAGAGCAACAGAGCTCGATAAGAACGTATATAAATCATAAAAGAGCAGATTATCGAATGTTAAATTATATATATGAAGTTATATATTCAACGAACGCAATTACACACATCTCGAACGATGCGCGCGCTTGTTATACAAAAGGAAAAAGAAGAGAGAAAAAAGTCGAAACTTTGTGTTCCGCTGCGCAGCGGTGCGCCTGAGGCACATTTGCTTACACACACACACATACATACATAGATATACATGCGTCGCCGCCTTGCCATCGTCGCATAATATGCATTCCGAGCGCATGCATAATCGCGCACATGTATGCCTATACATAAAGCATCATCAATAAGACCGCCTCTCGACTCTTGGGCCCTCAATCGCTCGTCATTCCCGGCAACGGTGTATATATGCGCCATTATACGGCCGTCAACGGCAACACCTGAAGGATCGTAGCGGCCTATATATGCGTGCCGCGGCCGCTGCTCTATTACCGCATCGCAGCCGCCGCGCGATGATAATTCCGGACGCGACGACGACGACGACGACGACGACGACGACGATGATCGTTGCACTGCAACGGCTCGGAATAATGATCAATAATATATCGTTACATATCTCGCGCATCGCGGCAGAATAGTACGAGTATATCGCGCGCTTCGTTCGTAATTGCGCGCGCACGCGGGTTGTCCTGTACGTAATATCCTTTATGACGTTGTGTGTGTGTGTGGGAGGGGGGGGGGCAAGTCCCGTGAACGCGCGCGCCGATTAATCGTCAGAGACGCTCAACACCGAGATTCTATTTCGTTTTTTAGATATATAAATGAATCTCTGCCCTATCCGTGGATGCTCGCAAAACTTTTGTATTATTTAATCGATTTTATTGTAGATGGGGTTCTATGAGACAACTTTAAAATGTCTTTTTTTTTTATGATTAAATGGACAGAAATATATCCATTTATGTTTATTTCGGTGCTGATTACGAATTTGATCGTACTCGAATAATATATAATAATACATTATAATATATTTGAATGATATAGAATAAATTATAAGACTGAACTCGAATTTAGTCTTTGAAGTTGAATCGTAGCGGCTTGAAACGACGGGCATCAGAGAAAAATTTAAAATTATGGCGGGGGCAGCCAGATCGTCCCTTGCTATCATAGAATATAGCTAATTTTTATTTTTATGATTGTTATTATTTTTAATTTTTACATATTATATAGCCTCGTTATTTTTGTAGAATGTAGAATTTATACTCTTTCAAAGTTTGAAATCTAAATCGATAGGTTTGTCATGAATTATTCGTAATTCTACGTTTAACTTACTACTAACATAGTTGCATAGAATTTTAACGTCAGACGAAATCGGAAACTAATCAATATTCAAAAAAATAAATAAATAAAAAATAAATTTTTAGCCAAATTTACCTTTTGGCAGAAATTCTTTCTGAAAAATTTATCAGACTCTGTCTATCTTAATAATTACTTTTTCCACTATATAAGATTTTGTAGAATAATTTTGAAACAGCAGTATAAAGAACGTTGCCCTCTATAGAGTTCACCTGTTTTACTCGTCAGTGGAATAGCAGGTGTCCGATTCCAAAGCATACAAAAAGATAATAAAAAAAAAACAAATATTTATATAGTGGTAAATACAAATATATATATATATATATATATATATATATATATATATATATATATGTATATATATATTCTCCTTATAAGAAATATATAAGTACTGATGTTTCGTTGCATTATATACTATATTTCTGTTTTTTATTTAATTTAATTTTGAATAGGAAAGTCTCGATGTCTCATTATATGCATCAGAATATTGTCTATAACTGTTTAAAGAGGTTTGTCCAAAGTTGTTAACTGTTTAGTTTTTTATAAGATCTTAATTATTTTCGAGCAGTAAACAAATAATTTTCATGTCTACAAATATTTCAATTTTTGTTTTGTACAGAAGCGTTTTTATGTACGCCTGTCAATGTATAATAATGTATTCTTAGTTTATATTTGTCTATTATAGAATCTTCTAATGCTTTCTAGGCTAATTTTGAAATAGTGGAATAGCATAGAGTTCATTTCACCCTACGTCACGATATAATGAGTAGAACATGACATCAGACCCATTCCTATATGTAACATACATACACAGTCCAACTTAATTTTCAATGTATGTATTACTATCAACACGCTTTTTACAAGGATTGCGTCTAAAAGAACTCTATAGAAGCGTAGGCCTATCTATTTTTAGTAAGTAGATACACCTGCGAAGCATACATTTTCCTTTTATATGTACCGCATAGCAAACAAGAATTCAGAATGGACAGGTTAAGTACATAGACGCTGCTCCCCCTCAATCCCCCTCTACCAACACTCACACCATCTCGTCAAACAGGGACAAGTGAATTTCGCGTTCCGGGGCTGCTTGATAGCCTTTTGTGTTGAGATAACAGCTTGCGCGTATATATTCGAGCCGCAAGCTGTGCACCTGTAAATATATATATATATATATATATATATATATATATATATATATATAATGTGCGCATAAGAAGCAAGAAAATCATGGAAACTTCTAGCGAGGATTGTTAGAACTCAGTCTAGCTAAAACATTTCCGGACCGTGTCGAGGGACCGAAATTATATTCGCGCCACTTGTTCTTCTTCGCCGTGCAGAACTCGAAAGACGCGACTCGCCTTTTGCTCGCCCCTCCTCCTCCTCCCCCTTCCCTGTCCGCTCCGCCACCACAAACTCTTGTCTATCGAGAATCGTCCGTCGAGGTAGCTTTTTGATAGACTATATATGTTTTCTATGTAGTGATTATATATATATATATATATATATATATATATATATATATATATATATATATGGTTTTACAATGCTCCGTATTCTGTATGAAAATTTCATTATTTTTTGTATTTCTTTCAATGTTCATAAATAAATTTGCTAATATTCGTTTTATTATTAAATTCAGTTTTAGTCTTTATTATAGCCTTTGAATCCTCAATAACGACAGATCTCCATCATTTATCTACTAGATAAGTAATTATGCTCTTTTTTACTTTAGTTTTTCACAAAAATAAAAGAAACATATTTTCTATTATTTAAAGTAACGCCATTCAAGTTGATCACTGGCGAACAGTGCAGAAGATTTTTGACGTATTTGTCAACGAGGTATCCGAAAATTTATCCAGATATTTTTGCATTAATTATTGTCAGGAAACCAGATCGATATCAGAACTATAGGAATTTACACCGACTGCTCATTCTGTCAATTGAAACATCGATACCTCTATATAAGGAGATATAATTGATCGATATATAGATGTGGATAATAGCTGATAAAATACTAATACTGGTAGTACAATACATTAAATTACCAAAACTAACTTTATAGGGGCATTCGATTTTATCGCCGATTTATACAAAAGCTTTAAGAAAGTTTTCTGTTTACCTATAATACTATATATATATATATATATATATATATATATATATATATATATATATATATATAGAAGAGCTTTATAATAAATTTACCGAATTTACATACAAGATGGGGAGCACTTCCGCGAAAACTCAATCCGAGTCTATTCCATATACCGTTCCACTCCGATATATTCGATTTTATTCCTTAATTCCATTTAATACAAGCACTACACACATACACACAGATATATATATATGCACGTATAACGGAGTCCTTTAAATTCCAACATATATCCATTATGCGAATATCGCGTGGATTATTAAATATTTTCTGTCGGCGACGAGGCCGAAACAATCCGAGCATTGGGCGCAGTTTAATGCGCCGCGCATAGCCCGTCCCGGGAGCGGTGCGCGGCCAATTTAAATTTAAAGCTCGTAAAATTCATCGGATCCCTGCACATTTAGAAAATTATGCAAAACGCGCCGATTCTACTTGTAAAGCAGAAATAAAACTCCCAATTCCTCGCTTGAATTTCAAATTGATTCCCCTCCCCCCTACCCCTTCTCCACCTCCCACTGCCGCTACGGCCGCCTGTATGCACGAATTCTGCTCGACTCTATACACATGAGCGGCTTCCGCTCTTCCTCCTTCCCCCCCCCTTCCTCCGCCACCCGCTTTTCCTCTACATATAGATACGTATATCGCCGAACCGATGCGCGATCGGCCCGTCGGCCACTGTATATAGATATACACGCAAACACACTACTATTGCTACTACTGCGCCACCCCCCATCGGTTTCACTTTGCATGGATTCACGTTGCGCTTCGGCAAATTCACGATGCACGCATATATATATATATATATATATATATATATGTATATGTGCACATACGCGGTGCGGGTCTGCAGCGCGAAGGCCAAGCCAGGGCGAGTGAACGCGCGCGTGCGGGAGCCAGCCGGCGAATTTCTGGAGCACGCGAAAGGGCGAGAAACCGCGGGTGCTCTTTACACATACATACATACCGTTTACATCTAAGCGGGATGGAGAAGGTACGGGGATCGTGGAGCCTGCATTGCACGTGCACCGTGTAAAGGGCGCGGGTAACCCAGCGGGCGAAGAGCGAGTGGGGGAGGAGGGGGGGGGGCAAGCGCCGCTCGACCCGATCACGATGATCGCGTGGCCTAATCGAATTAACCCCCTCCCCTGCCCTCTCGTACCGCGCGCACCGACCGTTCGCGTGGCAATGTTTACGAGAGCCGCGCACTCCGTAGCCGGGCGCGTGCAGCGGGCCGAGAGGAGTCGGCGAGCTCGGCGCGATAATGCGCGAGCCGGCGAGTATAAATGCATTATCGTTGTGTATATATACATATATATATTTAGAGTATATCTATACTGTGCTACAAGTAGATGCGCTGCACTGGGATGCGGGTCTTCGGGCCCGCGAATTCCGGCGATGCGTGGTTGAGTGTGTAGCGTATGCATGTGTGTATGAGAGAAAGAGAGAGGGAAAGAGAGGGAGAGAGAGAGAGAGAGAGAGAGAGAGAGAAGAGAGACAGACAGACAGAAGCGGCGCTCGGACCGTCATTGCCACGCCCTATAACGGCCCCCCGATAAAGGAGATTAGAGAGGCAGGTGCTGGGGAGAGGTAAGGGAGCCCCGGGAAACGGTTCAAGCGAAACGGTCGATTGTCGACGGGAGGCGCAGTTTCGCGCCAGTGTCGTGAGTACACTTTTTTGCTTTTTTCTCTCGTTTATTTCTTGTTTTTTTTTTGTTTTTTTTTTTTTTTTACTTCTTGCAACGGAACGTCCAGATATTGAAGCTACTCCGAGGGTCCCGAAGAAGCTTAGACCGACGATGCGACGGACCGTCGTATATATCGATAGTCGTTTTAGAGTAAATACACACACGCACGCAGGCACATACAGAGAGAGAGAGAGAGGGAGAGAGAGAGAGAGAGAGAGAGAGAGAGAGAGACCTTAGTGGAATAACTGCGCCACCGCCCCACCGTGCGGTAAACGGGTCGTATATGCAGTTTCGCGAGGGCTCGGTCGCGTTAACCGACCATCGTAAGAGGACGGTGGGGATCGTAGCAATTTCTCGAATCACCGATCTTTTCTTCTGTTATTAAATCAAAGCTTCTTCCAGCTCGCGCTCTTGCAAATAAGGCTTACGCGATACTTTTTCGTTTTCTCGAGGTTGCGGATTCCGAAGATGAAACTTTGCGTGGTGTGTGCGCGCGCGCGTGTGTATTTGCACTAATACGCACCCGATCAGGCCTTTGGGTTTAACGGCAATTTCCATGCGAATGTATATTTTTGTTCTTATACGTTTTTACATATTGTCAGAGTTATAATTTACGTATTGAAAATTATACGTCGCTTCAGCTTTACTTTATGGGTCATTTTAATTAGATTGGATTTTTTCATAAAAATGTATTTCACTTTACGATTAGCATGCTAATAAAAAGCCCACGTTAATTTATGGTATCGGATATTTCGATTCTTCAGAATGCATTCATATATCATTTCTTTATAGTGCGTGCTTTCTCGATCTTGCAGCATCTAATTAAAAAACAAAAAAAAAAAACAAACTACGCGAAATAATATATCAATTGATTTGTTGGACTTTCACCGCGCTCCGAGACTGATGTGGTTATTATGCATTGCGTGCTCGGCAACGCTATAAAATAATTGCATTGGAAAGGAGAATGCGGAAACCTCGGAAGTCGATGGGGTAAAGGGGGACGGGGGGAGGGAGCGATAAAGGAAAAAATCTACTCAACCAGAAACTCGTTATTGTAAATTGATAAAAAATATTTTTATTGAAATTTCTATTTTAACATTTCAAGCTCGCGTAAATGCATAATATTCAAAATAAATTTAAAAAAACTTCCACTCCACTTAGATATAATGTAAGGTTGGCCTTATAACAATTTCTGCAAGGATTCGAGGTTTTAAGATTTTTTTTTTCAATTAATGTATTGTAGAATTATAAAATATTCTTAGTATACCTCAATATACCGTGTTTTATATTAATCGATGTATTCAGTCATAGTCACAGTTCTACAAATCTCTATTTTTCATTAAAAATTATCAAGGCTAGAATAATGATAAAATGAGTTTTTATGAAGTCGAAGTATTTATTTTGTAATATATATATTCAACAAGTCAATTTTCTGACAATAGAGGTCTCTAGAATGTAGCACATTTTGCAATGAGAAATCGTATATGTTACAAACAAAAAATGTAACATTCGACACAAAATAAGAAAGCCTTTCTAGAAACTTAATATACGGGCAACTGCTTTCTAGATACCATTTTATATATATATATATATATATATAAGAATAAAAAAATTTTCCAAACAAAACATTTGTATTAGGCTTTTTCGATATTATTATTATTATTATATTTATACGTAAATATTTATTTATTTATACGGATGAAGTTTTAATAATATAAATTTATATCCATACTTATTATTTTGTTATCATCATAATATTTATTAAAACAAGGCTTGAAAGCTTTCGATGAATATTAATAAGTATTATATTAAATCAATAAATTTTCTTGTATAATTTGCTTTAATTCTATATGTAATAAGAATTTTAAAATGATTTCTGTTATAATATATTAGTATTATTCAGAACTGCACGTGATAAGTTTTTCAATGAATTGCAGAATTCGTTACAACGGTAAAAAAAATCTTTTTCTTCATTTTTTTTACTGTTGTTTCACATATCCATCCTCTCTCGCTCTCTTTCTCTCTCTCTTATAAAACTCCCTCGATCCTCTTCCTCCGTCCTCTGTCTCTCTGCTATTTGTTCAAACTTATGTACTCTAATTTTCGTCTCCGCTGACCCCGACCGAAATCCGGGACTTCGGATGGCCGCCGCTCCTCTCAGTAAATCAGGCAGCTCTGAAACTCCGACCAATTATGGGGACGAGCAGCACGGACTTCCGCCTATTTTCCGCTTGAGCTTCTTTTTTTCCTTGTACAGAGCGCAGATAAACATACGCGCGCGCGCAAGCACACATACTTTTACGTTCGCTCTCTCCTTAGTCTCTCAATATAACGCGGATCTATTTATACGAAATATACTACAACTAATGCGCGCGTCTCGAAGGACTCCTTCGCGGACAAATAATGTGCAGAAAAATAAAAGCGACGATTTCCGCGTCGCATGGCTTGAGATTGTATTTAATATTTATCGTTGGATAATGATCTATTATATGGTAATTATTATAAGAACTTAATAAAAGCCTTTCCAATTCTTCTTCTGTTATGTTACGATACAGAGGGGAACACAAGTAACCTTATTCATAAATGACTTTCTTGGGCAGCAGCATTCGAGAAAGTCCTTGAAGCCAAATGACAGAATTGAGTTTGCAGTTTTAGTGAGATTAAGAGCCATTTGTAAGTCAGCTGTCGTTTTTGAAATCTCAACCATAAGTTTTACAGCGCTATTTTATTTTTTCCTTTTTAATTGGCGCCAATACAATATTTCAGATATGAGTTGCTTGACTTCGAAGGAGGCCTGTTTTCAGAATCTTTCCTTTGATCTTAGTTATCGTTTTTAAAAAACAAAAAAAAAAGCAAATCAAACTTAAGATTCGCATAACCTGAGCAAAAAAACCGTAACAGGCATGTGTTACACTATATCAAAGTGAACAGAAATTGTCGCTATTTCCCAATGGGGAGAGGGGTCGATCAATAATAAGGATTAGTATTTAAAATAAAAAAAGTTGATCTTACAATAATGCTCAAACGCAACTTTGGGATGAAAATTAAGATCATGGCTATTTACTGGAATAGCGCAGTTGTTGATAAAATAGTCAGGTATATCGTTATCGTTTTTTATGATACACTGTGCAATTATATATATATATATATATATATATATATATATATATATATATATTGTTAGCTGTGTTTTTAAGCAATACTCTCTAGTTTACAACAAAACTAATAATGTAATAATTTTGAACGTTTTTGTAATGAATGATACAAGTTAATGCTATTGCACTTTTATTTCAGCCCTATATCTGTACATCTTATGTCAATCTATTGATAGACACTGTCTTCAAATACCAACCGCGATGTAAACAGATTTACAGACTTTTGAATTTAGCAATACCGTTTTTTGCAATTAAATTAAAGTATCAGTAAGTCAGCCAGAAAGCTATATATATATATATATATATATATATATATATATATATATATATATATATGTATATATAGATTTACCACGGCCTCTCCAATATAAAAAAACGGCCAATATCGCTTAGGGCGCATTCCAATCAGCCATTAGTACAGAAACGGTTCATCCAATCCAACGTCGATCTCACGCCCGATAAATTTCTCTTTCCCGATCGGCGATCAAAATATATACGCTTGCGGAAATACCGAAACTTGCCGGCGCTAACGGCTCGCGAAAATGGTGTACATATATATATATATATATATATATATATATATATATATATATATATATATATATAAAGAGAAGGGAGAAGCTTTCAGCCTGTCGCTGTAGTCAGATCCGATCATCTCTATCTACTTCTCTCTGCTCTCGCTCTCTTGACGAAGTTTGCTCTTGATGCTGATGTGCATATATATATATATATATATATATATATATATATATATATATATATATATACGCAGACCTAGCGCAAAACTAAACGCACTGCGAGCGAAGGGCTGCTATTTGCGCAGTGTTTGCTCCCTCTGCCCATCGGACCATGTCCATCGCCGCTTTTCGAGTATGTAGTCGGTCTTGAATTATCAGTGAGAGAGAGAGAGAGAGAAAGTGCCTGGAGCATATATATATATATATATTTGCACCTGACGTGGTGACGATGCAGGCGGGAGCTGTTGATGCTGAACGTAGTCACGGTCCAGTTGGCGTTGTAGTCTATCTGCGCACGAAAGGTAAAGATGGTTGGCATATTACACAGGTTATTGAAGAATTTGACGTCTTTTTTTTTTTTTTTTTAACAAGAAGCGAAAACAACTCTCCAGCGATTCGGATGTCGATCGAATTAAACGATGCTTGAAAGAGGGAAATTGCAGTATAATAAAAGTAATATACCTAACTGGTTGACAATAATAATACCTTATAGAGTGATCATTAAAAAAAAAAAAAAAAATAAAGGAACTTATCGGTTTATTTTTGATATTGTTAAAGACAGCGGGACGTACGTTTACTTGCGAAAAAATTGAGCTCGCTCATGCGAGTAAAACAATGACTGAGTGCATCAAGGCTGACTGGGCGGATTCGCGCAGTCCTTTTACACTTACGTAATTCCATACATTTTTCCAAATTTTGATTCGAATCGTCTCTTCCATTATCCTCTCAAATTCGAATATTTTGCTCACAGATAAAAGAAGTCACATTTCCTTGTTTCTATACTTCTCTTTCTGCTTTATGCTTTCCTTCTATTTTCAGATAAATTTTATATTTTCCTTCTATTTTCAGAAAAGTCTAAATTTCGCTTTTTCCCTAACGTCGATTCTTGCAGCGTAAGCTGTGCCCTATACCGGCCTCAGAATCTTCCTTCGGAGAAAAACTCAGGGCAAGCCAAGCCTATCGAATTATAAGGATTTGAAAATCTTTCTCAATTCGTGGTCTTAAGAGTCTATGTTCTGGCTCTCTCTGTCTCTCGCTGCGTGGCCTTGTATACGAGGATCACGTACTTACACCTACACGATCTCCATTGAGAATGTTCACGGCGTTCTTTTTTTTCGAAAACCAATGGCAAAATGGTCTTGCTTTAAAATAGGTATATGTTTTAGAATATATGCATCAAGGTGTATGTTTTACTGTGCAATCTAATATAATTAGATATATAGATCATATAAGTACATTTTGTATTAAGAATTTCAAATCCGTTCTCTTTTCACCGATTACGATTTTTCCTCTACTTTTAGACTCACTGACACTATATACGATATTAACGTGATGTAAATTGTAAAATTAAATAAAAATTCGATATTTTTCGGGAAAATCATTACTATCTTTTTAAGTTTAGTTGAAAATTTAACGCGGCACATGCGTATGAAATATGGGCAGAGCACCTGCAGGAATACGCCGACATTTGGTCGATTGTAGTGCTCGCTCGAATTCCGCATATACACACAATACAAACACGTATTTATACATTCTCTTTCTCTCCCCCTCCCTCGTCCAGCCACACACGCACAGTGTGATATTCCTCTTTTTCTCTCATCAGCGCTGTGCTCGGCGCGGTGCGCTTTATTGACACGGTTCAGCGTAAATGTCGTGTCGTCTGCAATTTATTCACTATCACCGAAGTGTGGCATGTCCGCGGCCTATCTCTCTCTCTCTCTCTTTCTATATATATATATATCTGTGTGTCTATTATTTGAAATGCAGTCCATGAAAAGATACAGTCAGTAATACGAAAGCACGCGATGCGCGCGATATTTATATATGAAAGCAGGTCCCTCGTGAGTCCTGCGCATCAGAACGCTTGGAGAAAGATGTTTTATAAATACTATGAATTCCACTTGTTATACAAGCTTTAGATTTTCTGTATTATTCTATAATCCCTTGTTTTTGAACATGTTAATACATAATTTGTATTTTTGTTTTTGTTTTCTTCTTCTTTGTTATTTTGAACTAATACGAAACTATAGTTTTTCGACCCAATTTTATCCTGTTACACAGTTTATAAAACGATGATTTATTTGAAACATTTGGATGATTGAATTTTTCAATAAATAGTTATGAATTGGAGACGTTTCAGTGTTTTAAATTTACTCAATTGAAACAATGGAAAACGAAATTAAAATTTTTAGAAACAGTAAACGAGATTTTCAGTAGTTTATAAAAATGTTGATATATTAAATTATTAACGAATAATGCCGCATGAAAATAAGGATGAAACTTTGCAAACGCAGTCGGCTTTGTCAGCGTCTCCTAAAATATAAATACAAGATTGCGATTCGTTTAAAGACATCGGCAAATGAACCGTTCCCTCGAGAAAGGAGACAATTTGGACCTGCTTATGGGACGGTTTTCGTGGATCTGCACGCTCGGTGGGGAAAGTCGGCAAGGGCCATTTTCCGTAACAAATTCAGAATTTTTCACGCACGGACACGGTGCTGAAATCATCTCCCGTAATCCGCGTTCTTCGTTTATTAAATTTAAAACGTGCATTAATCGGCGAGTTTTTCAACGGAGCGCACACTTCACCAAGCGCAGTATTGTAGTGTTCGCATCGATCAAGCGTTACGATAAAATTTGATAAAACTTTATCGAATGAAGCGTTATGCGGGAAAAGTTGTATATTTCCAGAGTTTTCAATGGAGTCAATTGCACATTTATATCTTTTATTTTTTTACCGTACATTTATACTCGGAAGCGTATAGAGACATTTACATATACTCGCTGAAATCGAGTTGTAAAAACAGTTACTTGTTACTTTACAGTTTTATTACATATTTGTTATTATTATCATCGATTGTTCATACATTTATTTATTCAATGGCTTCCATTATAAGAGTTCAGCTGAACCCAATTTGCATCATGTAAATGAAAATTTGGTCGGTACATAAATATATTTATATTTACATAAAGGTCATAGCTATATGTATAAAGCATATACATATAATCGAATATAGAGCAAACAGATTTCCAATAAATTTTTACCGCTTTCGAATAAACCGCCAAAAATAAACCTCGACAATTTCTCGAATGATTCACTTAAAATATAGATTTTCGTATAATGAAAGAGCACACGTATACATTAGGTTTTTATTTGTCGGTTTTTCATTTTTCCATAAAAACAAACAATTAAGCATCTAACAATTACACTTTTATCGTAACGAGTCCCATTATGCAGTGTAAAAAAAACCAATGCGTTATATAAAATTTGTCCGAAAGAAACGCGAAGATGGCGAAAATTGGCTCGAGTAAAAACTGGAGTTTGCACATTAGCGCGCGGTACGCGGCGGCGGCGCCCGGGAAAGAAAACAGAACGAGCACGAACGAGTTTATAGTCCGGACGCTGTGCTTTTTTCTATTATTTCTTGTTGCGTTCCCTCGGTTTGTCACTCTCTCTCTCTCTCTCTCTCTCTCTCTCTCTCTCTCTCTTCTCTCCTGTCCCCTTCTCTCTCTGTCTCCCTCCCTCCGTCCTGCGAAGGTACACAATTATCCGGGCTTACTAAGGGGAGGGGATGGAGAAACCTTTCCTCTCCTTCTCTTTTTTTTTCTGCACGCCCCGCGGACACCAAATACGGACGACTGCGTTCCTGCTAAGTAATCATCTCTAATTCTGTTTGAAGATACTAAAGTTCCACTTATTAATTCAATTAATTGTCGGCCTCTCAAATGCCATTTGCTTTTCCTTTTAAAGCTCAATTTACTTTTCTATTTGTTGTATTTTAATCGGTATAAATATATATACATACATACATACATACATACATACATACATATATATATATTCTACTATATTATTCTACCGAAATTCGAGCGCCACTTATTGAGTGAACGGAATTTTATTTTCCTACAGTTGAATTAAAGCAATAGTTTTGCAAGGCGAAACGCAACGTACCTTCTTTTATATATATACGCAAATAATATACAAGTGACACTGACACGTATTCCCCAGATATTTATAGAGCAATGTATAGCGGACGAAAAGCGCATATGCAATGCAAAAACGTGCGAGCGTTAAAAATGAAATAAGAGCAGCCGTGGAAAAGCTTTCAAGATATTACTTTAAAATTTATAAACTTCGCCGTAGATTATTCGACTGATGCAATAATTTAGCGGAATAGCTGTCGATGTCCATAATATTTAAATTACGTCAACGTGATTTGTAGGCGAGTAACAGTATTTGCGTGCTTATATATATATATATATATATATATATATATATATATATATATATATATATAACCGGTGTCCCGTGCGGCTATTATTTATTCCGACGACCTACGCACAAATAGAGATATCTGTTCGAGACAATGACCTCTTTTAACATGCATATGTATAGTTAATTAACATCAGCGTGCAAACGTGTGCGTATGTGTGCGTTTCTTCTTTTTCTACTGAATTAGACATTATGCAAACTAGATTGTATGATTTTATTTTGCTCAATCCATATATTACACACCCGATTTTTCATAATACGAATCGATCGGAATTGACTTTTTCTCTATCTCTCAATAGATAAACGGTAAATTTATCTCGATTTGTCGATTTGTTTTTCGATTTCGAGTAATAAAAATCGCGTAGTTCGAGAATGTCTCTCAAACGCTGTTAGATACTCGGTCATAAATCTCTGTGACATTGTTTATTTTCCAACAATAATGAATTTTCAGATTGCAATAATTGACCGTGACATTCAGATTCTATAGAACATTAATTTATTCAGAAGCGATCAAATAATGTAAACTTTTGAATATTTATGATATACCGCGCTAATAAAACGAATCGTTCAAATGTCCGTATTAAAAAAAAAAAAAAAAAAAAAAACAAAACAAAAAAAAATGCAAATACTATTGCAAAGACTAATACAAATGGCTACTAAATTGCGAGTTTTATATCATGTATTTCAATAATATCCACAATTTCGAATGGGACGAGGTTTGTGTGTAAAATTTTTTCTTTATATTACATTATATAGCACATAATAAAGAATTAGTTTTCGAAAGCTAACGTAAATCAAACGAAAGTCTCTATATAGAATGCTGCGTAAGACACAAAAAGTCGCCAGTAAAAGAAGATCTTGCACATTTATTTCACTAAGAGGTACGATAAGCATAAGGTAAGACATCGTTTAAGAATCCTCGAACTATGTCTTATTGTTTTATTGGACAACGGAAGTTTTCGCGTACCACCGAGTTTTCCACGCGCGTGCACTTGAAAAAGGTGCAGCTAAACCCTGCGAATTACCGTACAATGGCGGAAAGGTTACCCTGGTTATATACGCGCAAACGCGAAATATTGCGCTCGATGAGTTTAGGATTAACCGGGCCAACGTCAACGTGCACTGCGCGTGGCGGCGTAAGAGGGGGGTGGGGGTTGGGGTTCTATAATAGCCCTGTCATTATTTATATACCTTGAAATTTTAATTTTAGAGATACTCCCCGTGATCGAGGTATTGAGCTGCACATCTTAATTTGTCGATCCAGAAAGAGATGCTTGTAGGTAAGGATTTTGCGTTCATGTGGACCAGACGGCTGAGGATATAAATCTTAACGGCGGTTCGTTCATATTACGAATATGCGTATATATAGTAAAGTTGAAAAGATACGCGTACACATTAGGACATATTATACAAAATGAATGCATCCTTATAAAACAAGAACAAGAAGAAGAAGAAGAACAACAACAACAACAACAACAACAACAATAGTAATGGCAACAACAATAACAAATACATTATATTCTGGACTATTGATGTAAATTCATCGATTTTCATTTATTTATAATGTAATATTGTCGGGTATTGGCTAGACTGAATAGCATAGAATACTCGATTGTAGAGGGATGATACTCTATACTAAAATTAGCTAAAATAAATTAACTACTACATAGATGAAATAGAAGGTCTGACGAATAAAGCTACCATTAGATAGGAGCTTAATATAATACATCGTTATATTGTCAGAATGTAGCGATGTTATTACAATAAAAATATCCTAATTACATATATATATATATATATATATATATATATATATATATATATATATATACGTGTTTCTAAAATGATCAGATTTCTGATTAATTAAAATGTAAATAAACTTGTAAAAGTTGAAATATCTTCTTCATATTATATAAAAACCAAATAGAATTAAATAATTATTTTCATTCAAAAATTTATACACATTTTCGTTGATTTTCTCAATTCTGTATTCTTTAACAATTTTCGCTCAAATTTTTGTAACGATGTAAAAGTGCTTTTACTCCAACCCAAAGAATTTGTCAAAAGCAAAGCACTCGCGGAATATGAAAAATTGAACAATAAATGCTCGCATTCGAACTGAAAAAATTCAGTGAAATCTCCTACAGCTTTGGTGCTACAATTTGCCATTCAAATACCCGAAGTGAGAAGAAGGGCCAGTGAAAGGCCAACTCTATACTATGGGTAGCGCGCGCTAACCCATCCCCTCCCCCTCGCGGCGCCGTGCACTGGCTATAAAAGTCCGAGGATCAATTGCCCCAATGCTGTAAAAACCTTTCAGAGAACGTAAAAAAAAAAAAGAGATCGAATTAACCGAAGCTTTAAAAATAACAAGCTATACAGTACGGTAGCGCGTATATAGGAGCGGCCGAATTTTCCCCAACGAAAACTACGTAAAATCCGTTTAAGGGATTAAGCGCCCAGGCAAATTGAATGGGGTTGAGTATATATATGTTATAAGGTCTCTCAGGTGGTATAGTGCAAGCGAGGGCTAAAGTAGCTAAATTAGGTCTCTCTCTCTCTCTCTCTCTCTCTCTCTCTCTCTAGTATATGCCGAGGAGGAAAATACAGTTGAGGAAAATAGAGAGGCAGAAGAAGATGGAAAAAGGCAAACGTATAAGATATATATATATATAGTGAAGTAGGGAAAAAACGGGGGTCGACAATGCGGAGTAAAGAGAAAACTCAGAAAGCCGATAGCGAACTGATTTTCTTTTGTAGAGCGAGATAGAGACAATCTAAAGGGATGTATGTACATACAGTGTAGATACATATGTAGAAAAATAGAGGGTAGTGGGGTGGGATATCAGCTACGATTCAGCGCGCTTAAATTCGCGCCTTGAACTGTTTTCTAGGCGGGGGCTCTCCAATAGTGTAACTGTGACATTTTAGATTTGCATAACACAGTCGTCCTTGCCCTATCAAACACATGCTGTGTGTGTGTGTGTGTGTGTGTGTGTGGCTTCGATGCATTATCGGAGCCATTGTACGATTTGCGCGCGCGAATCAGCCAGCGAGGGAACCAACTGGAATGCGAATCACGTACAGGGAAAAGTCTCTTTTAAGGCACGCTTATATATGTATATATACGTATGGAAGTGAATTTTTATAAATATTTATACAATATATGTGCCTCTAAATATATATATATATATATATATATATGTATGTATATTTGGGTACACAATACATATGCGTAGCCAAGAAACAACGCCAATTGCTCCTTTTTATCTTCCGATGTTCCATTTAATTTCGATCTTCTCGTGCCCCTACCCCCACCTTCAGCATCCATGCACCTGTGTGTCGATGCATAACTGCAGCTGTGTAAAGTAATTAGGAATCATGGTATGATCGGATACGATTGCAGTCGGACGGCGAAAGAAGATAAGAACTAAGAAAGCTTCAATTCAATAAAGAAAGTAGCGGAGGTTTTTCTGTATTTTTCGTGTCCTAGTTGTGCAGATTCGAATTGTACCTGTCAATGAGCTTTTAGTTCATTCTGATATTATTTTCTACTCAAGGTGTACGTATTTGTAATTAAAGCAGATTATGCCGTTGATAATTTATTAATTAGATTTTCGATCATTTATACCTGACAATGGAAAATACTTGCATGTATCGAGTAAATCATAGATTAAATTTACGTTCACGTATGGAAATAACTTGCATATACTTGTCATATGTTTGACATGTGCATTTTCATCTATCCATTGTTGATTATTCAAGACAATTAAATTATAATCAAAATGAAATAGAAAACTATATTATGTCTGTATTGATTTATTTCGTAATTCATTTCATAACTATGAGTTGAACAATGTTTTCTTTTTTATAGCAGTAACGATGGATACAGAATTAATTATCCATTAAGTATCATATCTTAAGTAAAATGAAAGTAGTTTGACCATATATTTTAAAAACTATCTAATATACGTAAATCTTGAATATTGGACTTAAAACTAATGCGTGAGAATTTTATACAATTTTTAATTTTATTATTAATCATATGTTGAAACTTTTGCTGGATGTTTTATTTTAAGAATATTCAATAATGTAAGAACAAAATAATTTTCTTGGATCTACAATTTAAAAGTTCGTTAATGTTACTAACTTTATATCAATCCAATTGGTCGTTTTTTAACAATGACGGCCGACATGTTAAAGAGCGTCAAAAACTCTATTAAATTTGATCTGTCAAAATGAATATAAGTTGATAATCAATTTTGCTTACGTTGAAAATATCGTATTACGCGCCAATAAAACAACATATTTGGGAAGGTTTACTTCATTCCGTGCCTTCAGAAGCACAGTCTGAATATGCTCTAGATGTTAGAATACGCGAAAAATCGTTTGCGCATTTCAAAAGTGGTGATTTTAATATCGAAGACAAAGAACGTCTGGGCAAGCCAAACAAGTTTAAGCACAGATATTGGAAGCATTGCTCGATGAAGATCCGTATTAAATGCAAGAGGAACTTGAAACATCGTTAAATTTAATACGCCAAGTTATTTTGAATATTCTAAAATTACTACAATTTATCTAAATTGTAGGAAAATGGGTTGCGGACGAATCGACACCCAATAACGTCGAAAATCGTCTTTTGATTAGCGAATTTTATTTTCAGCGCCACAAATAGAAGTCTTTTTGGAATCGAATTCTTACTGAAATTCTGAAAATAAAAATGTGATTTTATTACGATAGCCAAAAGCGCAAAAAAATGGTGGATCAGATCCGGTGAATATGGGCTAATCTCATCATCAGAAGTTACTAATCTATATTTGAAGGGGCCAGAAGGGTTCGGTCTAATATGAACTGCTGAAAAAGGATCAAATAGTGGTTGAATCAATCTACCGAAAAAAATTAATAAGTTGGAAACGAGCATTATGAGAAAAATGGCTCGAATCGAAATCAAAAACGAAATATTAATTTAATACTATCAAAATACTGGGCCACACGTTCAATATTCTGAAAAACAATGAATAGGCAAATCTGCATTCGTCGCCTTACAGTCCTGATGTAGTCCCGTTTGCCTCTTCTCATCATAACTTGTTTTACTTGTTTCGGTTGATGCAGAATAATGCTCTCTCTGGAGTACGCTTTACTTCACCTGCAGGTATAAAAAAATGGTTTGATTCATACCTGACCTCTAAGGGTGAGAAATTGTTTTGGAAAGGAATCCAAAAGTTCTCTGAATTTTGGGCTAGCGATGAAAAATATTTTTTATAACGAATTTCTTTGCCATGTTATTATTGAAGTGAAGCCCCAACTTCTATCGAAAATATGAACTTTTTAAGTTACAGATCCAATATAAAATTATTTGTAAAACAAAAGTTGAGGTATTTAAAGGAAGTTATACAGGAATGTTCTTGAATTTCAGCTTGAATTTGGCATTGGACGTAATTTTTTGAGGTTAAATACATTTTTATTATGGAAACCTCCTTTTGTCATGCCAGATTACAAAAGAAGAAAAAAGTTCAATCAAGAAAGATAAAATATAGATATTTCCGGAAGTGAATATTTTTTTAAATGTAATGAGCAATTAGATTTGAAACGTATTGCATGCTATATATGCGAAGACAATAGAGTGAATATCGAGAATCCAAAACAAGGGTTTCTATATTTAAAAAAACTAACTTGATATTGAAATCAATTTTCAAGTCAAAGTCATACGTACCATTTATGCCGCCTCAACATTTTTTGATGTTTCTTTTTTTTTCCAAATACTTTCATCTTAAGATTTGCGAGTGGCGATTTTATAATGGGATCCTTTGTATGTTGCATAAACTCAATTAATAAAAAAAAACCAAGATATACAAGTTACGTTGTCGACACACCCTTTCGTAAATAAGTATAATGGACGTTTAAAAATATTAAATTTCTTACATTTGAACCCTGAATTCAATTGATGATTAATTGACTTGACATGTCTCGCCGGCACGTGTATCTTTTAAAACTATTATTTAGCATTAAAACGGGTCATTATTCTCGGGATCTCCACGATTTAAACGAGTTATCGCGCGCGCTTCGTCGGGTTAAATGCGCAGCCGGCGCGACACGCCTCGAAAGCGACGCCAAAAGCGGCTCGAGAGCCGAACGGTAGCCGTATACGCAACCGAGCGCTACATAGATCTAATAACGCCTGTCACGCGGGGACGTTCGCGGATTCTCTCCGACTGTTCTTCTGCCCGGGGATTCTATACTCCTTGGCCGCGCGAAGATAAGTTTGTCTGCGGGCCTCCGAGGAAATTGTCCCGCCACTGTCTTATCACCCCTAGTTTGTATACATAAATACATACATACATACATATATATATATATATATATATATATATATATATATATATATATATATATATATCGAAAGGCAAACTAACGAGCCGAATTCAGCGCGAGTCCTTATGTATTCGCGCGTACAGGAGTTGTTTAATTGCCCCTGTCGGCAAAAGAAGGGGAGGGGCGAGGGAGCTTCGTTAGCGGTGTATTATATGAAATTCTTTTCTTGGACGCTCCGCTGCTCCGCGCTTCTCTCGAGTTCATCCGATTCCCTGTTGACTAGTATATAAGGAGAAAAACAGAGCAAACGGGTGGAGAGCACGCGTATATATTATCCGGGCAGCGCCATCTGGTTCATTCCGATTTATTCACAGCGCGACAATTATAGCACGGATTATTCTCATTTACTCGAGATTAGCCTCTGTCTTGGTCGAGTTTATACAGTTAAATGTGCGTATTTGATAAATATTAATTAGTGATTCGTTAAAAATATTTGTTAAATATGACGATGGACTTTGACGATATTTTAGAGCACTGACTTCGGTAAAAATAATCATTTAATTATTTTTGGATTTTCATAGGTAGTGAGACACACGTTGATTTCTAGAAAGATTGAGAATCGGTTCGAAGCGTCTTCTCCGTTATCCTCGGGATATCTAATATTACGCTGACGGATAAAAGCAGCCACGCATTCTCCTTCAATTTCCTATGATTTCTCTGTTTCTCATTCTCGATTGCCTTCTATTTTCAGATGTGTTGAAAAATATTTTCTCTTCCACTAATTCTCACCGCTACAGTGAAGGGCGAGCTTATTTATTTCTGCAAGCCAATATCACATATTTTTATAAAAAAAATGTCATATTTTCATATAAAGTCGTTATTTTCACAAAATTTCGTTTGGCACTATTTCTAATTTTCATTTTAATTGCTAAATTGATATAATTTTATGTGTATACATGAATTCGCCTGAATTCTAAAATAAGTGTAACTATCTGCCTCCAAATGTATTTTAAGTATTATTATAATTCCAGTTTGCAGTATCCTTTTATCTGTAATAAGATCCTAATTAGCTCAATTGTGCGAGAGATAAACGCGAATAAGATCTGGTATTTATAGACGTTTTTCTTCAGAGAAAGTCTATAAATAAATTGCACGCTAGGTAATCCTTTAATATTTTAGCCCATTTCTGCATGAAACCTGGAATAATTTCACTTTTCCATTTACGAACTCGCTAATAATTTTGGTGTTCGCGTATATTAGCTGAAAAGACAGTAATATTAGAGAATACATCTTTTAAAGTGCAATTTCACGTTCGGTGAAACTACAATGAGCACTTTTTTCAGTTAATTGCAAAATGGAACACGCGATTGTTATACTTATATATACATGTATATAGAAACAATAGTACCATTTAATGTTAATGTATTTGTACTCATGACCAGGAGGCGTATATAGAACAAACGTTTTAATGATTGTTTTAAGCAAGTACAAAATTGTGTTGGGAAATTCAATTTGAATTAAGCTCGCTTTGCTACATCCCTTCCCAATTTAAAGGGCGATATTCTAAATGTAGAGCAATACTCCCGAACTCATGAACTCATAACGGATAGTTATTTTTACTGAGCAATATAGTTATGTATATTGGAACGAGGTGGATTTGCAATTTTATGTAAATTAATGGTTTATAATAGTCGTTTTTTTCGAAAAATTCTGTTGATGCTGTCGATGCTTATGGATTATTTCTATTATTTCTATTTCTATTTCTAAATATATCAGTATCAATAAAAAAGTCTTTGCTTCTATGGTGCAAATAAAATGTTGAGTGAGAAATTCAACTGCATTTACTTTAATTATTGCCAATACATATTTAAGCTCGCTGCACCTTGTTTGTATTCATATTTTTCGTATTAAATGCCATTTCTTTGATCGAACCATTTAATTAATAGAGATATCCTTCAGAAGGTAAATGTATATCCACGCGTTTAGAAATTCGGATTAAAATACGAATATTAGCCTCAAAACTAACGAGAAAAGTCTACTCTGAACTGTTGACTAAACTCTTCATTCCGTTTTTATTCAAATACATCTTCATCCCCCTTATTTTTTATCAAATACTGTATTAAATCATATTATTTATTTTCTCCATTATTTATAAAGTTACATCAAACATTTAACCTTTTTTTCAACTTTTAGTACATGATTTCTTATGTATAAACATAGTATATCACAACTTTTCGTAAATAAAATTATATATTGAACTATGCGAATTAATGTATTATTTATTGAAGCAATTCAAACGTTTAAGAAGAGAGAGATTATAGCGGGTCGCAAAAGTATGGAAACGTTTAAATAACTCAAAAGGAATTAATTTGAGAATAACATGTTAAATGTAAAAGTTTTAGCATTTTTCCTTGGCTGTCAGATCGTGATTTTATATTTGAGATTTCCCATGACTTTGATAATCCAAGGTTATATTCACTTTTTTAAATTGGGACACTATTTTTTATAGCGGATTTGGGTAGAGTAAGAAATTTTACGCTTAACTGTGACCTTGGCCACGTGCTTGACCACTACCTTGAACGTTATTCTAGGGTAAAACATGTTTTTCCATATGGAATTACGTTAAGTCGGCTCTAGGCTTTAAACCAGGCTTTTAAATTCCTTCTAAAAAGATTTTTTTTAGAGAATTTTGAATAATTCCAGCTGCTGTGGGGTACCTAGCGACCCTTACCAGTTAATTTATAGAAATGACAATAGAATTTCTCCACCAAAATCTCCACAGAGTCCTAGGCAGACATATAAAGTTTCCATCGAACTTCTTTAAAATGACAACTATTTCCAAATCCACAATGAAAAATAGGGGTTCCAATTTGAAACATTGTATATGATTTTAATATGGCATTCAAGGTGATGTCAAATTCATTCAAGGTCAAGATCAAAAAGAAGGTCACGATGTGAAAGTAAAGGAAAAATTTTAAAACTTTTGTATTTAACATTTTGTGCTAATATTAATTTCAGTTGTGTTATTTCAGAGTTTCCACACTATTGTGACATCCTGTATAGATATATACTCATTGGCAATAATCACATAATAAATTACATCTTTAGCACAAGAAATTAGTACACAAGGTTTTACGTCAATGCATAAAATTATATAAAATATTAAAATAATGCGAAACATAAACACAATATAACAAGTAAGCCAGTATTATCAATATCACAGATAGATATAATGTTTAGCAGAACGTAAAATATTAATCAAACAAAATTGTAACAAGGTATAAATAAAATTTAAAAATGCAGATATAACAGAGCGCATCTGCCAGCCAATGAAATAAAACAAGTACATCAATAAATAGACTCTCTTCTCAGATTCGGACACTCGAGCAATTCATCCCGACAAATATATATTGAACACGCATAAAACTTGAGAATAGGTGAAAATGGGACGAGCGAGAAACAGAAGTGTGAGTGTGAGTATCAGCACCGAGCAGAGCACCCGACCAGGCCACTTACTCGTCCACCCGCGGAAGCTCTCGGCTAATACATTCGGGACAGTATGGACCCTGTAAATTATAAGCGACCCCCCCCCCTCCGTTGCTCTCTACACGCGAACCTGACAGATTAGCCAATGCGGCTGATCGATCGATCAGCGGGTGCGGGGTCGTCGAGGTGCACGTCCGCGAAATATATATATATATATATATATATATATATATATATATATATATATATATATAGCTTCACTGCAGGTAATTGCACACAGGCGTCGAGCATCGAGAAATACGCGCCGCCGCGGGCCTGGCGCTTACCATGGGGCCTTGGATATCGAGTAAAAATGCAGCCGCACTCGCTTTGTTATAACTCGAGTGTTTTTTTTGTTTTTTTTTTTTTTTTTTTTTTTTTTTTTTTGCTCACGCCACGCCCGTGGGGCTCTAGCTTATGGCATCGACGAGAACACGCTCTTCCACCAGTACTGCGGCTCCGATCTGAGGCTCAATCGCGTTGGCAACGAATGATCTTCGCGCGAGCTCGTTGCGCGAAGGATTTCAATCGTATACGGCGCTCGAAACGACAAAGCTCCGGATGCGACATTGAGGCGCTGGTGAAAGTTGAATATCTAGCTATCTTGGGCTACTTACTGTTGATCTCGAGTTCGGAAGGAGGAAGGTTTTTCAGCGAAAGTAGACCAAATATTAAGATATATAAAATTGAAACTGGTCACCATTGCAATACAGAAAGTTAGCGGACTTTATAATGCTTTATTTAGTATGTGTAATCTCAATTGATAACGACTGCAACGTATTTCCAAAAATAAGTACATTTGACGTGTTTTACGTAGTTCCTATTTAAAAATACCACATTGACCGTAAAATAACGTTTCAGTTAAGGTAAAATTCAATTTTTTTTTTAAATATATTACTAGAAGATCTTTTTATTTTGAAAATTTGAAAATGAAATGGCACACCAATAGACATCTGTTTTCGTTGCGCTATTCGTGCAGCTTTCAAGAATAATTTTTAACCTTGCACTTCATAGGTTCAGAGCGCATTCGATTCGCTCCCCGTACATTCGGGATTTATTATTTCCGGCTATTTTCACGCGAACTATATCACTCACTTTAGCACGTTTTCAACGAACTGTTAAACTTATCTGAGGATAATGTGTGTAAGGTGTAAATTTTGGGAGGATTAAATAAAGTCGTTAAATAATGTCGCGCTTGCTTTTATGCACTCTGCCAAAATGGGCTTGAATATTTCAAAAAGCAGAAGTGAAATTTTATTCAAAATTATTAACACGCTTATTATTAGGAATAAATTTTTGGGTCACTTAATACTGTTTTGATATGTTTACCTTGTATTTTCAATATTTCTGTTTGAGACATTTGTATTTAAGGAAATAATTGCATAATAAAAGAGTTTTCGAGATCTTTTTCTTGTTAAAATATTGAACAAGCGAATGTTCACATAAAATTAGAAATATGGTATACAATATATATAGTATAATCAATTCAGATTCATATTCGAAAGATATAATTTTGATACTCGTAAGTCGAGTAGACGTAAATAATATAGAAATAATGTTTATCTCATTCCTATTGCATAAATAAATTACACAACAGTTTTCTGTACCCGACTAAATTGAGAATGATTCTCGGTATTGCCCGTGATAATCTTTTAGATGTAAGATAGAGTAGATGTACCTTAAAGTATAAATAAAAATTAAAATTCTTCTTATGGCGACCGTTGCAAACTAAACTAACCAACATTTTTATCGGTCTTACAACTCTCAAAAAATAATACAATCATAAAAACTTTTTTTTTGTAGTAGTCTTTTTTTTTTATTTCAGATATTAGAGGGACGATTATAAAAAAAAAGACACATATTTTTGTCGGGAGCATAATAAAAAAAATGGTTATGGGTACAGGGTACGCGTAATTTCATTTTTAGAATTTTATTTCAGTCTCTGAAGAGGCAACGTTGGACCAAGCAGATGCATGCAGGATTCGGTAACTTTGCGCGACGTGGGCCATCGAGTTGTCCTTTACTAACGATAGTATATATCGATTATTTTTATTTATTTTTGTTTTTTTAGTATCTTTTTTTATTGCAGACTCTAGCGGGGGTAATTATAAACACGAGCAGTCCAACCGCCATTATAAAGTAACGGCTAGTATAAAAAAAAATTGCACGAAATTTCGTATAAAAATTTTAGCTATGGAATTTCTTTGAAATATATTAGCTTTTAAATGTAATTTTTATTTCTTTATTAAAATAACCTTTGTTGGCCGAGGAATGCCAATAATGTTAATGACTCCAATAACACGTTGCATTGTAAATAATTTATTTATTCCGGAGATGTCGATTATTCGAAGTTTGTTTTACAAGTCCGTTTATATGATGTTGATTGGTCGCCGTCTATTGTATAACTCCGCTTTAAAAGCTGTTGGGCACTTGGCGTCTAATTGATAAGTGTGCAGTATCAGCGCTCCGTATCTCTCGCCCTTTCTCTCTCTCTCTCTTTCTCTCTCTCTCTCTACATATCTCTCCCCTGTATGTGTCTCCTGTATATCTAGTCGTGCATCTGTCCCCTCAGACGGTACGTCTTACTTCTGAAGTTCTCGCTCTCGGCGGTTCTATTTATAACTACGATCGAGCTACCGGGCCTTTGCCCCCTCCAGCTTTCCGAATTTTGGCAATCCTTGTTCGCATTAAAGGCGACGGCGCACGAAGAGCGAAATAAAATACCTTTAAACAATGATAAGAGAATTCGACGTTAATAGGTCCGCTGTCCAATTTAATACAATTACCATATTAAAATGAAATTACATAAGTATTAGACCGTAGATTTTAATAATTGCTTTTAAATTATCATCAATTATGCTTTATTTCTCTTGCTTTACTTCTGTATTACAAATTCTATTGAAAAAAATTCCAAGAAATAAGAGTCGTATTCTATTAAAGGGACATCATTGTAACGTAAATAATTCTAACAAGATGTTATATCAAATTATTATTTTACAATACTTTAATAAAATATTTTACAATACTTCAATAAAAAGTCCTAAAATTAAGAAACTTTACATTTGAACAGAATATACATTCTGAATATAGATATATTCAGAATATAGATTCTTATTCTTAAACATTATTTCGAATGCAGAAATCTTTAAAAGCATTTGAAGACCCGATAGAAATACTTAGTTTTTTTTTTAAAATAGTGCCTTATTATTAATTGGAATTTTTGCACAAATGATATTTCATTAGTAGAATAAATTTCTTCCTTTTTTCATGTAAAATTTAATAAGATTTTTAATTTTTAAATATGCGATTAAATAGGGGGATTTACACTTTAACAATTTTATTAGCCCATTTTATTACAATAATATATAACAGAATATTTTGTTTACCAAAAGGAATTTTTTTTAAATCTCGTTAACGGTATATTCTTGTATTTGTTTAGTTGAGACCATCAGCAAATACTACAAATTAATCAAGCAAAACTACTTTTTTGCCATTGGTAATACGATGTTTTTAATCAAGATATTGCGGGAAAATATGCGCTCCTGCTGAAGGCTTTTAATTACCTTCAGGCATGTGATTAATTAATTAATTAAACTATGTATGATGAAGTATTTGTCAAAAAAAAAAACAGCATTTAATCTTAATATCTCAACTCCTTTTTTGCTTGCTTCGTTATTTTAATTATTTAATTGCAAAGCGCGATAAAAGTTGATTCCCTCGAAATCTCAGTCGATCAGTTTCCATGCTTCATTTAACGTACAAAAAAAGATAAGTAGCTTTTGGAATACTTGACTTAAAGTAGTCATTAGCAGCGGATAAGTATACATTAATTAATAATGTATATATAGATATTAATAATGTATATATATAATTATCTTAATCATGTGAGAGTAATGATGTCAAAGTTAAGAAATAAGTCGTAGATTGTTTAATTTTTTTTATGTATATAAGTAGAAATATAATTAATTAATGTTAATACCATGTTATTTTTAATCGTATACCCCCGACCCTGATTAGCATCGGTATTCGGAAGTATAAATAGAGAGACGTTAAATAACATAAAAAAATTGTTATTTTTAAATATCAGAAATTAAATATTGGCGATTATTAAAAAAAACTTCCTATCCAGAACTTCTCTTTCATCCCTAAATAGACGGACTAATAAATTTCGGTTATTATAATATTAACTTATCAAAATAGTACGTAATTATTAAAAGTATATATTTCTTTATTGACACAATGTATTATAATATTATACTTGAACTATTATGAAAATTTATTTTAGGTAAAGCATGTCAATATATGTACTATACATTATATACTCATAGTGATTTAGAATTATTTTACATTATGATATTTCATTCTATATATATATATATATATATATATATATATATATATATATATATATATATATATATATAATATATTATCGACATATTATCTCGTTTCTAGATGATGTCTGTCAAGAAACCGGATAGACATTAGAAGGCTCGAGGGCAGGCCCTTATATTCCGTTTGTGCAATACTGAAAATTCATTTGTAGATATAGGGCCATCGAGTTTTATAGGTATGTGTGCATAGCTTCGAGTTTTAACTCTGATCAAGAGATTAACTCTGCGAATTCGCGAGAGCTTGTAAGGATTAACACTGTATCCATTCATAGTAACTGTACGATACTCCGCTTAACTTCTTCCGCTATCCGAACTTCGATTCATTATACGCTTATAGTACCGAATGAACTTTTAATAATTAAACCAAATATTGTGAAAAATGCAGATTAATAATACCATTTAATTCAATTTTTCATCAAAAATTCTTTCGAAAAAATATTTTCAATCGTGATATCGGAAAAAGTAGGGTGAAATCGAAGTAATCTACTGCTTTAGAAATACCAATTTGTGACAAACAGCGTTGGTTCGGATTGCTTAATCGTCAATGCAATGCAAGAATTGAGCGTGGGATATACGAAATTCAAATGGCATCCAGAGTAAATACACAAAAGTATTTTATCGGTCGTTCAGTATTTTAAAAAACGACAAATCAAGATTATATTTGCATTTCAATCGGTAATCTTTAGTCCTCAGAGTCTTACGCGGTAAAGGAACAATCAAGATATAATTTTTTTTAATTATATCCAATAAAGCCTTTTATGGAATCTCGCAACGTTAGGGCGCTAATTTCAGCTATACCTATGCAGTTTAAAACATTAACGTTCAGTTGTACCTGTATAGCGAAATGAAATGTCGCCGTCTCGTATTAAGCTTTCCATGGAAAATTTAAATTAAATAAATCGAACTATTAGCCGGCCAGAGAGTCGCGAAATTTGGTAATGGATTTTTTTCAAAATACCGTCGCGCGTCGCGCCGCGGCAGACGAGTTTTACTGGCAAAAAAAAGAAAAACAAAAACAAAAAAAAAAAAAAACAAAAAAAGGAAGATCCCGCGCGAAGAAAAGCAGCGGTTTCAAACGTGGCGGGTGGGTGGGGGACGAAGCGAGGGGAGCGCGGCGGGCAAAGTCATTAAGGATGTGCGGCTGAAGAAACTCTTTTTCTGTCTGCCCGTCTGTCTGTGGCCTATTGGCCTTAACCGAACTGGTGCAACTGAGCCGAGCCGAGGCGCGACGTCTGCCTCAATTTTCAGCGACGCCTCGTTTGAAGACGCCACCGCGCAGCCCTCTCGAATTTCTCTTGTAACAGCGCGCGCGCGCGCCTCCCCCGTCTCTCCCCACCCCCCCCCTACCCGCCCTTGCCGCTCCTCTCCCCCTCGCGACCCGACGACGGGATTCAATTTTAGTCGCGCTTCCTTCGATGCGACTTCACCCGGGGCGGTGTTCGTGCCATCGTTATTTTCGTACTTGATTATAGGAATTATCCGCGGAGCTTTCTGTTGACTCGCGCGCGCGCGCTACGGGCTGATGGCTTGGCTCGTTCAACGGCCGGGCGATTGGCAAACAAAAAAAAAAAAAAAAAACGAAACTAAAATAATTAGTTTTGGTAAATAATTGCGGTAAATCGATCGAATTATTGGACAGAATTTGGTTTTAATTTGACTTTCAAAGTATTTTTTTTGTATGGAAACAACGTATACAGCGAATAACCGGCGTTTAAATCTTCAAATTCATTTTTCAGAAAATTGAGTTAATTGCTTTTTACTACGGAACATAGTTTGAAACTTTGTTAATTAATTATTAAATTTGTATCGATAAGTGAACGATCCGTTTGATTCTGGGCAAAACGTGTTTGTTCCATCCTGACAAGAAAGCGCATATAATTATTTGAATTAAAATAAACAGAGCATTCGAAAAGTGTAATTATTCGTCATGCTGCGAAAAAGTGGAATAAATAAAGGAGGTCGAAAATAATTAAGTTATATTCCTTCTAGCTCGTAAAATCCATTTTATGCCGTCTTAATTGGCAAATATACAATCCGCTTTAATATCTGAAGCGCACTTTAGGGGTAAACAAGCGTTTCGGATTCAGATTGAATCGCGAATCCAATTTTCATCAAGGGGAAACTATTTTCTTTGATGAAAAAGAAAGCAGGGGGCGAACGTCTCTTGTGACGGGACGCACCTGGACGAGTTTTTAATAAACACATTTGCTTAAAAATATTACGGATAATTCCCGGAAAAAAGGGGGGTTTGAAACCAAAGAGCAAAGGGAGGCAAAAAGCTTAAGCGAATGATGTATGTGCGCGCACTCGTTAAAAAGTAAAGAGAGAGAGAGAGTGAGAGAGAGAGAGAGAGAGAGAGAGAGAGAGAGAGAGTGTGTGTGTGTGAGAGAGAAGAGCCCGGGGCGGTCCGGCAAATAAAAAGGGATAAAAACGTTCGGGCTAACGGATGGATGAAAATTTAATTTCAACGATCCTCGAAGTTCGAAGGCTCCGCACGCTGCGCATCCCTCCCCCCCGGCCCCTTTGGCGAAGTACCGCGCGATTTACGAGATTACCGAAGCGAGTGGGTAATAACGCTCCGGTGAAATCCGCTCCTAGGTTTTTTTTTTTATCTACTTCTACATATATAACACGTTTTCGCCGATTTTTCAAAGTCGTGCTTGAATCCCCACCCATATTAGCCGCAACGGACGATTTTTTTCGCATCTTTCTCATTCGTATAGATATTGATCGGGTCGAAACATTGAAATTGAGGTTTTCTTTGTTTAATGCTCGTCCAAAAATTCCATCGCTAAAATAAGCGAATAATTGGTATTTAAAAATAATAAGGTCGAGTCGACGCGAAACCTTACGAGCTCGAAGTCTTTTCACGCACTGAATCAGAATATTGACTCGTGTGAAATGTATGCCCTCTTCCATTTCATCGCATATTGGAGAATTGAAAATCCTGTTAAATTTTACATTCGCAAACAGAAGAAATCAGTATAATAATGAAATAACATTTACGCAAAATTTCCGAGAAATACTGAGGCGCAATTTTACAAAAATTATTATTATTGAAGAAAGTGAAAACAGCAAAAATATCTAATGGAAATAGATTTAGAATTTGGTTACGTGATTTGCAACATTTAAATTCAAAATACTGTTTATTAAATTAAAATGGATTTTTTTGATGTATATTTAATATTGTTTGAATGAATTTGAACTTCGAGTGCAGTTTGGGTTTGATAGTCGAGGACGAGCGTATGATTCAGGGAATGAGTCGCCAAGTTTTTTAATTATACGACTTTTAGAAAGCGTTACAGAATAATAATGCGAAATAAAATCATTTCATTCAATCATTTCATTATTTCTTGGATGTCTTTCTATAGAATTTAAAGCAACAAAACTATAAAGCATTCGTGATAATAATTTAAAAGTAATTATTAAAATCCATAGACTAATAATTATGTAATTCCATTTGAATACGATAATTCTATTAAACTGGATAGCGAAACTATTAACGTCGAAAGTCTTCAGGGATATTTTACGTTGTTTATCATTCTCCACGCCTTTTAATCCGGAGAAACGATTTCCAACATTTGGAAAACGGTAGGAGGGTTTGGGCGTAGCGGCTCAGCGGTAGTTATACATAGAATGACGGAGAGCGAAAAGAAGTTCGCAGAGATTAGGGATCGACGAAAGTGGGAATTGATCAATCAGATATCTACAGCATCTAGCCAGAGATATAGAATAAACGGCGAGCAATCAACATTATATCAATGGGCTTGTACAACAGACTTCGAACGATCAACATCTCCGGAATAAATAAATTATTTACAACATTTTTGTTTGAGTCCGACATTATTTCCCTCAATAGCTTCAGCTTCATTTTACTTACAAGGTGAAGTTATTGTTTATTACGCTATCATTATTATAGTAAAAGTGATTTTAGGATGACTTTAATGTGCCTCCCCTTCGTTAAAAGACCATGAATTAAACTCGGCATCAATGAATCTAGCATCTTGTCCTGTTATATTTACCAATACGACTTTGACGAGATAGATTGCCAATGGTTGTCGCTTGGAATTTCTTTACTTTCGTTTTATGGAGATCTACGTGACTGCCTATGTAGATTTCACCAGAATCTTTATGACAAAATCGGTAATTTGTCGAGTCATCTTCGTAGCCATTGAGAATCAACCCCATTGTTTTTAGGTTAAAGTTGATCCCGGGAAATATTAAAATATGCACGCATGGAAAATAATTATGGGAGAAGGGAAAGAACCGTTTTTGTAGCGGATGCAAACACTCTCGTTGCATTAAGATGACAAAATTTATTACATAACAGATACATTTAATAGATATATTTAGTATGGTTTATTAGACCTCGAAAATTTGTTCTGAAACGCATTCGCAACTGAGAAAAAAGCCGTATATATTGATTATGTCCCCAGTCCGCGTGTGCATGAACTTTTTTTTTCAAGAATTTTCACTCTTTCAAAAATTTCAGATGTGCGCCTCGTAAAGCAAAGCTCCCTTAAAGTCGTACGGTCATTTTCTCGAAATCACCGAAGTATTTCGAACATCGTGAGTGTGGAGTTTCACTGCTGACTGTACTGCATACGTGCAAGTGACTTTTTCTTCTTCTATCTCTATAAAACTATTCTCATGTTGCGCTGCGTGGTTTGATTTATGAATTTGCCGGCCCATAATGCATACTTGATAATTGAAATTCTTCTCCGTTTCTAGTACAAACTTGTTATTACTCAGCATATTACTGGTGTTCAATAAAGCGCGCAATTTCATGTGTCCTAGGCGCTCGCATGAAAACGTTGTTCCTTTTTCGACCGCATTACTCGTATATTACCGTCGCATTTTGCTTTAAATACGTATTTGAAAAGTCCTCAGCGTGCCTATATTCTTTATTCTTTTCGTCGTTAATGAATCAGCGGCGGTTCTCTAATTTTTCTTCCTGGGACTACCGCGGCATTTAGTTTTAAGTAGAACTTATGGAAAATAAATTTCTTTATTCATTTTTTAAATTAATTATTAGTAAAACTATTAGTATTATGTATGACTAGCTTATAAATTAGACACTAAAATACAAAAGTATGATTGAGATTATTTTTTGAATTTCATATATTATATTTCATTAAGAAAGAAGTTATGGGTGGGTGGGCGGTGTACGAAAATACTATGCTCTCTTACGTAGAGGGGGATTCGTAAGGTAAAAAAAAACAATCTTACGTAATTTAAGGTCCGATATAAGATCCCGTTTCTGATTCGGCACTTTTGTCGATTTCTTCCGGTCTGCGTGAATAAATGAAAACAGGAAGCTCAAGTGCATTCTTCTATAGTATGGAATCTTGAATTCATAAGCCTGAATATTGAAAAGAGCGAGATTCATTCCGCATCTTTTCTTTTCTTCCATTCTTCGCCATCCAATAAAAATAGTTTACCCACGGATCACGGGCGCGAACTATTCTACCGAGAGTATGTGTGTGTGTGTGTGTGTGTGTGTGTAAATAGAGCATCAGCATTCCTTAATACTGCTCCCCTCGTAACATTGTATGCCGATGATATTTTGGCGATCTCTTTTCTCATCCTCGATCTCCCTCGATATCCTTTCTTCCTCTACACGCTCATTCCGATCATTGCTTATGGATTTCATGCGCGCGACAGATAGAGAGAGAGAGAGAGAGAGAGAGAGAGTCGCTCGCATAGTCTCGCGGCTAAAATCTCGCCGGGTAGAATCTTTAATGTTTAGCTGCGATATGCTTCCCGGCGAGCTTCCCGTGGAAGCTCCAAGCCGGAGCGCGCGATCGCTTATAACCGGGTAAAGTTAAGTAAACGCGAGGCTCCCGTCGTGGTTACTCACACCCCTGCGTTTATACGAAATGACGATCTAGTTTCTTTCACTCAAGATCTATATATATGTATGTACATATATGATACAAAAAGCTGCATGGTATATTCTAAAATGCTCTGCTTTTCATATTATCATCATGGATTCCTGGAATTTCTTGCATACACTTATTATAATTCCGTAATTTTGCCGGCTTTCATACAAGCTTCGATAATTTACAATGTGGACAGCGACTCTTGGGAACCTTCATTGTCATACTCTTCGTCATTTAATTTACGTGTACGTGCAATTTAACAGCATTCTTGAGCGAATATCCTTGAAATTCGAGAATCAATTCACCGTTGGGATTCATTCGCATCCTGGATAGCCAGCTTAATTCCAACAGCTTCCGAGACGTCTTCGATATCAAATCGCATCTATATATATATATATATATATATATATATATATATATATATATATATATATATATATGATCTTTTCAATTCGACCCGCCGTGCGCATCCGATGATATTCAATCCCCGGCGCGACGAGGACGCGACGGTGAAGCAAAACTACGTGTTCCAACTTCAAATGCTCGGCGCGAAAATTAATTCTCGGCCTCGGAAATTTCCGACCTCCCCCCCCCCTCCCACCACGCCCCCACCGCGCCGGTAAAAAATCCCCCTCGACCGCCGAAAGAATCGCGCATAAATCAGTCCTCCGTGCCTTATTGAATCCGGCGCAACGCGCCGCTGTACGACAAGCGAGGGCGCCGAGTGTAGCCACATACGCGCGATACACCGCCGAAGGAGTCTATTTAACGTCCAAATAGCGTCATCGATATGCGGGAGGAGGTCC
>JACCIC010000021.1:4020000-4422500 GCA_018907035.1 Sycobia sp. Sy_11
AATCCCCGGATTTTGTTGGATCTTGCCGAATGGAATTCCGATTTTATTCAGGTATCGCTTTAAATTCGCTACTTTATTCAATGGCCTCCGAAGTTTTACACTCTTTTACATAAAATACCGATGTTATTCTATTACTCTCGTGCCTTTTTTCCTTTTATTATGCTTGAAAAAGCGATAAGTTTTACATACATATATGTTGCTGTAACAGTGCGCTCGATCCGATATCAAAATAAAACAAAAACATTATATATATATATATATATATATATATATATATATATATATATTTACAATATATTATTGATTTTTATAATGAAATTTACATTGAATATTCGACAAAATATTTGCTCAAACAAATCAAATCCTTATATATATAATAATCATATATATAGACATTGTGCTTGAAAAAAAATATTTATTCGTAATGCGTTACCTATATAGTAGGATGAAGTACTCGTATAATATTGGCGTAAAATTCTTGGCAACGAAAAATTCTTAAGGCTTAATGCCATACTGCTCAGTAGTCGCAATCTACTCGCATAAGCGTGCATCCATATACATACGTATTCGCATGCATATTTATATGGGCGCATGAATGTATTCATATGTACATACATATAGATACGTATCCACACCCTCGTGCATATATAGAGGAAAGGAGGCGAAATAATTTTCTCTCAAGCTGTCTCTCTCACGCTCGCTTTTTCAGCACTGTGTCGTTAACTTTCATCCTTGGCAGAATCCGAGTAAAAAAAGAGCCTCCCATTCCAGTGCATTATGGAGTTAATGACGTGGAAGTTTGAGCTCGCGAACTGCTGCGGCTCAATTTGTTTCGAGAACTCGTTCTCGGACCCCTCGTCCCCGAGGGTTTCGCTTTCACGAAAGTTCGACCGATCGGAAAACAATTAAATCATTTGCTCAAGGTCAAATATCACTGCTATTTTCACTTTTAGGTGAACAAAGAGGAAGGAGAGAGAGAGAGAGAGAGAGAGAGTGAGCGAGGGAGATGGACTCTGAACCGCACCGTAAATTATTTTTGTTATATTATTATAAACGGAATCATTATATACAGTGTATGTGACATTTTGAAAAACCATATTCAGCTAAAGCTAGGAACTCTTATACGAAATTCAATTTACAAAATGTTCAACTTTACATATGAAATTTTTTTTCAATTCAGCGACATCTTCGGAAAAGCGCTATTATTTTAAGCTCCCGTTTAAGTTCTGTAACTGAAATTTTATTTCACAATGTCAAGAAAAGAAAACTTCTCTTTCCAATTTCATCATCTCACTTATCTGAATAAGTTCTGTAAGTATTTGGGTAAAATAAAATTCGGAAGTAAAGAAAATTTATATGCAAGCTCATAAAAAATATTTAATGTTCCGTGAATGAGGAAAGATAAGTTAAAAAAAAGTTCATGTAGATATTAGATTTTTCTTATGATTAAACATTAACATAGACAATTATTTGCGTGCAGCTGTTATGTCTCGCTGTTAATCAACAGTCCTACAAAAGACTATATAATTATTTCATTCAGAAAATTCAATAAACTGGAAAAAAATACAAGAAAATTCCTTATCTTTACGAGACCGGATCTTATAAAACTTCAGAAGATAATGACAAAAGAGCGAGATAATCGTCGGATTTGAATCGCCTTTCTGTGACGTCCTCCCTGGTGACTTACGAATCTCGATCGTAAAGAACACTCGAAAAGAACAAAAAAAAAAAAAAAAAAAAAAAACAGAACCACCTGTAATACACGAAGGCTCGGTGAATCCAATGGCACGCTGCGTTGCTTACACTCCCCTCCCCCCCACTCATTCCCGCCACAACCAACGAGCGTAAATCGTGCGTGATGAACGCCCGGGCGGCGGCGGCGACGCGCGTCGGCAGCGCGGGCGTGACGCGAGCGCGATAGAAAAAAAAAGGGCAGCAGCCGCCGCGCCCGCTAAGCGTATCCGCGCCCTCTGCGAAGAATAATGACTTTGCAAAACAGCCGCGCTTCCGAAACCAATTTCGAGCTGCACGCGCTCGCGGTGGTCGGTGAGTGGTGGTGGGGTGGGGGTGGCGGCAGCGATGCGGATAAATTCACGCTCGCCCGGGCGCCCGCGAGGGCGACCCTTGAAAATCGGCGGAGAGCAGGTGCGTTCTCCCCGAAGGGGTCAAGACGCCCGTGAGCGCTAAGTTGCCCCCCTGCCCCTCCCGCCGCGCTCCCGCCGCCGGCTATTAGCGCCGCGGTCGCGGCTGCAGCGATTTCTCGTGGGAGCCGGGGGCAGAGGGTGAGGGGAGGGGGATCTATGTTCCACGAGAGTCGTTCGTAAACCCGCCGATGCGTGAAAGTTCTCTGGGCGTCGGTGTAATAAGTGCGTCGCGTGCCTTTTTTTCGACGGAGACGGCGGCCTGGCGCGGGGTAAACGGAGTTGTTTGTCGAGGCGAGGAGGTAAGGGGGGGCGCCAGGCTATTTTCACTGTGTGAACGGTATGCGGATCGCTTTATTATCATATAAGGCATTGGAGGGGGAGATTGAAGATTGCGCGTTCGGAAAAAGACCTCGTATAGTACTACACACACACACACACACACACACGCACGAGCCGTTTATTTATAGAAAACAGTAGGTATTGTACACGGTGTAGATTGTTCACATCAAGACTTAAAAGTAAAAGCAATTTTTTAACGAATACCATGGTATATTAATTCGCTTATTTAATTATTGTTTTAGATTATTTAAAATTTTTTGAAATTCATTAAATAATCCTTTCTTTAAAGTTAATAAAATGGAAAATTCTTTAAGTAAAAGAGGAATGTGTCAATTTACATTTTGATTTATGCGAAAAAAATAATTATTATTCTATTATTTTTCTTCTACTTGGTAAAAAAATTTCATTTTATACAAAAAAAAAATACATTTTAAAATTGCATATTACATTAAATCTCAAGTCACACGTTGACCTCCTCGAAAGATGTTCTTACACGTACTGTATAATGAACTAATTTTATTGTATTGTAATTCATAGATAATATAAACTAGTATATTTTAATTACGAGAAAAGTAAAAAGTAATTAGAAACTTTTATGCGGCAGGTCATATCGCTCAATGGGGTGACACAGTATCAATCTACATTTTTGCCAAAGTTCAAAATAATTAAAACTTTTTCCTTTATTAAAAATTGAAAATTTCATAATATATATTCATATAAATTTCTCTTATGACTATGCATAAAGTATTTATTAATACTATTAAAATCTTTAATTAAAGCAAAGTCAGGTGCACATCAGATGAACTATTTAAATTTGATTTTTAATTGTCTAATTATACCGGTAAATATTTAAAATTTGCAAAAGCAGCATATTTAATTCGTTCTCTATAAAATTTATATTACAGCAGCTAAAGTGCCAAAGCTGCATCGTAAAAGTAAATAATTTATGAATAAATTATAAAGTCTCGTTCGATTCATTATATATGCGTAATTAAAATAATTATAAATTATACGATTCATATATGTATATATATTTTTTAAATTTAATAAAGAAATTTTCTGAATCTGGTCCTATTGACGTACGGACAAAATAAATTAAAGAAAATTAATCCATCTTTTTCAGATCGGAATATCGATTTTCTAGGCTAAACGAGTCCTTTGATACGGGGCTTTGACTGGTGATCCTTCGATATATACTCGAATTACCCTTTTACACTATAATACAGAAAGGCGATGAAAGGTTTTTGTCACCAAACCTCCGCGGATATCGGAATACTTCGATCTAAAAGACGAGCAGAAAAGCGGTAGCAGATTGAAAAAGGAGACGGCGGGAACACGGCTAAAATAGGAACGAAAGACGGAAAGGTTTAAGAAAAGAGTTTGCATGTGTGCGACGAGAGACGAGGAAAGAGAGGGAATGGGGCGGGGGGGGGGGACAGGCAAGGCTATTTGTGCAGAAAGAGGTGACTATCGAGGCGACTATTCAAAGAAGCTCGATCGCAGGCTCGAGCGCGAGTCCGCGAGTGTGTGTGACGTGAAGCTTCTTCTTCCCCCCGCCCTGCCCCTCCCATCCTTCCCATCCTCCTGTACAGGGAATGGAAAAAGTTAGCCGCGACGTCGCGCGGGCTTGACGTCTGTACGTGCATCAACTAACTACTACTATACTATTACCACCACTACTATTGCTACTAGTTATACTACTAATACTACTACTGTACTGTATAAACCCCGCCTGCAGACGGGGAGAGATGGAGAGAGAGAGAGAGAGAGAGAGAGAGAGAGAGAGATAGAGAAAGGGAGGGAGGGAGGGAGGGTGAGGCGTATAACGTGCACGGCTGCGACGGTGTATAGCCGCGCAGAAAGCGGAGACAAAGGAAAATTTATGCGAACGGCCCATTGAAAATTCGCGCCGTCGGAAGTTTCGTTTTTTTTTTCTTTATTTCGTCTTCGTTTTTTTTCTTAGCGCGACGACGCGGGCCAACGGACGCTGCACGGCGGCGTGATCGGTTCGTTAAGTGCGACATCAGCAGAGATTCGCCGAAGTTTATATATTTTATATATATATATATATATATATATATATATATATATATATATATATAGAGAGAGAGAGAGAGAGAGAGAGAGAGAGAGAGAGAATGAGAAGCGCGCGCTCGCGTAATCGAGAGCCATCGGCGCGTGCGATATACGCAGAAAAGCCAGTCATTTATAAATATACATGAATTATAACCGCTACATATATGAGTATATGCGTGTATGCGTGTATTATTTTTACTCGCACGGTTCGTCGGTCTTCCTCGATTCCTCGGCCCGCTCGTCTCTTTCCGTTCGATTCGCTTATGGCCTGGATCTTTTTTAACGAGTTGCGCAAATTAAGGATTTTAAGCTCTCCGAAGATGTCTACCTATATATAAATATAAATATATATATATATATATATATATATATATATATATATATATACAGGGTGTCCCCAATATGGCCGTTCTCAGTAGAGGATCGGTAATCAGCAGAGGGAAGTAGAATGCAAAATTGTGTGCATTGCCAAAAGTTATGCAAATAGTTCTTGAGCTACATGCCAAAGTTCATCGAACGATGAGCCAGGGCACGAAAATTGAGAAGAAGGGCGGAACCTTTGAGTGTAGAATATCTGAAGAATAATAACCGCCTGAGCTCATCGGCAAAGACCAGTAGTTGTTCATAAATATGTAAATATTATTATCTCGGTGCCGAATTTCTAAAGCGTAAATCTGCGTTAGTCATACCACTTCGTGTGTACGGAGGTCTTGATTAAGCTCAAAGTCCTCGCCCAGCTTCTCAATTTCCATGGCCCTCGATCGAGAGTCTATATTAGCGTTCGCTCATTCGACGATGATCATTACAAAATGCAAGCAAACTTTGTTTACGGTATCCTGCGCTTATTACCGACCGCGTATTGTTAACAATCACACTTGGAACAAGCTGGATGCGCGCGCGCGCGTGCACGTTTCTTCCTCCGTTCGTGCAATCGTTGATTTATTCATTTCTTAATTCAGCGAACGAGGTTGATCAGGATCCATTTTGAGATAATATTCTGAAGATTTATCGTATATGTATATATATATATATATATATATATATATATATATATATATATATTTCCTTAGAAATAAATAAAAAAACAATGAGAGATCGATGTTTCAACGACACGGTTATTTTTTGGTCAATAAGCGCGACGATCGATCGACATTTTGAAAAGCCGTTTATCGCGCCCGTAATAAATAACGAAGCGATCGTCCGAATTAATGATCGTGGCGAGCGTGGGACCGTGATGTGTGTGCGTGTTCGCGTGTGCGTCTGTGTGCGCGCGCGCGCGTTTGTATTATACAAACTGCATTAGACGCCGTAGCGTACAATTATTAAAAGCAGAAATGGCGCGGAGAAAATTGTTAATACACAGGGGTACCGGCATTGAATTTTTAACTCTTCGACTGGGCAGCGGAATGGACCGCGCGGGTGCTTATTGCAGATTCAAAATCCACTATATACACATATACGCGCTTATTCGTGAATAATCAATGGAGAAGCGCTCCCCCCCCCTCCCATCAATCCCCACCACCCCATCAAGAGCACAATACAAAATTAAAGGCGATAGTCGCAACTGGCCTCATTTGGCAAAGTAAATTCGCGATTACGCTCGACCGGCCGCTTGAAAATTCATGAATTCCAAACAGCCTTTTCCCCTACCCCCCGCGTATGTGTAGGTGCGGCGATGGCGGTGGCGGAGGGGTCGGCTCGGTCAGTCTATATATCACATTGCGGAGAGCCCATGGACTTTGGAGATTTGAGGGTAAAAAGTGACCGAGTTCCGTTCCCCCATCCCTCGGCTTCCCTCTCCCGCTTCAGATTCAATAATACTTCACGTAAAGGTTTTCCGAATTAACCCCACCCCCAACCCTCGACCCTTTTGGTCACTCGCTCACGCACTCTCTCTCTCTCTCTCTCTCTCTCTCTCTCCTTTTACCACGAAACACCTGCGATGTACAGTCCTGAAAAACCATTCGTGCGCACGCGTTCGCACGACTTTTTCTTTCGTCTCTGTCTCCCTCTCTACGTGCCTTTTTCTTCCCTTCTGACTCCCTCCACACCGCGAAAAGGAGGCAATAAATTAAATTCCACGTCGTCGACGCGTAAACTTCTCTCTCTCTCTCTCTCTCTCTCTCTCTCTCTCTCTCTCTCGCTATAACTCGTCCACCGACTAAAGGATAAAATCGGAGGAGTGCTAAGTCGCAGGAACGGCAGTTTATCTCGTTTCCTTTTCGTTTTCTTTGGCTCTGGTAGCAACCGGTAGCTCCCCCCGCACCCCTCGCCCCATCCGCGACTTCCAGCACGCACTTCGGATGCTCCCTCGATATTTTAATTCAGCTGGAATTTTCGGCAGACGTCCGAAGTCTGCGAACTTCGAATCCGTGTATATATATAGGTAGACGCACGCGACTTTGAAGTTAGGCCGGTGTATTTTTTTTCCTCACATCGTATGAGATATATATAGCTACGTGATTTTAGGAAATTCTACAGTAACACAATTATTTTAATTTTAGATAAATATTTACTAGCATTACGAAATATTAGATTATCGTTACTCTACAAGGAGATTCGTTTATTTGTCTATTCGTAAAGCTTTTTCAAATCCACTCACTGCAATTACTGCAATACATCTGGCACATTTATTAAAATCTCGTGAATTATTTAGAAATCTAACAATTTACGAGATTACCATTTGCAGTAAATTGTTGGGTGTTATTAAAAATTTTACAAAAGCTAAGCGGATCATTAAAATTGTCCGAATTGGCAGATGCTTAAAACTTTTACTTCTATCAAATGAATTCCATACTTTCCAAGTGGGGGGGGGTGGGGTGGGAGAACTTTTTGAGTTTCATCCGAGGGTTATAAGTTCAAAAAGTCAAAGGAGATAAAAAGAGCCGTAAAGATATGAAAAAAATTTTTTTTTTAGTTTACGAACTAGCTTAAATTTAGGGAGAGAAATTTTAATGAGTATTTATTATTAATAATCATTTCTGCGGTTGAAGATAGTCCGTCTTATGTATCTTTTAGAAAGGCTCTATCCCACTTCATTAATGAAACTTCGTAACTTGTAAGATAAGTTTAAATTGAGAATAACGAAGTGGAATAAGTTTTCGTGGCTCGTTTTTGTTTGTTCGCGTTACCCCAAATTCAGGTAAATCACGCGATAATATCAAATCGTAATGTTCTTGTATTTTTATATCAACGCAAATTACACTAGAATGTCTATACGAAAAGTTATGCGATTTAAACATTCTGACAAATGTTTTTATTTTTTTTCATAAAGATTCAATACAATTTTTTTAAATTAGTTAGTTTTAGTTGCTTATAGTAATATCTGCGTGAAATGCATTCGAGCACAACTTGCCTTTTTTTTCTTATTATTTGTTTGAAAATTGCTGGCTAAGGCATTTCGAGAAAATTGGTTGGCGCCTCTTACTTAACGCAATCGACCGAGCAGAAAGTCAATTTTTTCCATCATGAATTTCGAATTTTCCGTAGCTGTGTTTGAAATTTCTTTACTTAACTGGTACAATGTAACTTTTTACCCGAAGGAGAACGAAAATTTACGCCCTTGCTTCAGGTTCCTTGCGTTCGTGAGATTCTCTCGTTTCTTGAGGCGAGCGAAATTAGTTTCCTTATCGCAAACTAAACAAAGGAGCAGCGACATCGGCGTTGACCCTATAAATCATCGCGTAAACCCATTACAATTTCGTCCTTGCCAGAGGAACCTTCGTAATAAAACAGTCTGAAAATGTATATATGTATATATATATATGCAGGTAAATAATTCAAATATGATCGTTCATACCGACGGATCGGAAATGAGAAGAGGAAGTCGAATATAAAAGTTGTACGCGTTTTCGAAAATTGCAAAGAGTTCACGAGCTACGAGCAAATATTTTTCGTTCAATGGGCAAACGCCAGATCGGCTCTCGACCAAGGTGCATGAAAATTCGCAGGACGGGCGGAGATTTTGATTGTAATCCGAGGAGCAACGAGAGGAGTTGAACGATCGCGGCAACAACCATCGGTTCCTTATATAAATCGAGAAATATCGTCAGCTCTGATCGATATTTCTAAAGCCTAAAAATCGCATACGAATATGTAGTCGTCTGTGTACTATAGTCACACCGTTCCGAACGCGATCGTAAAATTATCCTCAAATAAACAACTGAACCTTTTCTTATATATATATATATATATATATATATATATATATACATATATATATATATATATATATATATATATGTATGTATGTATGTATGTATATATGCATGTATATATGTATATAAGCAATTTAAAGTTATATATAAGCAATTCGCCAGGGTGCTTCGTACGCGAGGGCTGCGCCCGCGCGCCACCGAGGTTATATCCTTAATCCGCGAATACGACGCGCGGCCACGAAGAATTTCTGGCCCTCCCGTGCGAAATAGCTCAAGAGGAGGAAGAGGAGTTCGGTGGTGTACGGGGGGAAGGGGAGGGGTAAGGGTAGAATTCCGAAGTACGCGAGGGAGCCGCGCGCAATCACGTTTCGGCCATCTGACTCTTGGCGCGGAGGCGTGATCTCACCTCGTATCTCATACTCGGTTACATCTGTATATATATATATATATCTAGTCGACCACCATACCGCGTGCGAGACGGCCAGGTGTGTGTGTGTACCCGCCCGAGTTTATTGCTCTTCGTTTTCCTTTTCCCTGAAGAGCTTATCGGGTATATGTAATCCATATAAGTTCGCTGATACCGGATAATCAGATTTTACAAGGTAGCATGTCTGAGGGGGGGGGGGCGGGTTCGAGGAGAGACAATAAATCGGGACTAATTTTCGGTTCGTTTCGATCAGGTCGGATGCTCTCGCTATTCTTCTGGAGTTGAGGAAGGGGGGGGGGCTCATTCTTGTCAAGGTATTCCAGTTTTATTGTATGCAGGCGATAAGTCACAATTCGGGCTCGATCAACGATGCGCCTTTTTCTTGTCAAATTTAATAGAATGCTCGATTAGATGTAGTCGTAAATTGCTTACCATATAGTGCTATTTTTATTAAGAAAAGTGTAAAAAATAAGGTCGAAAAACAATTCGATCGTCTACAATGGTACTGGGTTTCTCTGTTCTCAACGAGGCCTGGCAATTATTTTGTTTTTATTTGGTTTTTATTTTTTTATGTTTTTATTTCATTTTTCAAACCGATACAATTGCGAATGGGTGCAATTTCGTCCACATTCATGAACGGACTATAGTTTTATATCCTCATTTTAGTGTTCTGGATTAAATGTTGACACCGACAGGAGAACTTTTGTTATGGATTTATTGCATCAAAAAAATAATCTGTTCTACTGTCCGATATTGTAATAAAATATATTTTCAAGAAAACCGTTAATCCCTAGGCCGACATCGTTTTTCAACAAAAACTACGACCTGAAAAATTATTTTCATCCTTGTTTTACAGCGAAAGCAGTTCACTTACGCCCTTGTATATATATATACTCACGAAAAGAGCACGAGCACATTTACAAATTCAACAAGCGCGCGTGGATAGCGTAAGCGCGGCCGGGTTGCGTCGGTCGGGCGGGTGGGGGGCGTTGTTACGGAGTGGAGTGAAAAAAGGGTAAGCCGCTTTTCAAAATGTAAACTGCAGCGAGCTCCCGCGCCCTCCAGGAAGTGGGATTGATGTGCAACGCGGCGCATCCGGGCCTCCCTTCCCGTTCGACGGGCCGGTGGCGAAAAATATACACCGGGGCGAAATGAAGCCGCGGCGTCGAGATAAACGATCGGGCGGGGGGGCGCGTCCGTCAAATTCGCGTTTTTGGTGAAAAACGCCCGGCGGGACAGGGGGCGGGGTCGGTTCAACGAGAGCGATATCAGCCGCGTCGGTTTGGCAGTCATGATCCCCTGTAAAGCGCCTCGCGCCCCCCTCTTCCACCCACGGAACTTTTACGTATGCGCTAGCCGCCCATCATAAATATCTATACGTATACATGAATGCCTAGTATTTCGCGCTATATCGCGATCAGGGTCCATAACTTAAATGTCGCGGAGCGGCGGAGGGGGAGAAATTGTTTCGATCGAGGTTAATAAAGCACGGGGCTGAGGGGGATGAAATTTTGGTACTCGGCGTTTTTGCTTGCGCGCGACATGTTTATCGCCGTGGTAAAATATTCAAAAAATCAGTTTTTTCTTCTTTTTTTTTTGGTTTATTTATTTATTTTTTTCTCCTCGATATGATATAGAGGGCTGGGTTAACGGAAATTGTTGGGGAAAATTGCGGGCTTACGGTAGACGAGTAATAGACAACTCTGCAATAATAAATTAATAAAATACTTTGTTATTTACAGTTACGTTTTAATACAGTATTTTATTTTATTAAAATTTTAACTATTTTATTAACGTATGAAATAGGCAAATATATGCTATATATACAAATGAATTCGTTTTTAAGAAATAATCCGATCTGCCATTATTTGTTAACGGTTTTCAATTTTCAGTCATTCGTTTCTTTGGACTGACACCGAGCAAAGTCGTGCTAAAAATCATCAAAAATACCAAATCCAATATGTACGAAAAACACTGAAGAACGTATTAATTGTTTATAAAAACATTAAAATTTTATCTCAATCTCACGGTATACACAATTATTTCAAACTGCTTCGAATAAGGAAATCGGCAATTTTTTACTTCTGGCACATATACCTGTCCTTCTCTTAAACTGCAATACATTTTGCGCCGGAGCTATACAGTAAACGACGAGCAATCAATATCGCGTAAACGAACTCGTGAAGCAGAAGTCGGACATAATAAATAAATTATTTACAACACAACAATTTTCTTTCGATTCCGACTATTTGCATTTTTTTCTCCATAATACTCAATGATAGGAAACAAAAAATTTTAAGCAATCGAATTCGTTCGAGAACGAGACGTCACACACAGGTCTAAACAAATATCTAACCAGCCGGTTTTTCATCTATCGCCGATAATATTGAATAATAATCAAGGCGTGCATAAATGTGCGTCTCGGCCACATTTAACCTCAGAACTTGTATCGAGAGCCAATTTGCCAAATTGTCGCGTAAACGCAAACGTATACATATGCATATATATATATAACTCTACGTCTTGACAGAACCGCGCGGGGATTCCTCGACCGGCCAAGCGCGTCCTAGTCTTCGCTTGCGACCGTTTACGTCTGGTCCATCGTAACAGGATGTCACGTCCCAAGTACACCCGAAACGTCTACCATCTCGCTCTCGCGCCCTCCTGTCCCGTATCCTCGAAATTATCCAGAGGGTCGGGTGGCGCGCAAGCCCAAAGGCAAACGCGCGCCACCGAAGCGAGGCACTTGCTCGAGTTGTTGCCGTTTATGCGCGCGGACTCGTACACGCGCGCTGCGAAGGGTTGCGGGTGAGAGGGGTGGGGAGGGGGGGCAGGGAGGCCGGAGTGCTTCTCCGAGCTTATTAAACGTCAGAGAGGAACTTCCGATGTATAAACGTCGGGGGCGCTGTTTAACGTTGCGCCGAGGCGACGTAAGTACCCCCCCTCCCCCTCCCCTCGTCCCACCTCCTCGCTACCCGGTGCCGGCAACGAAGCTGCGCGAGAGAACCCGCGAATTACGAGGGTATCGAGGGGTCGGAGAGGAGCGCCGTGCGTCGCGCGAACGCGACGCTCGCGGGGAGACTCGTCGGCATTATCCACGCGACCTTTATCACGCGTGGGCACTACGTCGCCGGTACGGCGAGTCAGTGGCAATACTGGAGTCATTCGCCATTTTCATCGACGATCCTCCGTCAGAATTATTGTCCGTTCTATGTCTGGCTCATTTCACCATCAAATTTTTATGATCCGTGTGCGATAAGTGTAGGTTGTAACGAACGTGCAAAATTTACTGTTGAACGTTACGTGGATAAGCAGTAAGTAGTGCCCGGAAAAATTAAGTTGTCATTTGTACGATTAACAGTATCTTCGCTGACCACTTGGTGAAACATGTTTAAATATGATGTAAATATGAGAAATAAACACTTGGATAGTTTTTACCACTTGTGAGTTTAAAAATTTGTAATTACCTAAAACAATTAGATATCTGTACAATTAATTTAAATAAAAATAATCTTAAAAGGTTATTAGTTAACAATAAAGAAAAAACTGAAACTAGCAAAAAAAGTGCTGTTTGTGAAATTTCTTGTTTAGATTGTGGTGCAATTTATATCGGTCAAACGGGCCGCTCGATAAAAACCAGAATTAAAAACACATAAATTTGATAACGTATAATAAAAATACTACAGGTGTCTTAGAACATTGCGTTAATAAGTTTAATCAATTAGATGTTAATAATTGCAAATTATCACACAATATCAAAAAAGTAAAAGATTAGATAGTTTAGAAATGACGAATTTTGTTATTTCTCCGTTATTACACCTTGCGTCAAAATTTTATTTACCTTTAATTACTTTATACTCATCCTATGTATACATTTATTGTAATCCGATTTATTAAAGGAATGGTTAAAATTAAAATTCGAATTTTACTTGCTCCCTAATCTTAATGTGTATTTTCACCTCTTACAGTTACCCCCACTTGACCTAATAATAATGCCGTTACTCTCTGTATATATAAGCTTCATTTTGTATAACAAATTTACACTGTATAACATCTTGAAAATGGCTTAAGCGCCGAAACAGCTGTCGATAAAATAAAATAATTTTTGTGAAATTATCCAAGTGTTTATTTCTCATATTTATATCATAATGTCATTTATTACATTCTATTTCCCCCGTCAGATATACTTTAAAGTGGCTTTTTGGTTTGCTCTCCCTCTTTTCCCTTGCATCGCCCCAGAGGAGACAAGGACCCTTTCGTACTAAATGTAAAGGGCTGCGAGCGAGCTGGGCGCAGGGCTAAACTCTCGAGTTTTCGGGGAGGACTGCGCGCCACCTGAGCCAAACGATGCCCCCCTCCTCCCACCACCCCCTTGAACCACCCTGAAACCTTGGCCCTTGGGCCACCTACCGAATTAACTTTTACCAGCGGCTTTCCAATTAATTTGGAGGCCTCCTCGGCCGACTAATTGCGCGCATAAATAACAAACGCGGCCCGAGATCGGTCGCGATTCCGCGACCGCGCGCGAGGGCGCCACGATCCTCTTCCCTCCCTTTTTGGCCCCGAGGAAGCTGCTCGCGGGCCTGTCTGGGAAAACACGCAAGACCGCCGTGGGGTCGAAATCTCACCCCCTCCCTCCCAACGCACCCGCCACGGCTAAAGTTTTCTCTCTCTGGGTTCGTGCGCCAAGGAAAGAAAGGAAAGGGAAAGTTGCGCCGTAAGCTCGCGCCATTCGCCTCCGCCTGAAACTGCAGTTTTAACCGGAGATGTTCTCATTATCCGGCGACTCCATAGTGAGGAGAAGAGGGGAGGAGAATTTTAAAAGATCGCCTAAACGACAAAAAATTATAATTACACGAATGATTGCGTAATAGGTTCAGATTGATTTAATGAAAAATCTATAACAACGTTGTTTTTATGTTTTTATGGGAAACAAAAATTCTCGTACATTTTTCTAATCTTGAAAAATTTAATATGATTTTTTAATTTTCGGTTGTCTGAAGTGAAAATATTCAAAATTCGTGCATTGTGTAAAATACATAAATTTTTCTGCCGGTCTTACAAACAAATATAATTATTTATAATTAAATACTTGCGTTCAAGTGCACTGCGACGCTGCTCTAACCTTGAAATCGTAACTTTAGCGTAATTTTTCGTAGTGTAAAAGATACAAACCAAATCTAACGGTGATTATGTTTATCGTAACCTTGTAAAATTTATCTCTCTACTCAATTTCCAGTCTCGTGCTCAAAGGTATTATTTCTTAATATCGTGCGCAATGTTGCAATTTAGGCACGTCCGTGAGTTCGGTAATTGTCTTATTCCCGCAGAGGAATAGTATAGATGAAATTAGTGCGTATTTGATGCATGCACACTTATATGAACGTTTGAACACGAGCATTACGTACTTTCCACACTGAATATCGTAATATAATTTATTGCGACATTTTATATTTTTCGACTTGTCGTTTTCTTTCCTTTTATATTTGAGTAATTTACATAATATAAAAGTGTTATTTATGTTGTTAATTTTATCGTTCGGGTAGCAAACGTATTACTAGAAAATTCTTCGCAATATTAAATATCTCGAATCAAGAAATTATTCGGTACTAATTGAAAAACTGTAATAAGTAACGTCTCATGCACGTTGCATTTGCAAGCTCTATATACATCAACGACTTTTGAAAACAATTAGTCTCAAATTCCTCTTTATGCACGGCCGGATGGGAAAGAACTGAATTTAAAATTCTTTTTCCCCTCTACTGCCTTTTTAAATATGAAACTGCTTATTAGCATTCTCTTTTCAGCCCGTCGACTCACTTTAACAAAAGCAATGCTCTTAAAGCGAACTCCCGTCAGCAGTTATGCCAATGGTTTTTCTTACCGGGAAAATACTAATTCACAAAGCTCATTTATTATTGCATTGCGCCATCATCTTTCCATTTTAATTGGTTTCCCATCGAATACTGAAAATTAATGGGCAAACAATTTTATAAGTCTAATCTGATTCGGCGGTACCGTATGACCGTCCAGCAAATTATATATATAAGACGATTTTTCCGCAAAGCTGAGTCTCTTTAATTACGGGAAATTCGATAAAAAAGTGGAGCGCGCGGGCAGTCGCGTGTACCGTTGTATAATCTTGAAAAGTCTATTTATATTGAGGAGCGAGCTTTGAGTTGAATTAACGACCGGGCGTGGTTTTCTTTCTTTCGGTACATACACATACACGCACGCGCGCGCACACACACACACACACACACACACACACACACACACGATCGGTACAGAAATGTACGGACAATATAACGATTTCTCGCACGCGTCAATGTTTTATGTATCACGTTTCATGTGACTGAAATAAAGAAACTCATTGCCATCGATTGTGGCATAAATTTACTGGGATGTTTTTTTTTGAAGAGTTTTGGCATACTTATACAATCCTGTGTAGAAATTTATTCTCGAATGTAACCAGTGTCGGGTTAGTTTTCCTTATTAAATGTTCGGATCCATAAGGGAAATCTAGCCTGATGCTAGTTCCGATTTGTCCCACTTTTAATAGCATTTTATGTAGAGAACGAGCTTAGATTTATAATTATATTAAGTTATATATATATATATATATATATATATATATATATATATATATGTATAAAACGTTAGAAACTAGTCAGAATCTTGTCAGAAAATCTAGACATTAGGACGATTTATAAATTATTTTAATTTTGTTTCCAAAGTATTCAAGTGAATAATTTTTTGACTCTTTAATATTTATTTATTTAAAATAACAAATCTATTTACGTATTTAGGTGACGCATACCATTTAATTAGCATTTATAAATTATTTTCTATATGCATTACTACGTATTACGTATTACGATTTACAGTTTACAATTAATAATTATTAATATATATTTTTTAACTAATTCTTGTAAATTTTAATAGTAAACACCTCCGGTAAACGTATAAATTATTTTATTTCGATGAAAAAAATTCCGACCTCCGCTGAGTATCGAACCCACGACCCTACGATTAGCAAGCTAACGCATTATGCACTATGCTAAAACGCAATGTGGGATTACTATACTATAGTTTGCATATGACCGTAAAGCACTTAAGATAATATAATAATTTTATAAACACAAGATAAAACATACACAGTAAATCAATTTTTTAAATTCTTTCACATGTTGGAAAGATCTGCGGGTGTTTATATATATATATATATATATATATATATATATATATATATATATATATATATGTATGGATGTATATATAAAATCTATATATTTATATAAATGAATGTGTACACATTTCCTTAATTCTCCTACTTGTCAGATTCGACCGAGAAAAACGTCATTCTTTCCAAAATAGGGAGAAGTAAAGGAAATCTAACTAGATCCAGGATAGAAAGCCTGATAATTTCCTTAATTTTTCTACTTGTAAGTCGAGAAAGTAATAATTAATATAAAACGATTATTAAATGATCGAAGGGAAATCTAACTCGGATGTGGCGAGATTTACCTACATGAGGAAATCATCGATAATACTGACTAGGATCTAGCCCGAACTAGGGATATGCCAAGTATAGATCTGCACGAGATGTTGCACGATCGATTCTTTTAGCATTCTCTGAAAGCAATGTATATTATTTAAAGAATCTTGCGTAAAAATTTTATTCCAGTTGGTCCAGAGCGAACGATTTTATGTATCAGATTGAAAATAACGTATTTATATTTTTTTAGAAACTTCTTTTCGATATTTATCTCAAATAGAAAACTTCCAAGTAGGCATGTAGTGATTTCATCATTTTTTGCAACATAATTTCATGGTACTTGTAGGATCGTTATTATAAATTTAGAGTTTTTAAGCCGAAAGATGGCGCTTTCTTTTGCTGAGACATAAACAGATTTCTCAAAAATTAATCTGTTGAACAATATTTTCATTTTGGAACACCTAGATTTTAATATTGAACTAATCTTGTTGAGCTTTTTATAGATTCACAAAGCAGAATAATTTTTTTATCTCTGTGAGAATCCTTAAAAGTCTGATATATTCTTCACTCAAACGAATTAATATGATTGCTTTAAATGATAAGAAAAATAATTCCTATAATAAAGTTATTTTTTTTGGTGTCTTTTTAGTGTACTGAAACCATTAAGGACATTTATGTTATACGATATTTATGGGTGACCGTGTTATAATTCGTTAGAGTATATTTTTATCAACTACACACACACACACACACACATATATATATATATATATACATACGATTGTATTTGAGTATTTTAAAATATAAAAGGAATAAGCATTTGTCCCGATATTCAAATGCGCGACATCCGTAAAGGGGACGGCCAGAGTATCCTCACTTCGTGCATTTGTGTATTTATAAGAAAGGCGCGAGCCCGTGAAAAATGCAAAAACGCGACGGAACCGCGAAAAAAATAAGAAAAGCGCCGCCGATCCCGCGTCTGCCCCCGAACGTAACGAAGCGCGCACACGTATACATAAATACATAATGCGCGGTCGGCGTGAGGGTCGGCGCGGCTGGCGGATAAATCACCAAATTCGGTATATGTATATATATATATATATATATATATATATATATATATATCCCCCTCTCGAACTGACTAACGAGGTATAATAATAAATTGCGCGCGCGCGCCTGCGCTCCTGGCGCAGGGAGCGGAGAAAGGTATTCCACGTAAGTTGGGGTGTTAACGAGTAGATTCGAAGCTTGTTTCATCGGCCTCGGCAATATTTCATCTGCGGGGGCATCTTGCATATATATATATATATATATATATATATATATACATACATACACCAAGGGAGTGGTTATACGTCGTTCTTGCGTTATACGTCCGAAAAGCTCACCGATGCACGGACACCTATAATTCCGGGGGCTCGAGAGGCGACTCCTGCCTTTTTTCCCCTCTATTATTTCTCTCTCTCTCTCTCTCTCTCCCCCTCTCTCTCTCTCTTTCTCTGTCTCTTTCTCTCTATCTCCGGTTCTTCTCTTTTCTTTACTCGACGCTTTTAATACGACGAAACGACATCGCGTTTCTCCTCTTTCGCGCGCGTTCCTCATTAATCACTTGACCCGTCGACGCTTAGATTCGTGGGTGGAACAAACTTGAACTCGGACATCCCCCCACCCCAGCGGCCTTCCAACACTTTTGCCCTCGAAGCCCGAAAGTTTCTTTTCTTCACCTTTCGTTACTCGAATATGCTCGACTCTCTTTCGAAGATCAAGCCGATTCCCGTGTATATACAGATTATCTCGGTCAGCGATTTAATGCGACATTTGTAGAAAATTTCTGTTTTAACGTGCCTCCTACCTGTCTGTCACATTTACATCATTGCACGTATTATACTGCTTCCGTTTATTATTATTATTATTATTATTATTATTATTATTATTATTATTATTATTATTATTATTATTATTATTATTATTTTAATGTCGTAACAGTAGCGAATCCAGTATAGCGGGCTCATTGACAGGGGATGGGATTGTCATTGGAAAAACGAACAATTGCAATTTATTCATCGTTCTATTCACTGAAGCGCAGTTACAGCTAATCATTGCTTTGTCGAAATCTATTTGCTCATGATCCAGGGTATAATGAAGGCGCAGTTTAGACTGCTCCGTTGGAGCGAATAACGCTCGAAGCGCGTCGTGTACGGCTCACGGATAGCATGTCACGTTCGAGCTGATTTTTGATCGATTGAGGTGAATTAAGAATTATATGTATTTGAATCAACTAAAATATCGACTGGTATAGGCCGTTAAATTTTTCAGGTAGAATTTTAAATTATATGCTACATTTAATTATATAAATTTGAAATTATATGTGACATCATACAGAATATGCAAAAATATGCATTATTTCCATGCTCGTTGACAATTGTTTTGAACAAATAGATAAATTTTTTCTGAATGATCATTTAAGATTTATAAAGAAACTCCTAAGACAACCATGCATTTCATGAAGAAATCAATCAATCAAAGAGTAACAAAACAAAATATTTTTCTAAGCTTTGAATTAAATTAGTTTGCTTCTTTGTTTCTGTTACTGCTTGCACATTGTACTTTCGTCTATACTCTAATATATATATATAGCATACTTGAACGAGAGATTCATTCTTACCAGTCTTTAGTTATATATTGTCTGTTGCTACGGATATTAAATTTTCGCTCAATCCTCATTACTGACTAATAATGGCTCTGTCAATTTTTTAAACATTGAATTATTGGTATTGATATTGTATTCATTCAATTTCAATACATTTTTTAAATAAGTTGTTTGCAGTTTTTCCTTGAAAAAGCTCGAAACCAATAAAGCGGCTCGAAACGTTGGCATGAGACGTAAACAGAATTTGTTTTTAATTTTCTTAAAAATAAATACTTGCTATCGGCGATAAATAGAAGCTATATAATATCACATATTTGATTTCAATATTGACAAGCTGTCAATAAATGCCTATATATATACATATATATATATATATATATATATATATATATAATTTATATTATAATTAATTTTATAGATAGAAATAATCTTTTGAACAATATATATTACCAAAGATATTAATCGAGAAAGTGGTTTCTTTTTTAGTCAATAAATCATCATTCTATAATATACGGTTATATTATTTTGTACGTTATAATGTTATGCAACGTTTGATACGTTTTTTTGCAGTCAAAACGAATTTAAATAAAATAAGATAAATTTTCGAGTTTGACATTTGACATGAAATACCAGATGTATTCCATCTTTTGATTATATATATATATATATATATATATATATATAAATATATATATACATACGTCGTATATAAACCCTCCTTTAGTTAACCTGCCAATCGCATTTCTTCGCGTCGCGTCTTTTCAAGACAGCCTCCCGCCGCTCGTGCGGTCGATTCCTCGGCTTCTGTATACATCGTCACCCTTCATCCGCGCGCGCGCGCTCCCCCCCCCCCTCCCGATTTCCCGCTATTCAATGGCACCGCGAAGCGTCGCCGATTTCTCGCCCCGCAGGATATCTCGGCCAATGTTGAGCCTCCCTCCGGCTTTATCGGTGCCGTGTTACGGACCTCCATTTCGCCCGTATCCCCGCCTGTGTTTGCCTGCCCGTCCGTCCTCCCCTCGTCGTGTCTCTCGTCCTCTTCTCTGCCTCCCGCCGCGACAACCGCCCCTCTCTTACTTGTTCTTTCGCGCGCCGACGCCGAGACTCCGATACATTACTGGCGCCCTGTGCCTCGCGCGCGCGCGCGCTCGATTTTCTCCGATATTTCTCGTCGCGCTTCCGCGAGTAGTCGGCTCGCGCGCGGATATTAAAATGTTGGACGGGGTGCGCGCAGATCGGGAGAGGGGTGCGAGTCAATTGAGTAGCGTTTATTTCAACGCTGCAGTCCTGCGCTTATAGCTGTAGAAGGTAACAGCTTTACTTTACGCAATTCGTTGTACAAGATTCACTTCTCCATTCATTGTGACCTCTGGGTGCTTTTGTTCGATGAATCACAATGCAAACTCTTAATGAAATTTTGTAGCTAGATATCGGATAATTTTTAAAAGAAAAGTATATGCTTTGAAAGCAACAATTAGCATGATTCTTATAAATTGTAAAAAATAAATTCTTTTATATTGCAATTTTTCTTGTACTACTGATTTTATCGGATTTATTGTCAAAAATATTTAACCATTTTTTTAATTGAAGATATTTTGTATTGCGATCAAAAATTAATAAATGTTAAAATTTTGCTGAATTGTGTTGCCAATCAAGTTTAATAGACTTTTGATGAATTGTATATGTCTTATTTTTAGCATCACTATGGATGAATTATTAATAGATGAATTATTAATGGGCTGATTGTCAAACAGAATTTTTAACGATCCATCAAAAAGTATCAGGTTTTCAATAAAATTATGTGAAAATTTTAAATTATTGGAAATTTTCGTCAATCATGGTTTTTATTTAGATAAATTGGACATTGCTGCAAAGTTTAGGGTCAGTTCATTAAACGGTATAAACGGAATAAAGAAGTTTGGATAATTTTATTAACGATAAATAAAAATGAAATTTTTAAAATATTTTACTTCCACGTACTATTTAATAAATGTGCTGAAATCTTTGTAACAATGTCAAATTTATCTAAATAAATGTTACAACTCATTAAAATTAGCATGAATTTAATTTATTTTTTTCATATTCAAATAGAACGCTTCATACACAATCGACATGAAAGAGCAATTGACAGCCCATTAAAGAATATAATTATTAACAGTTCTTACACAAATAAAACTAATAAATTTCATTACTTACATCCGGGTAAAAAAACTCCTATGAATGAATGGCTTTCGATTACTGTCGATGCACACTCGCATTTCAATCCCTATATGCGACATAAATAGAGCGGCGATATTTCATGCTCCTATACACACCGATCATCCATTTTTTTCGAGTGTCCATACACAACAAGACAAAAGGTGCGAAAATAATAAACAACAAAATAAATAAAAAAAACACAACAATGCGGCAGTACGAGCTCTTCAAACGTATATATATATATATATATATATATATATATATATATATATATATATATATATTCCACGATTCAGCAGAACGATTTCGCTCAAAACAAATCACCATCAGTCATCCTCCCAGCGCATAGATATATAAGTATACCATCTCGCCCGATCCGAAAATCGACGCGGATCCGATGGATCTGCGAATGGATCAACTCCGCCCGTCCCACTTCCTTTCTCGACTAGATATATATATATATATATATATATATATATATATACAGCACGAGTTGGTCAGCGTGTATACGGCAGACGCGGAGTCAGACGGCCCCGCGCTTATTTATAGCCGTTGATGCGCGCGCTCGCCGGCGGGGGTGGGAGGGGGGGGCGCCAAGCGATCAGGGACCCCCGACGTCGGTCCTCCTCGCGGCGCACAACATCCGAGCTATATACACGCTCGACGGACTCGACTTGGCGCTCGTCCAAATCCCGACGCGCGCGCGAAACGAGGACGGGGAGAGAGAGAGAGGGGGGAGAGAGTGAGAGAGAGTGAGAAACGCGCCTTTGCCCAGGCTCTTACGCGCCGCCGAACCGGCGCTCCTTCCATTTTCATTGGCGCGCGAGTGACACCCTTGCGCCTGCTCCCTTTTTGCACCTCATTATCCCGTCGCGTCGCTCGCCTCGTGTTTTCTTTATGAAATCGCTTCTCCTTACGGGCGTCTCTCTCTCTCACTCTCTCTCTCTCTCTCTCTCTCCCAGCGCGCTTATGTTTGATGAATTCCCTGCCGTCTTTTTTTTTTATTGCTATCAAGAGAGAGAGAGAGAGAGAGAGAGAGAGAGAGACAGAGAGAGGGCAGACCGACGGCCCGTCATGTTTTATTGATTAAGAGTTCAGGAGAACTTTTTACATGTACATACACAGGCATGCATCTATATAACTACATGCAAGAGGTGAATTTTTAAATCGCCAATGGCGGCGACCGAATTCCTCCTGCGAGTCGGTTCGGCATTTTGGATTTTATATCCTCGCCCGTTGATTAATGATGATAATAATGTAATGCGGTCCATTTTTAAATTGCGCCCGCTGCCCGACGGCGCGTCGTCGAAAATTCTTTAGGTGTATGTAGATGTATATATAGACGTAGGTTTTAAATATTACACTGCGCGTGCCCGACTATCGTGGAATTAACGCGACCTGCGGCATGAATTTTTCATTAAGAAAGCATGTGGGGCATCGTAATAGTAATGAGCCCGAATACCCTTCAATAATCGAGCAACGCTTTAACGAACATTACAAATGTTGAAACTGCGATAAAGGATTATACGGGGGGGGGGGAAGAGGGGTAGAAAGTAGCGCATCTATCCAGGCCGGGGATAATTAGCAATTAGAACGATTGATTAATCTCCCGTGTCTAGTGTGTATGCGAAAATTCGCGACCCATTACGATGTTTGGATCTGAAAATTTATCGCCCGTACGGCGCGATATGAGCCGATGATTAAACGAATTGTTCTTACGATCCGCCAATATGCACACTTGCGCGCAGGGCAGAGCCTACGGCGTAGGGGAGTAAAAAACAGATTACCGTATGTAAATGTAACTCGCAGTATGCGTTAACCCGAATCGCCTTCTTTTATGAGAAAAACACTTACATAAATAATGCATTGATTATAATTAATACGGATATCCGAAGAGTATAATTATTTAAAGGACATAGAAAGAACAATTAATAAACTTTCTTTTTTTGGATAATTAAAGAACATTTATTCATTTTGAAGCTGTATACTCTAATTTATAGCTCGTTTGGAAACGTAATAATCTACCTTTGAGAATGGAATGATTTTTAGAAGATTAAATAAAAGCTTGTAATACTAATTTTCTCGTTTTGATTTAGTTTCAAAAATGCCTTTAAACTTTATCTGGAATATTTTTATTCCGAGTGGTTTACGATCGAAAGAAGAGAAGACATTTCTTTAAAAATGTGCGACTTACTTTTATGTTTGTAGAAAAGGCTGCCTCGGTCTCCTTACTTATAAGTGTTATAATGAAAAAGATGTAGCCTCTTGTAATTATGTCAATTTATAATTAACACTTTTCTTAACAATATAATTATTTCATGTAAAGGAATTTTAGGTTCTCCACGTGCCAGGAGAAGAAGTAGCTGTCAGGGATAATTATATTAATCAACAAATTTTTTAATAAAACATAATAAACGTTAGTTTACGCGTCCATCTCACCGAACAATGATGCATTTGATTCGTTCTATTGGCACTGGTTTCGTTCCCTTTGTCAATAATAACAATAATAATAATAACAATAATAACAATAATAATAACAATGATCAATATTCAAAACTGTCTGAATAATAATAATAATAATAATAATAATAATAATAATAATAATAATACAAGTAATAATAATAACAATGATCAATATTCAAAACTGTCTGATTTACGTTTATCATTGCCGGATGTCGATCTTACACTTGCAGAGTCCATCCGTCTTCTGAATATAGTTAATTTTTAATTTCGACCGAGAGCTACCGATTCATCGGGGCCTTTTTCTAATGGGAACTGGCGAGTCGCTGCTGTGACCTCTCGTGGCGAAAGTGGAAATTGGCGTAGCCTCGGTCGTAATAGCGTATCTAAGACAATTGTATCGACATACGTTAAATTATCGCGTACTTTGTCCGAAATTCGCGACACGGTGTCCAGCAAGCAACGAGATACCGTTTTTTTTTTTTTTTTTTTTGTTCGATCACGCGTCTCAGAGTAGTCGCCATCCTCAAGTCAATGACTTCATTATACTCGTTTCATTATGCGGATCGTGGAGAAACGAATTCGATCGCGCAGAATCGTTCGGAGCAAAAGATATGCCGGCTTCATTGTACTTTCCTATTTATACGAAATGTGTAATGTGTATAATAAAATATCTGGGGAGAACGATAGACGTTTGTCAATTGACTGGGTTGAACGGGCCGCAGAAGCTACTAAAATTGTAAACTTATTTTAAACCATGTACTAATAATAACATACACACACACGCACGCGCGCGCGCACACACGTGCGCACATACACTATCTATCTATATATATGGAAATACTAGATGCATTATGATATATTATAGGATGCATTTACAATCAAATGAATTTTACTTTGACGAACGTAATATACTATCAGGCGAAACGTATATACAGTTATGCAAATGCAAGAGTCGAGTTGAAAATTAGAGACTTCATTCCATATGCGGTTTAATCTTACAGCACATCGAAGAGGTAAAAACTTGACGCGCATTTATCGAATGTAATTGATTATATATTGTCTGGAATTTTTAAGACAATTGATTTTTACTGTAGCTACTACTGAAAAATTACCGTATCTGTTTTTTCCGTTGACATGCGAAAAGTTTGTACATATCGATCGCGCTTTAATACCACGAAGGAGAGTACATTTGGTATTTCGGACAAAATGACAAAATGATGTTTTGTCACATGAACCTCAGTTAAATAATCATCTTTCATCGTGATCATACGTTATCTTTAATTTACCGAATTAAATGAAAATTGTACACGATTGCCAGTTATAATTAACAACAAATCCGAATACCATCATACGTATAAAATTGAGACTATCCCTTCGTAGCATCTGTCAATGTAAAAAAAAAAACTCTGAATGTCAATCCATACATAGCTATGTGTATATATATATATATATATATATATATATATATATATATATAGAATTTCACGGAGAATTTCAAAAAAGGGAGAGAAAAAAATCAAACGTCGTGCAACCCATCAATGGAATTGAATATCAAGCCTCTGTCGCGGGCGAAATAAAAAACTCAAATCCGTAACGACTATTCGTACTTCCTTCATATATATATATATATATATATATATATATATATATCCACTCGCCAAAAAAATAGATATAGCTATGCTGACTGCCAAGTGTAATGTAGAAAGAGCACCCAGGAATTATTTTCCATTTCGTTCTGCTATCCTCCGCGCAAATAAATACGCAGAACAGGACAAAAAAAAAAAAAAAGAAAAGAAGAAATCCCGCTACACATATGATTGTGTCCGCGGGCTTTTTGTTTTCGCCCGCGGGGGGCGGGGATAACTTGGCGGTGCGCGCAATCATACGAGGGTACGCGCGTCTACAGAAGAAAACCAAAAAAAAAAAAAACGGAAACAACAAAAAAACGCTCCCTCCCCCTAGTATCGTAATATGTGTGTGTGTGTGTGTGTGTGTGTGTGTGTGTGTGTGGCGCGTGTGTACTCGCGAAAATACGGCCGAGGCCCGAGCGATCCCCTTTTTTCCGCTGACCCGCGCGCGGCCCGCGTCGTTTACCGAACAATTCCCAATTGCCCCGTCAAAAGTTCTGCCAAAAATGGCCGTCTGAGTTATGGGCGAGGGGTGGTTGCCGATTTATTGCCATCCACCCCTCCCCCCTTCCCTCCCGGCGTCCATTCCGGTCGCGCGAGGACAAAGGTTCGCGCGGGGTATTTTAGACTCGCGCGGCCGTCATTAATATACACGGTCGGGCGGCGGATGGAGAAGGGGGTAGTGGATACAGGGATGAGGCAGGGATTTTCAGTTTTTATCCCTCGGAATTTTCGCGCTACTATATATATATATATATATATATATATATATATATATATATATATATATAGTCACCTAAATTTTTTCGTTTTACGATCGAACCGATTTTAGTACTGCGGTGTGTCTGGATATTATCGATCGTCCCTAGAAGATTGGATTATTTTAAGTCTTCGGAAAATCCCTTGCAGGCTTGGGAAGCTTCTAATTAACGCGCGTAGTTTTATGGTGCAAATGTAAAAACGTCTTGTTCGTCTCGAAATGAATGACTGTAAAGCATGACTGTAAGACAGGAAAACGGCCGAGATTTCAATATTTATTTTATAAACTCTTTTTCTTTCCGATCAATTCAATTAAGTCAGGGAAATAAAAAAAAAACATTTCTTTTCCGCTTAATTTTGAAAAGACTGCAGTGTGCGCTAACCTACTTTTTCATAAAATAATTTTTAGCGAAATTTCGAACTCGAAATCGTAACGACGGGACAAGTTGTCAGGATCCTTTTCTATGTTGATCTATTGCGTCTCTAATCGACTCGACACATTTCGCGCGGGCGTTTATTATATAGAACGCATTCCTCGTAGCGCGCCAGTGCGCAGCCTTCGCGAGAGAGAGAGAGAGAGAGAGAGAGAGAGAGAGAGAGAGAGAGAGAGAGAGAGAGTCTCTCTCGGAAAACTCATTCGATTTCAAATTACAAGCCGTGTGCGGGCATTATTGCGCGCACTTTGAGCAATGGAGCCGTTAATATTTTAAGAATTGCGAAGAATTCGGATAATGAGTATTCGCGCGGGATCCCCCGGAATATTTTGCCTTTGAAACTGCGCGCGAGGAGGATTATTCATTCGCGCCGAGCGCCACCGGCTCTCTGACAGACGCGGCGTAAGAGGCGCGCTCCGGCAATAAATCGCTCGGGAAGAGCGAGGCAGGCGAATGTTCAAGTTTCGAAAGATTGTTTTATGGGGGGGGGGGGTTGCAAAATTTGTGTTAAAAATTTCATCGGTTAAAATATCATTGCGCGATTGATACGGCAGAAAAATAAGCTAGATCGGCGTATTAACTTTTACATTGAACTTACCACTATGAAAGCCCTGAATTTATCATTATGAAGCTATAAGATTTGAAGAAAATTTTCAAGACATACTTTTTTCATTTGATATATTTTCAAAAACCCAAATTTTGGTAGTTTTTCTTTCCGTAATAAATACGGTTTAATCATTAAATAAACGTATTACTGTCTTTCATACATTATCTCTTTTTACAAAAATAATTAAAAAATAAATTAATAATAAAATAATTTGTAAAAATTAAAAAGACTTCGATAATTTAACGATTTGATAAGAAATATATAAGAGCTTCTTTACAGTTGAAAGTTTTTCAATGGATATAGTTTATAAGAACGGAATAAAGTAATTTATATATAAAGTATGAATGAATCCTTAATCTAGCTCTCTCAAGATTTTTATTATTTTTTTTTTATAAGATGAAATTCATAGAAATTACATTTAGTTAATGAAATAACTGCGGCAAGTTCCTCAGTGCTATCGAACTGCAAATGAAAGACGCGAGCATATACTCTTTTAATCACTTAATCCTTTTATTTATATATATATATATATATATATATATATATATATATATATATATAAATGCCTTTTTTTAAGGAAATTTTTCCTCAGAAAAAACTCAAAAGCTTTCAATTGCTATTCTTTATTATATATCCATCGCGAGCTCAAAGCTCGCAAAGCTCATTAATTAACCTTTATACAAGTCTTACGGTAGGTGGGAATATATATATATATATATATATATATATATATATATATATGCTACACACACATATAAATGCACGTTGAAACGTCTAGTGCACAATGCTCGTAACGCCCGGGCGAGTTCGAATATTTTAACCGGAACTTCCCCGACGTTTCTCCGTAATTCTCTTCCTCCAGCGGCGTGCGTCTCCCTTGTTCATATAAGTTGGAAGTCTGAAGCGAGCAGGTGCGCTCTGGCAGGCCGAGAGAAAGACGGGGGTGGAGGGGGGAGTATAGGCATGCGCGCGTGCGCGCGCTCTCGCGGAGGCGAGTCGAGCGAGAAGAGGCGGTGGAAGGATAACGGCTTTAATAGAGATTATAAAATCAGTTACTGTGATTTACCGAGATTAAAGGCCCAGGCAGCCAGGCCGTGCCTCCCCCCCCCCCGGCGGGCGGATAACTCGAGCGTTAACGCGCGAGCCCGGCATTTATGCGCCGCACCGCCAAAGTCGCGGCGGGCGCGCCGCACGCCCTTCCTCCCTCCTCTCTCTCTCTCTCTTTCGCCGTCTCACTCTCGCGCTAACGAATGGTTTCCTAGCACGCGTCCTCGACGCCCAGGCTAATTTATGTATTCGCGGAACATTACGCGGAATATTGGCGGAGATTACGCGGGTGGGGGGGTTGGAAGGGGAAGAGCGAGAGAGATAGGAGGAAACCCGAATTTCGGAAGCGCGCGTGTGAGGGCGGCAGCAAGGTTTGACTTATATTCAGGGCGGGAAGAGGGAGGGGATTGGCCCCGGGGGTCCTGCGTACGCACGCTGTATGCCGCCTGTATAAAACAGATTCGCGAGTTCGCTCTCGCAGGAACTCTTGGCTGGAAATTCCGCGGAAGTATTAATAATACGGGGGGAATCGCTGTAGGTCGCCGCTTATCTCTGTGCTTCCGTATGTAGAGACGTGAAAACTATTCGCCGTTCCCGTAATAATACGCCCGATTTTTCAACGATTATCCCTATCGATCGGGGGACGAGATGCGCCGGTTTATTATAAGAAGGTTTCCTACATATACATATATACGTTCGATCGACGTTTGAGGCCCGGCGAAAAAGGGGAAATTGAGGGGGATAGAGTAATCTATCGTTCCGATTGCGTTAAAGCCGCGAGCTTAAGCTCGTTGTTATCGGAGCCCTCTCTCGCGTGACCGTTTCACCTCGCGAGCGTATAAGAAGAATGGGGGGCACTCGCGCTTAGCGCGTCTATGGGCATTATTCTCCATAAACTCCTCCAATTTATCCGACGCGTACTGTATTATATATATATATATATATATATATATATATATATATATATATATATATAGAGAGAGAGAGAGAGAGAGAGAGAGAGAGATAATGATTTTGTTGGATAGGTGAAATCACCGGGGCGCAACAACGAAACTCATTACGCGCACGGGGCGTTTCGAATGTCCAATTAAAATAGCCAAGGAGCGAGGAATAGGAGCCAGACGCGGTGAATTTCCTTACGTACGGCCGAGATTAAGACGGAAATAACGGCTAAGAGTTCTGGGTGAGGGGCGGGGCAAGGGGGCTAAGGGATGAAGCGGCGCGGTCGCTTCGGTAAACTCGATAAGCGATCGGCTGTGCCGGCGAGAGACCGAGAGAGACCGAGAGAGAGAGAGAGAGAGAGAGAAGCGATGGTCAAATTACCTCGCCAATCACAAAGTCATTCCTCCGTGAAATTTGAGAGCTGGCTCCCCCTCCTACCAGTCGGGAAAACTCATTGTTTGGGGGCCGCGCCTAAATCCTGATTTATTTCGATCCAGCGCTTTTCTCGTCTCGCGCCTTTTTCTTCGCCTTCGGTTCGTTTCTCTCTCGGCCGATTTCACGTTCAATGCCTTTGCGCGAGGGCTGGTGGAGGTCGTACAGTTTGAATATACTCGTAAAATTAACAGCAGCTGAGTGTACACGAAAAAATTTTTTTTTCTATGCCATTTTTTTTTCTTCATTTTTATTATCTTAGATATGCTTTAGTAAATGTCTGCAAGAACTTTAATAAATCTATAAAGAATATTGATTAAGGTAATTTAATAAATTATGTAAACATTATATTCATGGATATTCTACTTGATACAGGATCTATAATCACAAGATCTGAGGCGACTGATTTATTCAATAATGTTGAAAACTATATTCAAAAAAGGGGGAAAAAGGAATTGAGAGCTATTTCGTCATTTGTCAAAATCCGACTCGTTTATGGATTTATTTCAGTGTCCTCTGGAACATCTAACACTTGATTTAAAATGTTAGCGATCGAACGACGTGTAATTAGTAATCCATACTTATTCATCCACAACGACCATGTAACATCTTATGTAATACTAGAAGATAGATTACGTTATATCCAAATAAATATTCAACATCTGGCTACAGTAAGTCATGAGGGAATTTCAGTGCATTGTCTAAATTAAGGAAGTATCTCAGGTAGTACCGTATTTCTTTAGAATGTTTAGTTGGTTTCTGCATCTCCTACGAGAAAGGCCGCATCGAGTCGTCCAAGTTTTCATCATACAGATTTTTCAACTTCGACTTCTTTATTTAATTTATTACACTTACATCAACAAAACTTTCACTCACGACTAATTCATTGAATGATATACTAAAAACATTACATAGTCTTCCTCCAAAAATTGAAAAAATTAACCCTACAGCTGGATCATGTCCAGTATATATCTTCGAAATCGCTGAATCAATTTTCGAGATATATTTCAGCTCGTCACATGAGTATTTATCATAAACTTAGGAAATAGGTCCAAAAAAACCTTGATAAATGTTCTGTCTATTTACCACTAAATTCCAAATAAACCTATAACTCCTTAAATCCTTCAAGGCATAACTCCTCAAACTAAAGTTCTATAATTCAAAATATTCAGTACCTGGTGAGTACAAGACTCGTGGGTGCTCAAAGACAGTATGTTTGAACTATGTATGGTTCTTTAGATTTACGTCCACATTATCGAAACCTATAATAATTTTATAATCAGAAGAATATCTACTTATTTTTACGTATGCGATGTTTAGTCATGATTAATGTACAACTTATTAGTTCGTTTGCAATCGTGATACACTTTCGTTTATTCGTATACAACCCCTCCCCCCCTAGTTACGTGAGTGTATGGTTAATCAAGAGGGTGCAAAGCTGACGAAACGTGTATGTTTTGAATATATTATACGTTCAAGATAGTACTAATGTATATGTATAATTCAATGATGTTAATGCATATCTTTCTTTCCAGGTTCTGGAATATTAAGATTAAGGAGTTAAGGAGTGACGGACTTCAGAAATTTCCAAAATTAATGTATTATAAGATCATTTGGATCGAGTAATCAATATAGAAAACTTCATAGGTTGTTTGATCTAGTTTTTCAGGCTGTCGACAATCATGATCTATTCAACTTCCATAGACTCCGATTTCAAATTCATCACCGACCTCCCACAAATACATAGCCAGACTTTAGAGATAATTTTTTGATTTTCTTTCCGGGGCTAAGCAACTCTTACGAAAAGTCAGTCTCCAAGATTTCGATGTTCAATGGCTCCTGCGAAAAGACGAAGAGGGCTTAAAAGACTGCCCGCAAACGAAGCGGGGAGAGCGAGATATACGAAAAGGACTCGAAGCCACCGTTAAATTGGCCAACGTGTATCGGACGTATATACACGTATCCTCCCCAGGGATGATACCACGCATACAAAGCGCGCGAATCGCTCGTTAGGGACAAATGGAACGAGGGCACGTTCGGCGCGGCGAAGGGGCAAGAAGAAGCGCAAGGAGGCGAGGGTCGACCAACGAAACCCGTCGGCCCTCGCGAGCCGCCATCTCCACCTCCCCTGCCACTGTTTAATGGCACGATTATCAAGACTCGCTAGATTTATTGGAGCGCGAGAGTTCGTAAAATTTATTTACGATCCGCGCAGCCGCGCCGTATACGAGGGCCAAGCCTGCGGGGGCCCTTTTCCTATAGGCACACAGTATATATATATATATATATATATATATATATATATATATATATATAATATACACATATACATTTCCGGCATACGTATTAGAGGAAAAACATTCGAGCAGGAATTGGATTCGCCGGGTGACCTCGTAAATGGCGATGTGCGTATATATATATATATATATATATATATATATATATATATATATATATATACACGCGATCCTGAAATTTCTATTTTAACGAGCCTGATTGATTGCTACGGATTTTAAGGGCCCTTTTGTGGACGTTATAATTTTTCTTAAACAATAGATCCTCTATATAGCCGATTATTTAACGATTCAAAGTGCAAAATTTATTTTTATTCTTTCCGATTCAGTCGTCGAATTCAGAACGATAAAAAAAAGTTCGTATACGCTCATAAATTACGCACGTTTTGCACGGAAGAGCTTTTTGCCCGCGCATCCTGCGAACGCGGGAAAACAGCGCGACTCATCGGGGGGGGGGGGGAGACGTCTCGTTACCCTCCGACGAACCAATTAGAATTACTCGGTAATTCCGCTCGTTTTCGCGGATTCTCGGCGGGCGCCTGATTACGTACGCGCCGGCGATAATGCAGATTTTCCGAATTCGTGCCACGGCGCATAGCGCAGGTGGAACGAGGCAAGTCGCTTCGGTCCGCTTCTTCCCGTACGTTCGAGACGAGAGGCGACGTGCAGACGCGCGCGCGCGCGCAGACGGGGCAGAAAACGAACGTTGGTACTGGCAGGTGAGAATGGGGCGGATATGCGATCAGTGCCGGCTGATGATACGAGAGAGAGAGAGAGAGAGAGAGAGAGAGAGAGCGCGAGATGAAAAGCAGCCCGGTCGCATAAATCCGCCACGATTATGTGAATACGCGCGCAGGCGGTGGATAGGGCGTAGAAGTTGGAGAGACGGGCGAGGAGATGGGCGAAAGGGAGTGGGGTGGGAAAGACGGGAAATTAATCGCGGAGGATAGGGGGTTTGAATTACACGCGGGCCGTGGATGGGGCACGTATAGATGTTGACGGGTTTATTTGCGAGGGCAATTTTCCATATTATTCGCCGGACTCTATAATTTGCATTTAACGCGGGATTCGCGTATGTAAATCGCTCGATTCTATCGGGTCTCTTCTGAAAAGCGATTGGTTCGCGATTATGTTGGACCTGAGATCGATAAACCGCTCGCTTTCGCGAATAATGCACGACCGAGTTCGGCGGAGTGTTTCGGGCAATCGAGAATATTCAACGAAACGACGAAGACGAATGTACGCGTATTGTATAAATACTGCTTATCGTTTGTCGAGCACGCGCGAGGGCTCGGATTGGAACGTTACGGCGAGGCTGGGACGAACGGTCGATATCGAGCGCGCAGCGACCAACAAAAAAAAAAAAAAAAAAAAAATTAATGAGGAGTACTTCCACGGAATATGTCGGGGCTTCTCGCGTAGAACGTCGTAACCCGCGAACCGCGACCCTGTTCCTCGAGCTTCATTCGGTCAACGTGACTTCGTTTCTTTCTTCGTCGTAAGGTCCGGGCCGTGTCCACCGGAACATGGGACATATTCAGAGTTCTAATAGAATTTTGATTTTTTTTTGCTTCTTTTTGATAGGGTTTGAATGAGTAGCGAGCTGGCAGAAATGAGGTCATTCTTCTGATAACGGGCTGCTGGTGGTAACCTGATGTCTCTGTTTCGGCCGAACGGTTCATTACGATTCCTTTATTTATTTAGAAATTTGTGACCATTTTATTATTAGTTTTCATCAAATTTCAAAGACGAAAGCGAATTATTAGCTTACGGAACGTCGCAAATAGGTCTATTTACAATTTCAATTCCACGCCCGCCAAAGGATCTTTTTTTCCTACTTAAAATGTTCTCAAGCTAAAGAGCCACAGAGGACAAAGATTGGTTTAATAGAATTGTGGTGAAAATTTCCTTTAGCACAAAATAATTAAATCATCGATATATATTTATAATTGTTTATTTTTAAAGTGCAGTTTACTGGCAGAAAAGCAAGTGCAGCTTTGAAAAACAAATAATCAAAGGGAAAAGCGTACCTTCCGACGATAAAATCCAATGCGAAGCCATAAAAACGACATTAGAAACATATCGACGGAAGCGATCCAATATAAGGCTCCACGAGTAAGAACGAGAGAGAGAGAGAGAGAGAGAGAGAGAGAGAGAGAGAGAGAGAGCCGGCTACTTAATGAGATCTCTTCCCGATGGAAAATTCTTTGATCCGAGAGAGAGCCCTTGGTATATATATATATATATATATATATATATATATATATATATGCGTCAAAGAGCCCACGGTCTTCTGCGAAAATAGCGCGGATAAAGCCGACTTCTGGTGCACTTGGGAATTACGCTCTTGCATGCGATGCCCATGTATATACTTCGACAGTGTGCCGTGGCGAACATACATACATACGTACACACATACATACACATATACATACACACAAACACACACACACACATATATATATATATATGCACTAGGGAGAGAGAGCTTTCTCTAATCCTTAGGGTGGGGGGGGGGGGAGTGCTCCGCGCAAGCGAAAAGACGCCATAGTTTATAGCTCGATCGACCACCGTGGCCGATCGTATATATAGCACGCGCGCGCAAGCGCCATCTAAATCGGTGGCCCTCGAAAATTAACGACCTATCTGGCCTTGCTTATATATATATATATATATATATATATATATATATATATGCGTATATATATACACGTACATACATACATAAATACTTATCCGATTGGACGATTCTTTTGTAAATAAAGCGCTTCGGCGAGCTTTGCGCATGCACTTAAGCGGGGGCAATCAGCGGTGGGCAGCTTTTTTCAGACAGCGTGTTCTTTGGCTTACCTGTAACAGAGAAAAATTATAATTGGTCAGAGATCGGTACAATGAAATGGAAGATATAATAATCCTACGAACTCTAAGTTAATGCTGAGGCCTCGGACTGCGCCGAATTGCGTAAAAAATTGTACGGAAAAGTATCCACTTTGCGCACTGTTTGTGGACGATAAATTACGACTTCGCTGATACGTATAAAAAAATTCATACATTGTAAATAATCCATGCCGTCGAAAAATATAATGCTCGCGCCTCGAACGAAAAGCTTCTCGAGCCCGTGCGATAAGTGTGCCGATTCCACGAATCTTTTTCGGTGAATCTCGAGCGTTATTTATTACACACGGTCGTAAATTTCGACTTTACGTTCTATACGTACGAGACGGATCATTCTGGTTGCATTTTTGAATAAATTTACAATTAGCAAATAGGTGCGTGTTTTTGTTTTAGTATCGCACTGATTATAGATCAATACTTGTGTATCCTATTTTATTTATCATGAAACTTCATGAAAGCAAATATGTGAAAATACGGTTACATCAACCTCATAAATAGGTCTATTAAAGAGATATATTTCAACTGCCATGAACGGAATTTGAATTTTGTTTAAGCTAATCTTATCACGATGTGGAATTTTATCGTTGTGAAATTATACGAAGCTATTAACGAGTCGAATTTAAGCATCTGAAGCAACTTACTGATTATAACTTGCTAATCAGATTGATCAGAGTATACTTTTCAGGCATTGATGTAACGTTATTTAACAATTATTATTACTAATTCTTATATTCCTTTATAATGTTTTACTTCAATAGATTGTGGTTGCGTTCCTTGTATTACATGATATTGTACAACGATCATTTGGTTCGTTAATAATGTAATTATTAAATAAATCAATAAATAAATGAACAAGAGGCGAGCTCAGCGATGCATTTAAAAAAAAATTCTATTTACACGGCAGCCGCGATTCATAAGGTCGATAAAGACCGAGTTTTATCAATTCATAAATTTATTTTTAACCAAAAGCCTTTCTACTCCACCATTAAACTTTATTAAGATTTCTTTGTAAAGCATAGTCATAGCATGTAAAAAATGGCTGTGCCGATCCATTGGTTCGTTCAAACCAATGAAGAACAGCGTAGTTCTCAATCAACGTACTGGTGCATTTAAAAATGATCGATCTTTTTTTTTTCATACTCGCTCTCTCTCTCTCTCTCTCTCTCTCTCTCTGTCTGTCTGTCTACTCGGTCTTCAAGCCATAAAGAGAAGAACGAGGGAAGAAGAGCTAAGCCTAAGGGAGAGTCGCAGCAGCCAGAAGAACAAGAGCAAAGCGTAACGAACGCAGATGCAGGCGAGTTCGCGGGGGTTCACGTATATATACATATATACAAGTGATATTCCTCTCCAGGAATAGCATTCCACTTGCGTACGCGCGAGTATATATATATACACAGACATCGTATACATACCGCTCTCCGCTATATAAGCCGACGCTCGAGGTAAATAGGAGGAAGATGGAGGGGCGAGGGAATCCGGGCGCGAGCTTGCTCTTGACTCCCTTTTCGTTTCGCGCCTCGACCCGCTCGCGCGGGGCCGCTGCGGAGATCTTGCCCTCCTTACGCCGATGCGCCGCTATATACTTGTGCAGAGAGAGAGAGAGAGAGAGAGAGAGAGGAGGTTGTCAACCAAGGAGAACTTTGGCAATGCCCCCCCCCCGCCACCTCGTCCTCTCGTTACTCTCGACTATGCGTATATAGATACAGTATCGTTTCTTCGCCAAGAAATAATAGATAAGAGGAGGAGGCCTGTGAGTGCGGTGGTATCGTCCACCACACCTTCAGAGGGCCGCGCGCGGGTCTCCTTTTCCAGTGCTTATCATATATATATATATATATATATATATATATATATATATATATATATATATATATATGATAGCCGAATATGTTTCGCGACTGCAGCACTATTATAATAGAGGGCCCGATCGAGCCTCCTCTTGTTCTTCAACCCTCGATGTCTGCTGATGTGCATTTCGTTTTATCGTTTGAACTATTTATATTTATGTACGGCTGATTTGAATTAATTATTCTAATATTGTCATTTTATTCTTATTGCATAAATTGATGTCTTTGATATTTTTACTGCCTCATCTGTTGTTACCTATTATTATAACCAACTAATATATATGTGTGTGTATATATATATATATATATATTGCAGAGTCAAACAGCTATTTCTATTTTATTTTCCTAAATAACTGTAAAAGCCCTCGATTTTCTCTGTCTCTTTCTTTTCCTCCCCTGCTCGAGCATTCGTCATCATTTGTCTTTCACTTAACTCGGTGTTACTTCTGACAAGTGTAATGGTTGCGGTTTACCGAGCAATGAAATATTGTACAATGCCTTCTATTTGCGTATAAGATGCGTTTCTTATTATATCTTATACCATGAGGCTTACGTGCACGATAATTGATAATAATTAGTTTATTATTATTCGTCAATATTATATATAAACTAATTGGAAATTTGTTCTTTTTTTATCAAATACGGAAATGGTTTATATGAATTCAAATTACATTACATACAAAAAAACCGAAAGTCTCTCTGATAATATATATTAAAATGGCCACACACTCTATATTTTTGACCAATGCCATTAATTCAGAGTTTTTTTCGAAGAAATTAAATTTCTAACTGTTAATTGTAGCATTTGAAATGGCTTTAGAAGGAAAAGAAAACTGGTAATCGATATTTTCTTTCACATGGTTGATTCACAAATAAATTGACATAACCAATAGTGATTTTGTACACTGTGATCGTGTGTTATAAAATGTATTTTAAAACTCGCATTCAATATATTTCTTTCATATCAAAATACTTATTTTTTTTAGAAAGTATCTCGTTAAATACTCGAAATCTTCCTCCAATTTTAACTAGCTAGATATAACTCGTTAAGAAAAACTTTATCGCGTAAATTTTGTTCTCTCAAAAAGGCATTGTTTTATGTATATACATTTATTAGAGTTGGCAAAAGTTTGGGAAAAAAATGTTTAAAGCAACTTGCATATTTTAAAACTTGCAAACTAGAGACTCTGGTAAAATTGTATCTACATATTTAAAATAAAGAAATCTAGTATATTTTTGGAAACCGTTGTTATTCTATGAAATCAAAAACAGCAACAATAAAAAATAAATCTGACTGAAAGATCAATATTGACGTGGGCCTTTACTGCCGACGAATGCTTTATCGAAATCGATCTTCTCAACTGCTTCATTATATATATAGATGGATGAATAAAGTTCAAAAACTGCTAAAATATGAATGGAACGGGAAGCTTGATCAACCGCGAAAGCCCCCCCCCCTCCTCATGCAAAAGCCGAACCACTCGATCAAAGAATTATTTCGTTCCTCTCGTGGAAAAGCGGCTTTTCTCGATCGTTTTCATATATATATATATATATATATATATATATATATATATATATATATATGTATGTATATTGCATTGTTTTTTTATATGCATAAATTTTTATACAATGCACCTTCTTCAACCTATCTACCAATCCTCAATTCAAAGACTTCTATTGTTTTTTTTACAAGCATTTCCCTTTTTCGAGCCGCTCTGATGTCTTTTTCACCTAATGTCTTTCGTACATACTTCCGACTTTTTATCCACCTGCTCTCCAAGTCCTACATGTACTCTCGCGCGAGCCTGATGAGCTAATACTGGCGCTCATATATATATATATATATATATATATATATATATATATATATTCCTCAGTTACGCGTCCTCGACACTGCTTCAGCAGCACCAGCAGCACGTACGGCGTGGCTACAGTGCACCGCCGCTGACGGCGGCCCCGGCGACATCCGATTTTATTTCTCGCGCGCCCAACCCGGATGGGGTTGCGTCGCGCGAGCCGGCCGGCCAGTCTCGTCTCGGCTATTTCCTGCGACATTTCCCACAGGAATAGAACGAACGCGCGCTTCGCGGTCGCATTTCTCCCCCAAAATGTCACCGTCCTCGCTCTCCTCGCCGCCGCCGCCGCCGCCGCCGCCGCCGCCGTCTTCTGCATTCTGCATTCTGCTTCTTTGCCGCTCGCTTGCTCCGCAACCGCCCGTGCGTTTCCTGGAAGCATCAGCTGTTCTTATTGAGTCTCGCGCCTCTGATGTGTCCCCAGCCCCCTCCCCCCTCCCGGCCCACCCACCCCACCGCCCCGCGCCGCGATGCGACGGCGGCGTCGTCATTGCCACGCGAGACTATACGGTGAAGAGAGAGAGAGAGAGAGAGAGAGAGAGAGAGAGAGAGAGCGGGATCTCGCGGTCGCGGGGAATTAAAAATACTGTGGGTCGAGGAGCGCCCGGTGCTCAGACGAATTTCGCGGTAGCGCGCGCAAGCGACCGAGAGCTTTTCCTTCCGGTCCAGGGATCCGCCGCGCGAGAGCCGCGGTTTTTTCTTTATTCGAAACAGGCCGGATTCGGATTTTTGGCGGTGCAAGCGTCTCGCGCGGTGCGTAAACATCCGAATCTTTGGCATCGTTATGCATACTAATATTTATATATACTAATTATTATTTGCTTTGAGAAGTAGTCGAGCTAAAGATGATATTTTGTTTAATCTAGATAATTATTTAATAACCTTTAAATGCTACTACGGATTTTGGCTGCTGTTAGAATAAAGAAAGAAGTAACATTTTTTTAAAAAGACAATGACTTTTATAAAATTTACGTAAAATGATATTGTAATTTTTTACCGAGATTTCTTATCACAATATTGTATGGGGAAGGAGTATTTTGAAAATCGCCAATTTATAAGAGACTTGCTCTGAAAATTATGTGAAAAGCGTCAATAGTTGAGAAAAGTCAACATATCGTGGCTGTTTTGCACAGTTCTGTAAGAATTCCAAGGTTAATAGCATCGATAACAATATTTCTCCATTCTATAGAATTCAAGGAAACACGGGTTATGATACGATATATAGCTCGGCATATGCAGAATACACAGCTGTTCATCCATTCAAAAATCCTTTTATTTATCTGATTCCTGCGGCGTTGAATTTGTCTTCAATTTTCACAAATTTCACCATCATAATTTTATCATATTTACGTAGAACAGTAAAAAAAATTTTAATTTATAAACTACAAAAAATACAATATCTTTTGTCGTCTTTCCTATTACAAAAATGAAACTGGACACGAATGTAATGCCGTGTAATATCTATTGTTGACGTTCATCTCGGCCTCAATCCTATTCTCTTTAATTAACTATATACATACAATGTATTATTACGATTATTTTTCCGACACGAACCGGCAGAAAAGAATTGTAATTTTCTCAATTTAAGCGGAGGATTTTAATTCGACCATCAGTTTTCGAAATTCGTTTTTCAAATGGGACAAAAATTAATGATACCGGGCGAGGGACGAGATCGGGCGAAACAACCCCCCTCCCCCCTTCCTCGCCCGCCCGACCCGAGGCCCTGTGAGTCTCCGACCCCGCGCCGCCGGAAAAAGCTTATCTTCCTTCTTTTTCGGCTCGCGCGGACCCGGGGGCCGGCCGCCCGCTCGGTTCCGCAGACTGATGCAGCGACGTTATTTATACCGGAGATAGAGGAAAAATGAGTGAATTTCGCAAAGTCACACGAGCGTGTACGCGCGCGGGTACACGAGAGCGGCAGGAGGGCCGGCGGTGAAAGGGGAAACGAGCGCGGTACTATGTAGTTCCATTTATCGGATGATTAATGGCCCAATTGGCCCGCGAGCCATGCATATAATAAATACGTATACGCGCGCGTGTACGTAGCCCCGGCGCGCACTGTACACCGCTCTCTCCTTTTGTCGGTTTTTGACGAGGTGCACTTAAAAAGATTACTCGTGATTTCATCCGGGTTGGGCGCGGGGGGGGGGGGGAGGACGAGGCGCGGCGGGCGAGGATGCGTGTGGAGGTCGATGGTAACGCGCGTGCTTTTAGCGGCCGTCGTAAAAAAAAAAAAAATAGCTGACGAGATCTCGTTGTCGCTCTTTTCTATTTCCAATTTTTTTTTTTTTTTGCTCTCCCGCATCTGTATATATATAGTTATGCGGTGACGTTGGGAGTACCGCCGCCAGGCAGTCTGCGCGAGGTTTTTTTTTTTTTTGTTTTTGAAAGGAGAACAGAGGCAGATCTGCGAATTTAACGTTTCACAGTGAATTAATCGATTCAACGAGCAGAAAATCGTTTTTTCCTCCTTTTATTTATTTGTTTATTTTTTTTTCTTTTTTTGAAAAAATCACGTGGGATACGAAACTATTCGCGGGTACTCTATTCTCGAGAGCTAACATTTTACATGCGCCACATTATTATATTCATTCGTCGAGCTTGAATTATATATGTTATTTAATAATTATTCAATTTTCTAAAAATTGAAAGAATAATACTCTACGTAACGTTATTGGTTGAGGCCATTTATATGAATTGCACTATAATGCGAATATATGGTTTTTGGGCAGATTAAAGATTAGATTTTGCTTTTTCCATAATAATTTATATTATAACCTAATATGAGATTATGCCAGTAAATTACATCATAATACATCAGCGAGTATGAAAAATGTTTCAGCTATGATTTTCATGGCCTTTCTCGTTATTCTGAATAATTCAGAATGGCAAAACTCGAGCCAGTATTATTTTAAATGAGAATCCGTTACTCAGCACGTTATAAGTACAGACAAATTTACCGCCGGGATTGCCAGCAAATATTTGCATAAGAACCTGTACTATATAAAAAAATTCTTATTCTTTTCGCAAGATTAACTTTACTGATATGTGTGTGTGGGTGTGTGTGTGTGTGTGTGTGTGTGTGTGTGTGTGTGTGTGTGTGTGTGTGTGTGTGTGTGTGTGTGTGTGTCTGTGTGTGTGTATGTTATACATAGGCAACTATATACTCTACCCCCCAACGAGTCTTACAGGATCGAATTACGGGCACGGCGCGCGGCTTACAGGGCCCTCCCCCCTCACTCTGGTATTAATTTCCTACGTCAACCGCTCCCCCAGTCCACCTCCGACCTGTACTTAGTCATACCTGCTCAGAGGGCGTACGGGGCTCGTTGAAATGGCAGCAACACGAGGACCGCGAGGAAAACCGAGAATGCTGATGTCTACCCCCCCCCCCCCCCGCGCCATCCCCCGACGCGTTGTTGCACCGCGTGGACGTTCATTAATAACCATAACAGCAACAATAACGCGCGGCGACGCAACGTAACCCCGCTAATTACGCGGGTTCGCCCGTAAGTCCCGATGTGTGAAGCAAGGTGTACCCCGGGTCTTTAATAAAAGCTCGCCCAAGTGCCGCACGCATCGATTTAAGCTCCGAGAGAGAGAGAGAGAGAGAGAGAGAGAGAGAGAGAGAGAGAGAGAGAGAGAGGGAGAGATCGGACTTTCACCGAAATTTAACCGTTCCGCGAGAAACGTTTCGAAAGTCGAGGCTGGGGAGAGAAAGAGGGGGTGGCGATGACAAAGATTCAGCAAAACCTTTGCCGACGATTCGTTTCTGGGGCCGCTCGGCGCCTCCGGCCACCCGACATAATTTATTCTCTCTCATATTCAAGTTGGCCGCGCGCGCTCTCCGCCAAATTTATGCCCGCGCACACCGACACCGACGCCGTGGCACGCGCGCGCGCACACGACGACGAGGACGACGACGGGTATCTTCGGCCAGCCGTGGGGCCACCGGGGGGCCGCGACAATGCGCGCCGCGCCGGACTCTGTTGACGCGCGAATGCGCCCTACATTTTTCGCCGGGCGCTCCCTCCACCCTCCACCTCCCATCCCCATTGTCCGCCGGGATCGTCGGAATTTTTGCCGTAATCGCCGTTTCTCGCCGGCCCCTGTCCTATTTATTTTCCGTTAGCGCGCTATGGCGCGCCGGCCGCGTTTTATCATGGAAATCGCCGGGGGGGGGGAGGTCTAATCTTAAATATATAGGCCGCTGCCCTGTGAATCAGCGATTATTTATCGTTATCTATTATTGTAATGTACTTTTCATGTGTTTTTTAAAAATGTTATTATTATTGATGTGCGCTCCCGCGCGCGCGTGGGTGTGTGTATGTTTATACTTTATACGAATATATAAATGTGCCGAAACGAATGAATCTTCGGTATTTTTCGATTCGTTATATGACCGTACGTATAATTGGATCTTTGCTAATTTACGAAATGTACACTTGCACCGATACCAAGATAATCATCGTATCCAACTGTTTGTAACGACGCGGAAAACAATAGCGAACTGAAAGTGTCACAAATCTCTTTAGATGGAGCACTCCGAAACGCATAGTTCTGTATTGATATAAATTTGAATTACATTGAATATTATTCTCTTCGCATATTCGACTAATGTAAAAGAGCAATTTGCGACGTAGATCCCCATCGACTTTTCAAAAAAGACAAGAAAAAGAAAGAGACTTTCGTCACTCATCCGTTCGCTTAATTTTTGCATTTATAAGTAACATAAAGAACTCTCCTTATTTTACTCTATATCTTACAAAGTAAAATGGCAAACAGAGGCTTTTAAAAGATTGAAAATAAAGTAGAGCTGCAAAGCTCCACTCTAAATCCTAGAAATGTGCGGACTTATTTATGTGCTTCATAAAATACAGAATGGGATCCAGATCCTGAGGGTTTTTTTTATATTTATATGTTTCCACATACGCATGCGTGGTTTACTATATATATATATATATATATATATATATATATATATATATATATATATATGTCTGCAAATGCATTGTTCGAAAAATAAGTGGTAATAAGTGTATATGGGCATGTTGAAGGAATTTTAAATGGAGAATATTGCCTGGATAGTTCTGGGAAATGTAATTTTTATCACCCTTTATATTTTCAATGTTAGAATATATATATAAATATATACACACATATGTATATATATAATAAAGATATATAATATAAATATAATATAAATATATATATCTTTATACTGGAAGACTATAATACAAATGATGTTTACTTCCATGAATACTATTTTTCTAATTTCTCATATTATTTTTAAAAACAGCGACGTCGTCGATCGTTTTTATTCGGCTGACTTGAAAAATCTGTGATAAACGAATTTATTATTTAGATTACTTCGTTGCTAATAACCAACCAGGTGATGCAAATGAAAATAAATAGATAACAAACAAAGAATACATATTGCACATAAAATTCATTGCCTGAAATGCCGTTTAAATAATAATAATAATAATAATAATAATAATAGTCGTTGGCTTAGGTGTGAACACTTTGAGTGTTTACAGTATATCTGTAAACTATTTTTTTTTATATTGCATACAAGTTAGAATACGTGTGAAAGTAATGCAAGTTTTTATACTGTATCTATAAATCGTGACAAGCCATGCGGATACTTAAATATACTTAGTTACATAAATTACAATGCATATTAATTATTTAAAGTGAAAATTATAAATAATATTAAGAATAATGGCTTTCCTTATTTTTGTCAAAAACATTTGCAATTTAAAATCTTAATATAGCATCTAATTTATAAATGATAATCTTTTAATTCTTGGTAAAAAAAAGAACAAAAAAAAAAAAAAAGAAACGTCAAAGCCAGTGCTGAATTAATGTACGAAAATGTTAAGAAATAAATTATTCAAAATAAACTTGTTCTGTTTACTTTCAGCATATTATTATGCAGGATTATTTTTGTTCGAAATAATATCAACAGTCGTAAACTAAAAAGGACAGCCATAAATATTCGTAATTAGCTGAAATTTTTTTTTTGCATTTACGGCCAAGCATTAAAGTTATATCTTAAATTTAATACTTAATCTACGGCATTCAGAGCATAGAGGGAGGTAACAAAAAAAAAAAAAAACTTATAATCATACTTTCATTGAGGCGGCGAAGAAGAAAAAAAAATTGTTAATTAAGTAAAGTCGTAAAAAAATGAATTTACGAACTCCGAAGGAGGAAGAATGCGCCCCGGTGTAATATATAAAGTTTCCAGAAGCAACAAACATGTGTACGCGCGTACAGATACGAGTGGACACGCACCGGCGAAAAGCTCGTTAATCAAACGAGCGGAAAAGCTCGAGGTCTCTCCCTCCCCCTTTCTATCCTATCCATATCTCTCGGTATGATCGGAGCGACGATATTATAAAGCTGTACGCGCCTTATTTGTTTCTCGGCGAACTATTTATTTATTTCTTTACTTTTTTTTGTTCTGAAAATATTGCCACCGGGGCGCGTAAAAATAAATCGGAAGGATAGAGGGCGGAGGGGGAGAGGAGAGTATAAAAGTGCGAGCGCGCGATTTAAAAAGCCGGAGGTGAGAGGGAAGGGTAAAAATCCGTCGAGACTAAGGGGGAGGGGGGGAATTAATGTGTCGCGCTGTGCGCTCGAAAAGAGAGAGAGCCGCTCACCCTCCGCGCACCACCCGGCCACCTGGTCTTAAATACTCATGCGGACTGGCCGTATATATATATATATATATATATATATATATATATATATATATATATATATATATATATACACAAAAAACGAAACAATCGCGAGAAGTCTGGAACCGCGGACGTAAATACGCGGCTATAGCTTATGTTGTGTTTCTTCTACACCCCCGCCGATGACGCGAATCAAGCGAAACATTCGCCTCTTTTGCCAAAAATCCGCTGTCGCGGTTATTCATTTTTTTAAACTTCTTTATGAACCAGACAGTTCCGGTGGTTCAGTGATCTTCGAACGATAAAAGCCATCCCCGATTTTGACGAACATTTGTATATTTATATATTTAGTTCTTTTACGATGCTGATTACGAATAGCGTAGTGGCTTCCGGTGGGATTGGAATTTTTACGTCGAATACCACGTAAAACCATAAAAATGATATTTTTACGCATTTCTGTGGGAAAATAAAAAAAAAACGTTAAAAAATATTTCAAACGAAAGTTGCAGATCGCATGGAAATAGATATTTTTGGGTCTACACATATTTTCGTTGCAAACAATATTTCAGTTGGACAATTCTGGATTCTCTGCGGCATCGACGCTCTGCGGCCGGATTTCGAAAAATTGGAAATTTTTTATAGTTACTTATGCTATTAATCCAGAAAAGCTCGTAAATTCATTTAAAATTTATATACATGTAAAATTTATATATATATATATATATATATATATATATATATTAAAATATTTCAGATATTCTTTATAATTTGCACATCCAACATGAAGAGCTTTGTCGCTATTTCATTGGATAATCTGATTCTACTAAATACCCAATAAAAGGATAGCTATTCGCAGTTATAAAGTAATTGCGAACATTTCAAAGATACAAGCTATCTTGCTTTTACAGAATACCAGGCCGTCTTCAAATTCTTACCTCAAGCACTATACTTTATCTTATTTTTTCCCCCTCAAAAAATAAATCTATACGGAATTTACTCGAGCATAGTTTCAGACTAATTTCGGATGAATTTTGCATTAAAACGCTTAGTTTCAACACAAACTCATGTATATATATACAACAGCAATTATTTTAGGAACAATGATAAATATCGCGGAATGCTCGAATTTACGGCAAGAGAACAACTCTACCAAACATTTATCAGAGAACTCCCGAAGCGAAACAAACCGAAGGTCTCTCGACTAAGGGACGAACGGCTCATGGCTTTGCGCGTTCTTTTCGAAAGTATATATATATAAAGTCGCGCATAAAAGGCTTAAATGCGCTTTTGCTCACCCGCGCGCGCTCGATATTCGTCCGAAAGTACATTATTATATTAGAGAAATGCGAGAAATGCAAGAAACAGCGCAAAGAGACTTGAAAAGCGCGGCGCTGAATATTGCTGATTCTCTCTCTGTCTCTTCCTTTCTCTCTCTAACATCTTAACACATACTCATGGCCCTCCTGCATTCACCTCTCGGAACGTCGTCCAGAAGCTCGAGCCGGTTCTTTTATCCCCCCCCCCCCGCCACACCTCACCGGTAAAATCTCTTTGCTAATTAATATGAGACGAGCATCAAAACTCCATTTTTGCGCTTCCCCGGCCGTGGGGCGAGCTGTGCGACAAATAATAAATGCAAATTAGTACGGGAAACTCGCTTATATACATATATATATATATATATATATATATATATACATATATATACATTTCTATATACATATAATAGAGACTGATAAGACTCTCCGGCGTGCGGGCGTTTATACAGCGCGGGAACGGTAATATAGAAAAGAGCCTGCGTCGCGCTGAGAGAGCGGCTTTTACGAAATTCCCCGTGACGAATGTGCTTTTCTTAATTAATCTATGCCTCCCTCTCGGTATTTCGGGGAGAGCGAGAGGAGAGAGAGAGAAAGAGAGAGGGAGACAGGGTGAAAGCTTTCCCTCTAGTTCTCTTAAACGGTAAGAGGAAAGTTGCCGAGTTTACAAGATTTACGCGGGCTTTCAAAAAACTTTAAAATCGTAACACAATGTATTTATTCGATTGTCTGAGAAAAATATCATTGTTTCGAGTTAAGATCGTTGCAAAATTCTATAAGAATAACCAAATGAATCGATTTTGATTCATCGTGGCCTCAAAGTACGTTAAACCTATTGTACATAAAAAAGGGGTATGAAGGCTATATTAAACATAATTTTAGCCCCAATCCAATTCTGGAGTTACGCCGAAATTGCGAAATTTTTAATTTAATTCAATTTCTGTGTTTTTTTTCTATTGCAGCAAAAAAAAAAAAAAAAAAAAAAACAACGACAGCAGGGCTCTTTCGACGAGCCGGGCGCACACTTTTACCTCCGAGGGCAAGAGCGTGCAGCCGGGGGCTCACGGAACGTCCGAGAGAATTTTCTACTTCTCGTTCTCGACGTTTTTTCATCGTCTTTTTTTTTCTACATTTTCGAGATAATTGGGAATCTTCTTTCTCGTTTCTCATAAACACATAGCGTTTTATGCTTAATTTGACGTTTCGCTCGAAATTAGTCGAGAAAGCGCGCTCGAGCATCCGTGGCTAGCGCGTTATATTTTCGGCCGAGTAAAAGCAGGTCGCGAACATCAATTCCACGGGGACGTTTAATTATCGGCAGCCGTGTCGATCATTGCCGTGTCGTCGTTACAATGGTAGCGCGTTATTAAAAAATTAATCGGCATCGAACGAGGAATAATCGATGGCTCGAAACGATCGAGTCAGTTGCGCGGAGGGAATGGTCGAGATGCCGCCCCAGCAAAAATGAGGCGGCATCTCGAGCGAGGACGAGGCGAAGGAATCTCGGGCGAAAATTCTCGAACGGGCGCGCCCAGGACCCCGCGCTAGTTTACGCTCTAAAGCAGCGATCGAGTTTTTTTTTTTAGTAATTGTAGTAATAGCGCCCGTACATCGTGGACGTTTCCGGAATCGTTTTGCTCGCGGTCGGACGTTGACACCTGGATCGTGATGCGGCCATTACACGAGTACGAGCGCGCGCGATCCACTGTCGAAGATCGCAATCTTCGCCACGTGGTGAAGTGTCTCCTTGTCAAAAACCGTACAGGGAGCGAAACATCGGACTTTGCTCCCGTCGCGACGCCTTCGTTTTTTCAGTCTTTAAATACTCGTGCATCGAACGAGTGGACTGATCGTTTCAGTAGCACGGCCCCTTGCGAAAGCGCGAACAATTTATCAGTAATCCGGGGACTTCGACTGCTCTCGTCGTTTTCGCCACTTCTTAACAATGATTAGGCAATAAACTTTTTAAGCGTAAATTAAGGAATACGCGGATGTACGCAATTATTGAAAAATTTACAAAATTCAATATTTTTTCTTGTTTCTTTCAAATACATAATAAGTAAATATCACGTAAGTTTTCTAATTCAATTTATTCACCTCCAGCAGCCACCTCGTATTATATAAAATTAAATAGTTGCGTGTTTTAATGAGCTGTGACAATAGTTTGCTTTTTTAAAATCCAATTCGTTCTTTGTAAGCAGTCCGTTACGGGTATAAGATAAATCTTTATTTGATTTCAAATCTTAACCGGTTTTCCGACATTGAACAATAAATGAAAGAAAAAAAAGAAACACAATGATTAAAGTGCGAAGCCTTTAGGTGTGCGCGCGGCGAGCTTCCGCGAGCCTTTTACGCATTACCCTCCCATCGTCCGATTACCTGATTCAGCCGGGAACTTTTCTCTCGACCCCTCCGCCCTCCACCGCCGGCCACCGCCTATCTTGTTTACGATACGGTGCGGGCGAAGAAACGAAAGAAGAGAAAACAGATCCGCGCGGCGATAAGTGAAAGGGAACGATCCAACGGTTTTTTTTTTTTTTTTTTTTGTTATCCACTCTGACAGCTTTCCTCGTATTCTATGGCTGCTGCCGCGCTGTTGCTGATACTTGGGTTCCTGCGATTTTTGAATTTCAATTCGAAGCGACGGATCGATCGTTGTTGCGAAATAAGCGCGACATACGAGCGCTTAGCGCACGCGCGGTAATCGCAGCGCAACGAGTAGGTAAAGCCGCCCTTATTTCATCGGGTCTCGGTACCCGCCAATCCAATCATGGAGTTCCGTCGGCGAGGCAACGAAACGTCGTTACAGCCGAAGACGGGGGTGGTGGTGGCGGCGGCGGCGGCGGCATGGCATACACGAGCTCGTCCCAGGTCCCGAGCGAAGGGAAAGGGCGACGAAGGCGGCGACCGCGTGCGACGAGGACGCGTCGGAGCTGAGCCCCGAGCTAGACGTTCGCCCCGACGGGCGCGATTTATCGGCGTCCATGGGATTCGAACGGGGCGCCGATCGGGACCCGGGTGTCGCCCCGTTTCGTTCTTTACTTTTCGGGACGATGCAGCGGCCTCGCGTTGGCTGCTCGTCCTCCTTCGCGCCGGGTTCCTCGGCAATTTTACGCGCGATCTTCGGGCGCGCGGCGGCGTGCTCGTTACGAGGGTTATAATAGCCGCGATTAGGACTAGGACGAAGCCCTTCGTCATAAGAGGAAATTTGATGAAATCCGATACAATCGCGTATATAAATGTATTTCTGCGAATACAATTCCAATTACAATTCTTTTTCAATGATGCTTCTGTTATCGATCAAAATTAAAATAGCATAAAATAAATAGTATTGAATTTTAATTAAATTACACAATTGGCAGTCTTTGTATTTATATTACATGATATTACATTTAGTTTTATATTTATAACAAATGAAGAGAAACAGTAAATACGGAATTTATTTACAAATTTTTATAATTATATACAAGCATGGAACTTTATCGTCCACAAAAGGAAATTAAATTTTGCTTTCCACTCGCTTTTTCTCTATCAGCAAGGCACTCCTAACTAAAAAAAAAAAGATATCGTACTTCATTTGTAACCTTTAAATCTTATCGGATTTTTATTTTTTCTTTTTTCTTGCTGCTCTGCAGTAATAATTTAATAACTGGTTTTTCGCATCAAGCCGAAAAATAGATTACGATTTTTTTCCGCTTTGACTTTACAAGGGGATATAATATACGCAATATACCATCAAAAAAAAAAAAAAAAAAAAAAAAAAACAAATAAAAATCGTGCGCTTAAATAAATTACCGCATCTTTTCAATGCAAATGTATATACGCCAGCTAAAATTTAGTCTTAATAGCAGTCGGAGTGCCCCCTCAGAAATTAGATGAAAGAAGAGGCTACGCGAGAAGAGAAGGAGCGGAGAGAAAAAGCCAGCGGGGACGCGAGCAAAAGAGAGTGAGGGAGGGGAGGGGAGTCGTGTCTGCGTGCACAGGTGAAGGAGTAGCGGTGCGAAAGTAAAGGGTTATAAGTGAATTATAAGGCGACGCTTGTATAATCCGCCGTTGAAGAAACCTCGCAAAGTCCCCCCCATAAAACCTGCAGTCTCTCCTCTCCGTCTGCCTTCTCCTCTCTCTCTCTTTCTCTCTTTCTCTCCCTCCCTCACTCTCTCTCTCTTCTTTTCCTTCCTTACTCTGTCTCTTTGTCTCTCTCTCTCTCTCTCTCTCTCCTCTCCCTCCCTCCTCCCGCCGTCTGTTTGGGAGAGCAACGGTGGCTCGCGCCACCACCTGCCTACCGCCCCGTCGCCACGCGATGCGACGCTGCTCCGTGTGCATCCAGCCACTCGATCTCCCTCTCCTTCTCCCCCCCCCCTCGTTCTTCTTTTCAGTCTGCTGCATCGCGCAGCTTATGTACATTTGAAGCTCTACTTTATCATCATCCTTAAAACTGTCGCTTGTAAAGAAAAAAAAAAAAAAAAAAAACAAAAAGAAGATAGACTCCGTACACCGAGTCGGTTCTGTCGAAATATCCGCCGCGCACTTGGTGCTTCGATCCTAATTTTTCTTGCTCTCCTCTTTTGCTCTCCTTCATTTATAAAGCGCGAGGGCCGCCCGTTCGTGCGGCTTGGCGAAGGCACGCGACGTCGCTGCCGAATGAAAATTTAGTCTATTTTTGTCCCATTCTAAGTCTTTCCGAGGGCGGTAATTCAATTAAGCTCCGTACTTTACGTTACAAGCAAGTGCGCAATGAAAAATTCTACGAAAAGATTTCTAAGATTAGTTTTACATTTTGTGTAATTTTATCCTTGACCGGATACTTAAGGAAAAGCGTACAAATGTACTTTTAACTAGCGACGGGAGCCGTAATTAAATTTTATTATTACGGGCTTTCGCGTGCTTCATACAATGATCTTAGAGTCCGACGACGATTGAACGAATTGAACAGGCTTTGAACTCTTTTTATCCTCGTGATTTGCAGCTTATGAAAATATTTCGTTGCTACAACGACAAATCCTAGAGTTAAGACTACAAATTGAACCTGGAACTCATTTAATTTCTATACCAGGGTATTAAGCACGTGTATGTATAACAGTTCAAAAGGAATCCAGTTTGTTGAGCTTTATCCCGCTGCCATTAACCAGTGCCCCTGCCCCCCCCCATTCGTCTCGTTCGTCTGCCCTGTTTTTACAGCTTTTCCGACAATTTACTCGGGTTTTCACGCGCATATTCAGCCGAGCATTGACAATGCGCGCGAACAATATTAACCTCGTCCCAAAACAACATCGCGGACACACCGCGCACGACGAAGGGAACGGTCCGGTCGTCCCAGGGCCGTGGTCGCGGCATTAATCCTCTTTTGGCCGTTGTTCCTGTAAGAAAATCGCGGGAAAAATTGTGACTCGAAAGCCAGGCGGCTCGTATGCCATGCGTGCGCGCGCGCGCGTGTAAATAATGTAGAATAGACGTCGTAACGCCCCCGTTCGTCTATGCCGCGCGGGGGTCGAAGAGAATCCATGTTTATAGATGTCGTACACTCTGTCAGCCTTCGCTTTTAGATGGGGTACATATATATATATATATATATATATATATATATATATATATATATATATATAGAAACACTTCGAAGCTCTTAAAACATCGAGCCACGAAAGAAATATCGCATTTTATTCCGCCTCCCGGCCAGACGAAAACAAAAGATTTAAAAAAAATTAGATAGCCGAGCGATTTCCTCGTCCAGCACTTTATATATATATACACATATATATCCCTTGATATAGCGAAACCTTTTCTTCCTTCCGACCGATCGACCAGAAGCGTATCGTGCGCCATAATGAATTTCGATTTCCGCAAGCGTGCTCTCTCTCTCTCTCTCTCTTTCTATTTCCCTCTTTCTCCTTTTCTTCGAGCGCATTGGGTTTTCACGGCACGTCCGATGCGTGGAACACACGGAGGAGGCGCACGAAGGAGAGGAAAGAAGAGGTTTCTGCCGTGGATGAATGCCGTGTGCGCGCGGGTGTGTAGGTGTGTGTGTGTGTGTGTGTGTGCGTGTGTGTGTGTGTGTGTGTGTGTGTGTGCACGTGTGTACGGGCACACGCGCGGGGAACGAAGGAAAAATAAGAGAATCCCTGGTATAAAGTAGCTCTCGTGCAATTCAAGGGACTCGGGGACTCCGAGGCTTGTGCCGGTGCTGCTGCTGCTGCTGCTGCTGCTGCTGCCGCTTTCGCTGCCGTTACTGCTGATTCAGATTATCGACTTGCGCTCGAATCGTTCGAAACAAATAGACGGCGTGGGTGGGGGGAGTCGGTCGAGTGGATCGAAGCAAAGGCTAATCTTTGCTTGCTTTTCTCTCCCTCTCCCTCTCTCTCTCTCTCTCTCTCTTCTCTCTTATTTTTTTTTTGGCTTTTGTTTAAGTAGTTCCGGGACGAGTGGACTGCAGGTGCATTTGGACGGGGACATGGTTGGTTTCGGCAATTTTACGTACACTGTATAGATTTTGAATGCTCGGTCCATACTTTGTGTAACGTACACTGATTGAAAATTTACTGGCGTCAGTTCGATTTAATTCGGATTCCGTGGGAGCGTAGAGGTTCGAAAGAGTTAATGTACGCGCAATTACAGACGTGAGTCGAGCAAAACTAATGATGCTGATTTACTGGCTCTTCAAAGATTTTTCTCCGTCAAAATATTGGTTCACATTCTCGCTTCTGTTCTAGAGCGTATGAAAATGTCAGCAAAGTTGTTTTACTAAAACGACAGGGCCTCTATATGTACGTAGAGGTCATTTACAATAGAAAGAAGGCGATTGATCTTTTCTATTAGTTTACAATTAACATCATTAATAAAGAAACTTTCCACCGTTTTCCTTCACAAAATGTCAATCTTAATTCTCGCGTATTTTTCCACGGAACGAGCATGAATTAGGAACACTTTAATTTAAGATTAATTTAATTTAAATTAATTTAATTTAAGATTCGGCGCGCCGCAAACAATTAACAATCTCGTTTTGGTAGAATTCTGACATAATTACTCGAGATTGACGAAGTAACGTTTTTCGATTTACTTTAACAAATCAGTCGAGCACGATTCAGTTTGTGGATTTACACGAATCAGAATAATTTCGTTAATATTGACGATGCTTATACACAACAAATATGTGTCCTAATTATAATTCAGCTGGGAATAAAGCTGCAGTAAAACGCTATTGGTACAATAGTCACTAACAGTTCTGAACTGTTACTTTGCTATATCGATTTCTATTTTCAAGTTTCATTGAAGATTATTCACCAATTTGAAAAAATCTGATTTTTCGTTCCATTCGTCGCACGCATATATGAACTTTGCATTGTAATCAGCGAAAACTTCTCAAAACCCCGTATAAAATCGATGTCTAATCAATTGTCGATACATCTATGCACTGGTAAATCGATTACATTGCACTGTAAATTCCACAATCCGCTGAATTAGCACTGGACTCCAGTCGCTTTGACTGATAGAAATTTAAAATTTAAATTTAGGTTAGTCAACGAAAAAAAATTCTTACTCAAGCGCATCGCGATGAGACGTGTATAGCTTAGAAAAAAAATCGACATGAAAAGACTATATACGGGTATACGACGATAATCATTTAACAGATGCTTTATATTCCTCTATAAACAATCCCGACCCCCTCGACGAATCATTTTCAGTCCCGTGCACAAGTGTACCGCACAAATAGCCCGCGTAACTTTTGCCCTCTTTACGCGGTCGATTGCTCGCGTTACACGGCTCCTCTCCCCGCTCCCCTCCCCGCAGGCGCCCATCATCGCTTTAGCTCTTTTATTGCCAGATCAGCGACGCCGAGGCAAAACGGCACGATCGACGATGTCTGGGGGGGGGCGGAGGGGGGAGGCGGATTTGGAAAAATATTATTTACAGCGACGGCGAGTACGGCAGAATCGGCGAGACACTGAGCTCGGGGAGCACGGACCCGCGGCACTCGTTATCAGAGACAATTAAGTTAAAATTTTATGCCTGGCTTGCTTTTTCTCCATTTCGTATCTTCATCCACCCCCTCTCTCTCTCTCTCTCTCTCTCTCTCTCTCTCTCTCTCTATATATATATATATATATATATATATATATATATATATTTCTATGTATATAGGTTCACAGGAAAGTTGTAACGGAAGAATAAATTGAACCAAATAATTCATAGGCAATGAAAGGGTCCAATATGACTTTTATCTTGGACTTTGAAAGTATATTACAATATCGATGATAACAGCTGACGAATCATCGATCTTTGGCAGTCTTATGAAAAATTTTCCATTCTTTATTAAAGTTACTTATAAACTTTTACTAAATAATGGATTTCATTAGGCGTGGTTGCGATAAACTTTAAAAAATATATCATTCACTATTATCTTGTATCTCGGTCATAAATGAGCTTAGTGGCGTTATTTTAAAATGAAATAATGCTATTAATATAAGGAGCTCATTAATTTAAAGCTTCGATCCATATGCTTAAAAATACATCTCGTATGTAAAGAGTCTCCTTCTAAAAGTATAATAGGAGAAGGAGCTATTTTCATTCGGTCTTGCAATATTTTTACAGATTTTATTAAAAAAAAAATGAAATTCTCATTTCCTTATTCACACAAAATTTGAATAATTACTGGAGGAATATTCATTCTGAAAATCTTTAATATCAATAGCGTATAGTTTATATCCTTATAAAGAAAGCGTACTAAATCGCATTCTCTTAAATGCATACAAGAGAGCGATGAAAAAGTAATATTAATAATATTGGATGTAAGCGCGATAATTAAAATCACTATGGAATTGATCTATAGCTTGAAAAATCCGATTTAAGCATAAAAAATAATCAGGACGTACCTCGGATTTTTCAGGCAAAACAATGCGCATATAAAGTGGCATGAATTTTGCGAAAATTGTCAATTTTCATAAGACCGTCTCTCAAGTGTCACTTTGGCTCACCGTTGTAACTCAATAAGATTTTAAATTTTAACTTTCATAAAGCGGCATTATACGCATTTCACAGGGAGACGAAGTAAAGATGCGCGTCGCGAGACTCGGTATTTTTACATTGATATAGAACGAGATATTACCGCAGCTTGCCGGCATAAGAGAAATGCCGGGACTTAAAGCACTTCAAGGCAAGCTCGTCGCGCGCCGGCTGATTCCGGATTTTTTGACTCGACGAAGGCCGGAGGAGAGTGGGACGAGTATATTCGAGCTCGTGACAATAGGAGCTGAAAAAAAAATTTTAAACGGCTAGTTCCGATATTTTTGAACTTTCCCGAGCGCGTCTCCGGATGCCGTGATACGTGCGCGTCGAAAACTATATTTAGGCATTCGAATTTCAGATCAGCAGGGACTGCTGTTTTTCAAGCTGACCTTTCGCTACGTCTCCATAAATTAGACGGTGGAATAATTTGTGATGCGTACACGATACACACATACATAAATCCATACACGTATACTTTCATGCGGACCGAAATTTATTTAAAAATCATAGCCCGCAATTCGACTTTAATCGAAAATGATTTTCTTCCCGGGAGTGACGGAGAGTCCCCTCATAATTCTCCCTCGCCCTAATCGTCGCATAATCAATCTTGAAAATCTCGGTGTATATGAAATGCCATTATTTTTCCTCGCCCGCGACGCGCCGCTAAAGCGGCCCGGGTTACATTGTGGGCTGGGGCGCGAGGCAGGGGGGGGCGGGCAGGAGCGAGCGCTTCAATCTTAACGTCTAATAAAAAGGCACGGCGCTCAGCGTGCCGCGCGCGCGGCCCCGCTGAAATTTATTGTCCTCGCGCCCGGGGTGGGCGGGGTGGTAGGGGGGAGTTGTGGGGATTCTTTTATTTCATATGCGACAGAAAGTCAATAACGCGGAAAAGGCGAGGTAGAGAGAGAGGGAGAGAGAGAGAGAGAGAGTGAGGGAGGAGAGAGAGAGAGAGAGTGAGGGGGAGGCGAGCGGGGGAAGGGTGGGAAGGGATAAAGCCGCGGGTGAGTATGAGGAAGTCGCGGCGACGGCACCACGTCTTGAAAAGGGGGAGATAGCGTCAGCCAAGGAAAAGTATATAAGAGGACGGGAGCTGGGAGACAGATAACGTTAGACGAGTATACATACACACACACACACACACACACACACACACACACACACACACACACAAAAGCGGGATCGTCGCGTCGGAGGGTAAAGGTCGCGTGGTTTCGTGCGATCCCTTCGCTCGCTCGCGCTCGAGATTTTCAGAATCATAAATACGGGTATTAATAAGGTTGAAAAGTGCAGTGTTCGCAGGCATTATATGTATTTATGTATTTATGTATTTATGTATATATATATATATATATATATATATATATATATATATATATATATATAATATCATGGGGCCGATAGATAGACACTCGAGTTTTAAAGGCCTAAAGTCATGAATAAAAGGAGGGAAAGAGAAAGGGAGGAGAGAGGAGGGCGAGAGAGTAATTTTCTTCCTGTGCAGGATTGTTTAAGTATAATTTATTAGGTCTGCGTGGGAGGAAAAGCTGAAATACAACTGTGCGGAGGTGTGGAAATTGTTTTGTTATAAAGCGATACTTTTCTCCTAGTTTCATAGTAGCTATTAAAACAATAATATATAATGAATAATGTGAAGGCATTTTTCAGGATTTTCTACGAATTTTATCGTTATTTTACAGTTTATTATACCATATTGCATTGAACTTTGCTAATCATTTACATTCCTTTTTTTTAGCACTAATACAATAATACATATTTTTTCTATTAATGACGGTATGTTTGAAAAGAATTTGGACCAGAATTTTCTACTTTCGAGCATGTGTTTATTAATGTAACCTTGTTCTGTACAAAATCCATTTTACATGTAAGTTTTTCTCCGCTCTCGACACTTCCATACTTATATAAATGAGTTCTCGTCGTCGAGCTGGCTGCTTTTTCAAACTTTTGCCGAAATTCAGAGAATTTCTTTCGGTATTGTCAAAGCTCGAGGGATAAAAGAACAAAGAGATATATATTTTAACAAAGACTTTATACGTTATTAAATTCTTTGTTCAATTTAATATAATGCGTTATATTAAAATGCAATCACACGATAATTTTCTGCAGATTTTCATGATTTCGTTTAAAATAACATTACTATTATTTTATTTTTAAATTACATAGAAGGTCGTATGTATTTAGCGAATGTTCATTCATTTTAATTTTGTTGAAAATCAAAAGAAACGAATGTAGGATTTTATAAAAGGTACGTAATCTAAATGAAGAAATTATCGAAAACTTTTATTTCAACCTAATTCATTGCAACATATTGTTCTTTTCAAAGCCGCATGTGAATCGAATTCTTCCGAGATAATACTCAAGAAATGCATGCTCAGTTCAATTAAACTTTTAGTCTCATAAAAAAAGATTTTTGCAAATTCATTCAACATTATATTTCTCCGAAAATATAATAAAAAAGAATAAAAGAAAAAATCAAATAAAATAAAAAAAACTGAATTTTATTAGAGCTAACGTCTTTCGTTCATAAAATTTGGGATTTTTTAATTGTTAAAAGAAAAACAGATTAAAATACGAAGTTGAAAGTTTTGCATTACTGCATTAAGCGATTTCTTAGATCCATAATGGAATGGGAGTAATGATGACAGACAATGCCTTGTGAATATCCAAGAGAGGTTTTACGATTGGTCCGGGTCACCGAGGTATTAGGGCATAAGTGTCACATGTGAGGAGGAAATTGACGTATACAAAACGGGCAGGGAGTCACGAGGTTCTGAAGCGCGAGATACATGCAAGAGAGAGAGAGAGAGAGAGAGAGAGAGAGAGAGAGACGAGGGGATTATGTCATCGGCCGACCTCATTAGAGTCGGCTTCTACATTATAAAGCAAAGTCACAGCGAGATTAGTCGAAGCTCAGACGTCAGACCTCGTCGCGGCGCTGTCGAGTACGATAGATATATACGCGATGCCTTGTCTCCTCGCCACTTTTCTCTTCCACCTCCCGTCCTCTTCCTTAACCCTCCCAGAGCCCAGCTCGCCCTTTGGAATAAAGAGGCGGAAGTCGGCGGTGGGTTAGCGGGTGGATGAGGAGGAGAGAGCGGGCGGTGGTGGGGGGAGGGGGGGATCCGCATAAGGACACGCGCGGCAGCAGTTGTATACGCGTACGTTGCCAGTTCTCCTTACCGAGGGACGGCGACGGCGTATTAAAGCCAAGGCAGCGCGCAATTACGTCTCATTGTCTACTGTCTTCCTGGCGCGGCGTCGAATTTTCCCATTCGAGAAATTTAACGAGTGCTTTCGGGGGGAGGGGGGGGGCGAGGTCGGCGCGTACAGCGTAGCTACGAAGGGAGGCGCGAATTCATTTACTATTCCCTCCCCCCCATCCCTCTCCACCATCTCTCCACCGCGGAATGTAGAATTTTTCGATTGCTTCTTTTGTTTTTTTTTTTTTACTAGAAAAACTTGCACTCAAGTCGACTGTTTTGAATTGAATTAATAAATATTTTTATCGGTCTTACAGTGCTTGTAATATAATATATTAACAAAAATAATAGCAGTCAGACTGTCCTTGATTATTATCACCCCTGAAGAATCTAAAATAAAACTTATTACTAAATATAAATTAGATTAAATATTAAAAATAATAAAATAAATAATAATAAAATAATAATAATAAAAATAATCAACTACGCTTTATGTTAGTGGAGGACAACCTAACTGCCCTCACCACTTTATTTTCTCCTTTGATGTCCGAAGTTTCGAACCGCTACGATTTATCCTCAAAAACTAAACAATTTAATTTATTATTTTTATTTTATTTTATTATTATTTTTTTTTATTATTTCTAATTTTTAATCAACTTTATGTTTAGTAATAAGTTTTATTTCAGATTGTTCGTGGGGTGATAATAGTATAAACAACCACGATATTTCGATTTCACATTATACAATTAGCGACGGGGAGCGCATTGTGCGAAAAAGTGCGTGAAAGATTTACGAGTTTTTTTTATTTTCCTTACCGACTATCTCGTCCTCGGAATAAAGTCGATAAGAGGCATCCTAAAGGGCGCTTGAACATCGAAATACTGCCAACGGAACGGCCGGTAATCTTAGCGAGGATACAAACTTTTAATAAAGGATTATCGCGGGTTTGCTCAATTTATCGACGCAGATCCCGAGCAAATTTAATACGTGTAACATATATCGCTCGATCCCGCGCAGGCCCCCTTCCCGCGCATGTACGTATAGCTGCAGACGTACCCGCGCGCGCGCGCGCACACACACAACACACACACACGCATACAGCTACATACACCAGGTTGGGGCCTCGGGTATATACGTGCGCGCGCATGCCGCTAATATCTCAGGAGGAAAAGCCGGGGAATGGACCTCGGGGAGGCTGGGGGCGGGGAGTGGTGGGGCCAAGTGGCGCGCGCGCGGGCGCGGAAACTTCCGGAAACTTTGCCGCCAAGTTATAATCGAAGTCAGCTTAATAGAGTTCGACGATGGAAACTGATAATTAGGATGCCGCGGGTATTGGAGTTCAAGACGCTCTTGCACCGGCTGCTGAAAGAGAGAGAGAGAGAGAGAGAGATATAGAGTGAGAGAGAGAGAAGAGGGGTGAAGGGGGGAGGTATCGAATAAATTCGATAAGCTGTAGAAAATAGCTTAACCGTGTTTACCGGGAAGCGTCTTTTATTACACATCACTCGTATGAAACTGATATTTGTTTATCTTTTTAATAATCGATATTTACTATTAGAAGGGTATGGAATTTCCTACCCCCCGCCGTCCCCGCTATCCGAAACATTTCAGAAAATTTAATATAATTAAAAATAAATATATTAAAAAATAATAAATCTATTTTAATCGTTATTTTTAAAAATTACATTTACATTCTTTTATTTGAGTTAACTATTGCAAAAGTTATAATACAAAAATTAACATTGAAAATGAGTGGTCGGCTGGAATTTAATAAATTAGATTAATTCTGATTGTAAATTGACGCGTAATTCAGATTTATCTTTAAATATGATATAAAGAATATCGTTTTTCTTTATAATCATTCTGGTCTTAATCTTTAATAATTCTCATATATATTTTCAATTGTATTTTTAAAAGCTTTCTTGAACTTTCTGATTTTAGCTTTTTTTTCATTATAAAATTAAGAATTTGTCCCAAAAAGTTCTTATCGAATATACTTCATTAATATGTCTCCTGTGGAAGAATATTTTTTCCAACATTTCTTAATCGAAATCTTTTTTCTCTTATTCATTTATTTATCCAAGTTATAAAAAAACATTTATTTGTTCCTCTAATGTTTTAAATCTGATTACGTGTCGACGGTGATTTGAAAAGCCTAGGATATGTCATTATACCTATAGCAGTTTAATATTTTGATCTCACTATGACACTATGAGTTGAGTATGTTCGTTTAGGAGCTGAAAGTTTAACGCGATTTGTCGTATAATTCATGCTAATGTAAAATACTTTATAAATTCATTAAAGTAACACAAAAATTTGAGCTTTTATGATCCGACTACCAACAAATTCTCTAACAGATTATTTGGGTAGACCGAAAAACATCCCAACCTGATGTTGCAGAAAATTTGAACAGTTATGTTTTATTTCAAACTCATTTCGAAAAATAGGAAAAATTTAAGTAAAAACTATGTCCAAAGAATTATTTTAGATATGATTCAAATACACTTTTTCTATTCAATGTATTTTTTTTTATCCAGAAGCGGTTTTTTCGGTATAAATTACACAAGTAAGCATAAAGACGATTCGGCGATACTAGCACAGCTGCTAATGGACGATCCATGATCTCGTCCATGATACAATATAGCTGAAATTTTTAGGAAATATTGCTTGTACTGGAAATATGTATAGAAGAAAAAATGTTTATTTTGATATGATGTACAAGTTTTTTCATAATACTTTTTTAGATTTTTCTTTTATCACTATTTTTACGTTAGTTTTTCTGTATTTCGTCTTGAAAATGTCAATTGTGCGTCCAAAGACAATACTAAATACGTAAATGAAAACATGGACGATTCGAATAACAACAACAACAACAACAACAACAACAACAACAACAACAACAACAACAATAATAATAATAATAAAAACACTTTTATAGGAAGTCACTTCGATTCTCAGAGAATCAAAGCCGGCAGTCGTCGAAAGGATCTGGGAAAATTCTCGCGCGTCGAGGCGAGCGGAAAATATGTTGAAAGAGAGCGAATCTGTCAGTCGCACGTCTAGCGCTCGCAGACACCGCGCGGCTACGGGTAGACGGACGTGCGAGCGAAAGGGCTCGCGGGCCTACACGACTGCGTGGGCCGCTTTCTTCGGAGCACTATATATATATATATATATTGGGTGTCTATCTCATATGCCGATCGCGCCTCTCTTTCTCTGAAACCTAAAAGTCGCGTACAGCTGAAGCCGACGTGCTTTACGGTTCCCGGCTTCGGAATATATATTGCGCACGGACGCAGTTTATAACTATTTTGTTTTGTGTGTGTGTGTGTGTGTGTGTGTGTGTGTGTATGCGCGCCTGGTATCTATGCACTGGTGAATAATTTACTATTCGATCAACGGCTCGAGCGCATGCGATGCGGAAGAATAATACGACGCTTTTAAGACAATTGCGCGCGATCGTCGCGTGCCGAGAGCCGAGATACTCGGTCGAACGTGTCGCCGGAGGGGGTCTGCGAAGCGTCATGTCGAAATCGTTGCTTTTTTTTTCTTCCTCGTCGATGGTAACGGTCGATAGAGCTTTTTTAATCGCACTAATATAATCGGGAACGCAGCTGCTGAATGCGTGAGCTTTTCCTTCTAAAAGTGTGTGTGTGTGTATGTGTGTCTGTACGCACGCGCCCGCATGCGTGTGTTATAATCGACCCCTTAATATATCGATATATACATATTGTGAGTGCGAAATATTATTTCATTTATACAATGAGTCTATTTTATACTGATTTATCGTTCCTCTTTGCGCTCTTGGTCGCGATTTTGCATTTGGAGCCCCCCCCCGCCCCCGCGCTCTCCCTACGACCTGTGTGAAAAGCTTTTATAGCTATATCGAATCTCAGGCTGATGCAATATTATTATTATTATCATTATTTTTTGATTCCTCGCGAGTCCGGGCATTAGAATATATCGGCGGAAACGTTATATCGGTAGAACGTTCTTTTAGTGTTTTAATAAATAACGATTGCAAAAACTATAAACAAGATCTATTGATATACAGATTATCATGAAGTCTATATTGACTCGTTGAGACAACGCGAGTTAATTCGTATTTCAAATGTTTGCGAAAGTTACGCGTGTTCACCGCTTTAAGATTCCGTTATATTATATGAGTAAATTTATTAAGATCTTACATAATCTTCTGTAATGCGTTCTTTAAACATACTATTTAAGCCTAACATTACATAACTGAATTATTCATTATCGAAGTATTTTACACGTATAGTCACTTCAATGTTATACGAGCATTTAATCAAACTTCAATAACGGTATCGTTAAACGAACCATTCGAAAGAGACGACTGACATTGACCGGAACTCCCATCGTCGCGGACCGAGAAGAATTTAATAGTTTCATTTTAATCTCAACATTTCAACGTTAATATGACGTTTTTATTATCCTTTCAACTTCTCACAGAGCCATAAATTACACAGCACCTCAGAAATAAGCTTTACAACTTCGTTTCCAAAATTACGATTATACAGAGAAAAAAAATTTCAAAAGTTCGAGATAGAAAACGAATGCTCGGGAATTTTCATGATTATCACTGAGGCTGCCGGTGAAAAACCATTAAATGTATACATATGCACATTGCACTTTAGAAAAACTTCAATTCCGCGCATAAACTCGCGAGAAATTTCCAGTGTCCTAAGTGCGCAGTCCTTTTAACGATAACGCGTTCATCCAGGAGCGCCTTATATCCTGCGCGTACGTGGAACATTTGATAAGTACTTAGCCGACAAATGAAAAAAACATTTAGAAAAAATACATCTTCTTTTACAATATAAATACACTTGGTCCAGCGGTGTTTCAATTTTTTTAACACCGTTGAAAAAAATGTTCTCTCGGTCACGTAATGTGCAAAAACGCAAAAATTCTTTTGGATCACACGGATGCGCTTGTTGTCTGCAGTCAGCAAACGCGCCGGGCACCTTTGCTTTCACGTCCTTTCACACGCTCTCAAAAACAAACCACAACTACGATTCGGCTAAAATTTCGTCTGTAACCTTTTACAGGAAGATGCTGGACTGTAGTGTGTTTCTGGTGCGATAGAGCCGCCATCGGGCGGCGAGGTTAGGTACCTGTGAAATGACCCACGTGTATCTCGATATTATCTGATCCTCTGACATCGCGCATTCGAAGCAGAGAAAGAAGGGAGGCGAAGCAAAAATAGCCAGATGGAAGAAGACCGATGGCTAATTTCCATCTCCTGGTTCATCGCTGTACGTAGAGCAACGTGCGAGCAAGTCTACGAGCTTTCCTGTCTCTATATATACGAAGAATCGCGAGAGAGAAAGTCGGAGTGTTTAATGAGAACGAGTTCCGTTTTGAGTCTCGTTGTTTTGACTGCCCGCTCCGTATCTCTGTCTTTCTCTTGCGCACGCCCGCTACTGATCGGAGTGTGTGAGCCGGTGAGCGCTGACGCGTCGAGGGAATCGAAACAATGTTTTTTTTCTTTTTTTTTTTATTTGGAAAGATCCACGCGTAATTGAATGGTTTCGCCTTTTGCCAGTTTATCTCCATTACAAAAAGGTTATTGCGTTTCCCTTGAGTTTTCTGCTTTTAAAAGTTTTTTAATTAATTAGTCGATCCAGAAAAGTTACGGATTTTCAGTTGCACTAATATGACCATAAATTTACGATGAATTTATGAGTTTGGCTTGAGAACTGCTTCTTCGTAACAGGAATTCAGAAAGGATCCGCTTTTAATCTTTTGTTTTTTAAAGATATAAATTTTAGATTCAAAGTGAAAATTTTACTCTTTCCAAAATACTATTAGGTTTACTCGAATATCTTATTTTTCGCGGAGATATCTCATTTGTTAATTATCATCACAAAACTCCAATCGCATCAACCTAATGTCTATGAGCCTGGGCATTCTAGCAATTGCCAGCACACAAATCTCAAGTCTATAATTTTGGGAAATGTCAGTCAAATCAAGTACAAGTTTATCTATAATAACTTTTATAGCACATATTTAAACAAATAATATACGTTATCGCTTGCATCTCATGCTAATGAATATTATAATACATAAAAAATAACGAACAAGAAAATTCCAAAACGGTATAGACTATATAGCTAGATGGATTTTCCAAAAGTAAGACTTGTGTAGCTTAAGGTATGATTTTATATAATAAACAGCAGTCTATTACTGATAAATTGTTGTTATCTTAGGTTAAAATATCTCAAAAATTTAAACTGATAAATATATTAACGTTTCTGTAAATTAAACTTGTTTATATTATTTATTCTTCATTATGTCCTTTTCAGCGTATATTTCGAAAACGGTTTTTTTTTATTTTGCTTAATACTTATGGCGAAGGAAATAAAAAGATGATGATAGATCAACGTAAAAAATATTTGAAAACAAAACTAACCAATATAGGTCTTTTAAGCCGAATGGTATATTCAACACATAATAGCATAATAAATTAAAATTTTGCATCGTCTTCCATGTGCAAATGTGATAATTGTATACTATGTGATGATAGTGTACTATTATTAGAATCATAAATTCTAAACATTTGCAATTATTTTTTTTTCTGATATATGATTCTTTCATTTTGTGCAATTGAATTTTTCAAAGTCCATTGCATGAACAGTACAGTAAACCATAGACGAGAGTATGGCATGAAACATTGCAATAAATGTAATGCTTATGGTGTACTGGAACGTCGATAAACAAACAATCACGGAGACAGCTCGCGTTCTTAAGCGAAGAGGGCTCGGATAAAGGCCGATGAGCGCGTGAAAAAATCCAGAACTGCGTCCCATCCAATTTCGACTGCCGGATCGGATAATCGGCGGATTCTATCAATTATCCCCTATCCACACAACGCCATCCTCGGATCCCGCCCCCCTAACCACCACTTCGCCCCCGGACAAACAAAAGGAACTTACGGTGATTTCGCACGCACGGCACGTCTCGCGTCTATCGTCGCGATGAAATAGTTTTACCCACCCGCCCAGCGTCTCCACCGCGCGACAATTTCGCCGATTAATGCTCGACGCGCGCGCGCAACGGCTTTATACGGAAGGTGAGTCCCCCCCCCCTGCCGCTTACGCCCCCAGCCCATCGCGCGCGCGCGCGCGCGACAAAGTTTTGATGCCTCAGCTCTCTCGCTTCGACGACGACGGCGGCGGTAGCGGCGGCGGCGGCGGCGGTGCGCTGTTTTACGGGGGACGCGCATTGTCGTTCCTCGCGCAGCGGCGGGATTCTATTATCTCGATTATATAGGCGGGGGAGGGAGGGGCTCCTCCGACGCAACGCCGCGCGTTGTCGTAGCCGGCTTCGTAGTCGTTGTCGTCGTCGCGCGCGGCAACTTCGAGAAACGACTTGTACATATATATATATATATATATATATATATATATATACACACACGCGCTAAGTTCGATATGCTTTCTTCTCCCCCTTCCCCCCGACATCCGCCCAGCGGCGGCGGGGACACGGGCGGCCAGACTCCCGGTGCCATTAGCATTTATAGTGCAAAGTTGCCGGGGCGTTAAATCCACTCGCGGCGCGGGCGCGTTTCTTCATCGGGGTTGGCGGCGAGGGGAGGGGGGGGGAGGCTCGCGCGGGCGGTCGACGAGGCCGGCTTGTACAGCGTTCGCGCCCGCGCTCGGGGCGGCGGACGGACGGGGCGGGGGCTCGGGGACGATTCCGCTTCTTGTCCTTCTTCCCGCGCGGGGCTCCTCTCGGGCGTCCTCTCGCACGCTCGCCGTGCGGCACCGCCTCGGCTGCCGAGGATTACTTGGGCCATTCGGACGATTTATCGTTCGCGTTCAGGAATGATTGTCTCTTATTTCGGGAGGGGGGGGGGAGATTGGCTACGCGGGCGAATGCGAGGGAGGATTTCGATTGTTTTTTGTTTTGTTCGTTTCGTTCTTGTGTCTCATCGTCTGCGGACTTTTTTTTCAGATATTTATTGGGAAGTCGGCGAATGGGTTTTGAATTATCTGGAAATTGGGCGATCGTACGTAAATTAAGACAGGTGAGTTTGTAATTCGTATGTTAACGGAACTTTTCATATGTCACGCTGCTTTCTTAATTAGTCTTGCAATTCGTATAGAAAAAGGGAGCTATAGTGTCATCTGCTGTCTTTAATTCTTTTTTATTAAAAGAACATTTTTAACACAAAATCGTTGTCATTTGTTTCTATTTATTAATCTGTCACTATAGTATTTGATAAGAATACAGTAACGATACTGTTGTATTTTATATATAAACTATAAAATACAAATAATATTGAATTGGTGCAGCACAATGGCGAACTAGCGATATTAAAATGATCGCTCGAATGAATCCAGATCAATTGACAAAAGCAAATTTAAACAAATCAATCTCTTTCTCTATCTAGTGGAATTCTAATAGAAGCAGAAACATTTCGGAATTTGGAAGGATTGTATCGAGTGAATAGATTGAATTTTTTCTATCATTCAAAAAAAAATGATAGTAATAAGATTAACAAATACCTTTTCGTATCAAAATTTAGGAGGTGAATTTTTTGGATATTCTCTAAAATCAAATGAAATACTTTGCGTCTGAATTATGCGGCCATGGAACTTTTATGAAACACAATAGGATTTTTAACTTTTCATTATATATTACCGGCACCGAAACGAATGGATTCAACAGACAGTCCTTAGACCCATTATATTCAATTAAAAAAAAAAACAAAACAAAAAAGTTATAGTAGAAATTTCGACCATAAATTTACCGTGGCGCTTACAAGCGACTCAGGCGGTGAATAACATTTGCATCAAATCGGGCAAATAATATTTTTAGGGTCGCAAAAAAAAAGGAACTATTTAAAAGTTGGGGAGAAAAGTAAATAGAGTCAACCCCCCGGCCCCTCAACACCCGGCGCACGCTCGATATAAAAAGTCAGTAGTAAACTTCTGCAAATTGCCAATTTAACCTCCATTTAATATCGAGCAAACAAGTTTATATACACTCCCCGTCTCCCATCGGTGCCATTTACCCCGTCGCTGTTTATATATATATATATATATATATATATATATATATGCATTTATGTAAAAACGTGTGATGAAAAAAATTAAAAAAAGAAGAACAAAAAAACAATTTGCATAACGAGCGTCCGCGCGCTTTTCCTTTGGCGTCGCGGTGCGAGAGCGGGCGAGAGCGCATACGAGTAAAAAAGCCGCGAAAATGATGAGGGTGAGAGCGGGAAAAAATTGTCGTTGCGGATGCGCATTGAAGGGGTGGGGACGAACACGGGCCGTGTATATGGGAGGCGTATTCTCGATTCTCAATTTTAAAATGATAAACCGCAGAGACATCAGCTGATATCTATGTATATATATCGTCTAATGCAAGCTGTCGTTGTATCTATGATATAGGTATGTGACTCTGTGTGTGTGTGTGTGTCTGTGCGTGCGTGCGGGCGCGTGTATATGGCATTGTAGCGGCAGCCATCCGCGTAGTCTCGCGCGCGCGCGTTTCGCTTGGTCGGACGTCCCGAAGTATGCGCGCGGTGTCGAGGGGGAGGAAAATTACGGGCAGAAGTGCGAGCGGAGTGACGAGTCCCGGGGGAAATTTCCCAAGTTTACTTAATGGAATTATAAAGAGCCCGAGTCGACGGGGCGTCGCTCGTCCTCCTACCCCCCTCACGCCCCTTCGTCCAACTCCTCCACCTCGTCGTCGTGGCTGTATTTTGTAAATTTGACAAAATCCCATTTAAAAGTGTAATTTATGCCCGACGTCGCGAACGGGACGAGCGGGCAGCGGGCCGGACAGATAGAGAGAGAGAGAGAGAGAGAGAGAGAGAGAGAGAGAGAGAGAGAGAGAGAGAGTGAGAGAGAAAGATAGAGAGAAAGAAGGAGGCGATTCGGCGAACGTACGCGCGCGCGTCCCATTCAACTATATATATTTATTTAAAGGGCAGGTACGCAAGAACGTGAAGGCTCTCTTTGTAATGAAGCGCGCGTGTCCGCTTGCCGCGCGACAAGCCCTTTAAATTATTGGCCTAGCTGCGAAGAAGAAGCCAATCTACTTACTTTTTTCTTTTTATTAGGAGATCTGTGTTAAATGTGAAAGTAATATTTCATTTCCGACAATCAGTAGGCAGGTTGATAACCAGCTTCTTGATTTTGTAGCATAATCCGGAGAATTAAAATAATATTTTTTTATGCTTAAGGGACTTTTTTGCGCAGAGTTAAACGCACAATAGATTTCTTTGTCAGCTGCAACGCAAACAGTACGCGACGACGGGGACATAAATTGTACCCATTGTTTGACATTGCAATTACAATCTTATAGAAACTACACTTTTGTGAATGTGCAAATCATTAATGTCGATAGATAATTTATACAACTATTGTGCTTAATTTGGCCCGCATTGTTTTATTCCAATGATTTGTAGCATTGATTGCCATTGAACCGTACTGATTTATCAATTATTTAATCAAGTCAACGCGAAATAGTAAATTTGGTTGTTAAGGAAATGGTTATTGATCAAAAATTTTCACAGGGGACTTAATTTATAACATCCGTAAGCGGCCATTATTTTATATTGTTCTGAAGCCATTTTATAATGGCGGAAATATAGAAAGAGCCATTAGAACTGAAAAAGAATTATAGATAATATAAAGAATCTAGGTATAAGTAAGCAAATAGGAAATGCAAATGGACATGTAGCATTGGCATTATTACGCAGTAGATAATAATACGTTTTTATTTTATCTTATAGATTCCAGAAACGTTCACTTATAATAAAATATATAGCTTAGCAGAGCTCATGCAAACATATAAGTCTGTTGTTTTCACAATTTTTTTTTATTTATATTTCATCAGGCTTATTATATATGACATTATTAAGGGCAATTACTGTACTATCGTTGATAACCTTAGGCGATATCGGGGTAAGCCATAATTATATGCAAAAAGAGGCAAAAAGAATATGGAAGAAAGTGAGTGGGAAGAGCGCGATGGAGAAAAATGAATAGTTTACGTGCAAACGCTCGTAGTATGTAATTTCAATAATTACAGCGGGGGAAAAGTTACCGAGCGCCAGGCTTCGGAAACACTTTCTGCTGTTTCGCGGCCTGGAGGTTGTCCCTTAAATTTGCCAAACTTCGTTCCCTTGTTTGAATTCTGAAAATGTAATTGGAAAAAACTTCGGTATGAATGTTCCAAGCAGGGAACATTTTTTTACCAAACTACGACATAATACAATAGTATACATAATTATACGTAATATAACTATATAACTGTATATTCTTTATACTTTATTTATATACTTTATATATATATATATATATATATATATATATATATATATAAATATATACAGTTTTAGTTCATTAAATTTGCAATGTACACGCGGAAACAATGTTTAAACTCAGAAGTTTCCAGAATTATCACGGTACATGTTAAGCTTGCTGAGGCTTTTATCACATACACGCTCATGTACATACGTATATATATATATATATATATATATATATATATATATATATACATACATTGAACAAGCGGAGTTTGCCGCGGGTCATGTATTTGAATTTCGATGTTCGCACTCCGACGATATCCAAATCTCGAACCCAGCGCTGCCGTTTAAACAGAAAATAGAACGTGTGTACGTTGAAAGCGTTACCGAGGAAACTTGTACTCCCGGCGTAAACGGAAATCGCGAAGCACCCTTTTTTTCTTTTCTGACAAATGCGATCCTTAAAACTTACGTATAGAGAGAGAAAAAAACGTACGAAATGATCGACATTCGCCGTATTCGCCATGTCTAGCATTGTCGCAATAGGTTGACTTGGCCATGCTACTTATACCTCAACATGTATACAAAGGAGGCATCGAGGAGCAGACTAATAATTTTCCTGCGACAATACTTAAAAAAAGCAAATACAAGTATTTTATACTACTCAATTGGCGATCTACTTTGTCAAACAAAGAAATTTCTCGCGCGCCATTCGAAAATTGGAATGTTTTTTCTCGCCTATATACTTACGGGGCACATCGCATGGGTAAGTATAACTGATAAATTATTTCCACGCGCCGTTAAATGCGCCAGTAAACGCGTATTTAACCGTCGGAAATTTTACGATAATTAGTCAACGCAAAAGTGGACGGACATTATTATATCTTAAAGTACCTGTATAACTACAGATGGCCCGCTCTTAATTTATAATCCGAGGGCTTTATTAATGTACTTTGAAAATAATGTCACCTAAACATTTTGACCTTAAAGCGTATGCGCACGTGTATATCTCTGTACGCATGCAATTAAGCGACGTTATTACGCGCATCAGCTGCTAAATAACAAAAACAACGTGTCCGTTACGACGTTGCATATACCGCGGCGTATAGGCCTCGACGTTAATCAACCCAGCCCATTACTCTCAAGTTATGAAACAAATTTTCTCTCGAAAGCTAATGAATTTCGCGAATCTCCCCGTCCTCTCCCGTCATAAATTACCAAAAACCCCACTCACTCTCTCTCTCTCTCTCTCTCTCACTCTGGCGTTTGGCATTTTTACCGATAATACGGTACACACCTAGCGCACAACGAATCGCCCCCCCCCCTCTTTTGTTCCGTGGCGAGGGGTCGGCGAATTTCTCATTCGATACATTTGCCGGGTGTGCGAGGGCAGAAAGAGAAGTGAAAAAGAAGCAACGCAAAGGAAAGAAAGAAATCCGCGTTTACATAATTAAAAGGACCCTCGTAATCCAACTTACGGCAACGGGCGTACCCGAGGTCCATTATACGGTCTCTTGCAGGCCTCTGCCCATCAGGTCTGAATCTTTTATGTAAGCGCACGGCGGACGGATACGAGAGACGGCCTCTCTCTCTTCTCTCTCTCTCTCTCTCTCTCTCTCTCCCTCTCTCTCACTCTCGGCCCTTCGCCGGGGCAGCATGTATATAGGGTTGAGCGCGTCTTTATAGTGCTTCCGGTCGATACTGCAGCGAGCGGTGCTTCGCGCAATTTCTTTTTCCCTCTATCCTTTTTGTTTTGTTTCGCTACGTTTTTTTTTTTTTTTTTTTTTTTTTTTTTTGTTTTCAATCGCTAAACGAATCTCGCCCCGAGGAGGGCGTCGGGGAGTTAAGAGAATTTAAATTACCGCGTAGAGATAGACCCGGCCGATCGGAATGCTACTATATGCCGTCGGGGTATCCTCGTTTCTTAAGAGATTCTTTAGTGCCGGAATCGAGCGCGGAACTTAATCTCGTCGTTGCTCGTCGCGCGGCATCGATGGGATATTCGGGCGGGGTGCGGGGGGGGGGGGCTCGCAGGCCCATCATGGCGCGACCGCGCTAAGATATTCAGATATCTATACAGTGCATGTTTACCCTGCGCGTGTCCCAGAGCATATCCCGTGCAAATAACTGGATGTTGGTTTAACGTTGAAAGTTATTTTGTCGTGCTTATAGTTTATGGAATTTACGTCCAGATTATAGGCTAATACGTACCGAACAAATTTGCAAGCGGCATAATACTGACCCGTTGCTTTGCTGGACGTACCTCTATATATACACCTTTAGCCTCGTTATAAAACTCGATACTACTATTATACTCACTCGTCCATTAACCGAGTTTACGATAATTACGCCGGGATGGAGAAAGTGTTGTTTAGACTGTGGACGCGCTATACGTGTCAGCCTAATGAAATTCTTATAATTAAACGAATTTAATATATTTTTGAAGTGCTATCTTAACCCGAGGGTCGGTGCGTTCGAGTGAGTCAGCGTATGGAGATGCCATTAGTCGCCAACGTCGAATTTTATTCAAACATAACCAGTGGATTAAGTTTAATAGGTGACCTAAACATTTTTAATTAAAAATGAAATGTTTCTTAATAATAAATAATAAAAATAAAGAGCGCGTTTCGACCCAAGACCGCTCTTCCGAGACCAGGAGTAAGATGACGAGTGAAGACATTAACGGTCGCAATAGCATCCTACTTCAAAAGTATATTGTTTCAAATCATGGCGTGTTCACAAAAAGAATGTTCACATTTATGGTTAGTTTCTCTTTAAAATCTTGTCTAAATTTTACATCTATTAACCGATTTAGGGGTAAAAGTTCTCCTTTTCAAAAAATTATCAAATTTCTTTATATATAAATCTTAAATAAATAAATAAATATATACACACATGTATATGTTTGAATGTCTATCTGGAAAATGCAATAAACTATACATTTGCACTCAATAGATTGCATTTCCGGTGTACAACACATTTTGGATAAAGTATAAGGCATCCTTGGTACATGGAAAGTCGGTAATTGACTGATCATCGACAAAAGAACCGAAATCGGATTCTCGAAACTCGGCCGCGAGCTGTTTTGGCACTCGGAAGAGGAGCTCGCGGGAAAGCCATTTAATTCATCGGCTTTCTTCCCTCCCTCTTTCCTCCTCATAAATAGAGAACTCACATCGTTCCTTTAATAAATATATAAATATATCATACACACACACACACACACACACACACACACACACGCACGCACGCACACAACTTCATCGCTTCCACGATATAGAAAAGAAAAGTGGCCCACTCCGCGTACATATATATAACCTTCGCGATTTCATTTTCCACTTCGGAACTTCCATTCGTGTATCTATATATATATATATATATATATATATATATATATATATATATATATCTTCTGCGCAAAAAGAAAAAAAAGCACGATGGAATCCTAGAAGCTCGTTTCTCGGATTCAATTTAACGTCACTCCGAAGGCGCGGGGAACGGAGAGCAAAGGACGAGAAAAAACGAAGAAGAAAAAAGATAGGAGAAAAAAAAAATGAGAAGTATGAAAGGAAGAAAAAAAAATGCCGAACGGTAGCGGCGGGGGCAGGGGAAGTCACAGCCGGCGTGCATGCTCCAAAGTGCATTTTGATTCGAGGACGACGTCTCTGCGAGCGGCGATGCACAGAGGCGACAGGCAGGCCGAACGAGCCGAGCTTATATAGATTCCGAGCGAGCCGCTCGTGCGCGTACGTCACGCCTTGGCCGGGGGGGGAGGGTGAGGTGGGATCGCGGAGGGGGGAGGTGCCTTCTTCCGGTTCCTCCCGATATTCCTGGGCGGGAGCGCGCGGGCGGCATTTTTACGTGTCCGCTCGACGCGGGGCGGGAGGGGGGGTGGGATTTGCTTATTTATGTATACGTATGATGCGACGTAAGCGAATTTCGTGCGGCCGCGCGTCGACCGCTATATAGGCTGCCGTGCAGTCGATGTCATGTGCCGGGCGAGATTTTTGCATACAGCGAGATGCGACCTAACGGCCCCGTCCTCCCCCCGGGCATTAGGTTTCCTTCCGTACGGGTAGATCGCATATTTCTCTACTAAAGTCCGTGCGCCGGGGCGCGCGTTATTTCACTCGTTGTTCGAGGGGAGGGAAGCTCGGGAAACATTGGTAGCACTTCGTTCTAGAGAGTTCTAGATAAGTAAATTCGACCTCTATATAAGTAAAAGTATTTAACTTATCTTAATTTTCCTGCTTTAGATTTGTAATTTTTATAATAATAACATACGAAACTTTTTCCCGCGTATGTCAATACAACTTTATTATCATTTTAGCGGAAGTACCATTGAGTTTGATAAGCTGAATAAATCACCAGTCAAAGTATTAAGAATTTATGGCATTATTAAATATTAAAGTCATATTTGATTTTGTAATTAGCGATTATTAATTAAAACTTACAAAACGGATTTGATAAAGGTACATGATTTATGAGCAGTTAAATGCGAAAATTAGAACTAACCTGATATTAAAATGTTCAACTTTTGTTAAGGAAATAGGAGGCAACTGTATTTATCGATTTTTCACTTTCTTAGTTTTTTTTTTACTCTCATACAACATTGATTGAGACAATTTAAAATTGTTGAAAGAAATAAATTGTAAGAAATAGTATATAATTATCATATAAAAAAAAAACAATTTTACTTTCGAATTCTCGTAGTTTCTATTTTGGTATTCACTTACATGCATACAATGATTCCTTAACTTATACGTCGAATTAAAAACGTAACGTTTCTAAACGAAATATATTAGATGCCTAGATGCCACTTAGAATTATAAATAGAAGCATATTCCAATTATTACACCCCGGGTGACAGGCTATGTTACGGTCGTAAATCGTTATGAACAAGCGATTACATTTTGAAGTTATAATCTTTTTAATTAATTGCGACGAGCGAAAAAGTTTTAAAGTCTCGAGAAGAGAGGGCTAAGAAAGCCGTATATTCTGAAAATTCGATTCTGTTGAAAGATACGTTTCTAGCTCGAATCTTGCATTTGTCTCTATGTGTTTGTGAAGTTCTGACTTACGTTTCTTAAATTAAAATAGCCGTGTCTAAAGTTAATATTTTTTCATTGTTTACATTTAATAATAATATTTTCTTCAGGTACGGATCTTTTTACTTCGCGCACGGTTCATACTTTTCACACGCATCGGCTGTAGAATAGTATACGATGCAAATACCCTTTGAACTAATCTTCTTCTGACGGAACACTAACGCATGCATGGCATTTATGAGTATGTCCTAATTTTTTATTGTCTGTATACCGTGAATGGGATAAATAGATGAGTGCTCTAAGTAGCTCTACACTTGGACATTTATATTTCACTCGAGAATTTTACGTGCAGGCGATAAAAGTAAAAAAAAAATACTCCTATACCAACGGTGCAGATTCTTTCTGTGGATCGTACTTGAATTTAAGCAGATATATAACTGTACCAGTCTTTAATCTGAAAAGAAAAACATACATATTTATTTTCGTAAAAGCCCGCGCGCGAGCCCGTCCCTCCGGATCTACGAATGAAAATAGCGGCGTTCGAATCTCCTGCTGCGCGCATGGAGCTTGAACGACCGAATGCGGCACCGGCTGATTTAGCCCCACTGCTCTCTCCCGCCCATCGGCCGGACTAATAAGACGCACGAGCGCCATAAGCTTATTCGGCAAGTGCTGTTAATACGACTCTTACCCTCGTTATCCGCGGCAGTGAACAATGAAAGTCGACGGGGGGGAGGAGATCGATTATTTACCGCCATCTCGGTTGGCGACCGATTTCTCGATTCCCACGATATTCGCGGTGAGGAATGTAGATATACCGTATACGTCGCTACCGAGCGATTTTGAGCGACGAATTCGTGATTACTTCTCTCCATGGGTTTGAGATAATGTTTAAATTCTTGCTTTGCTAATTAGCCATCGATCGTGTAGAAGATATCGGTTTTTAGTCCGCTCATAAGAGATCGATAAATAATGCTCGATGGTTATTATACGTGTTAATTTCTAAAAGCTCTTACATTCATGTATAAGTAAATCACGCAGGAATTATTAGAATTTTTCCAAGAACACTTCTATAGTATTATTATTCTTATTATTGAACTTATATTTGAATAAATTGTGTAAAGCTGATTATGCTTAAAATATAAAAATTTATTTTTAATAGAAAATGTAGCTTCAATCTTATATAAATATATTATGCAAGTTTCAAGAAGTGTAGAACAAAAATATTTGTCTGCATAAAAGGCTAAATAAATTTACTATTTTTACGCTATTAAGTTTAGTATATGTCCATTGCTACTGGTTTGTCAATTTTTGGTTCAATTGGTTTATCAATTATTCTCTAAAAATCATTCTAATAATAAAACTAAGGTAGATGACGATGTCACCAAAACGTTTCGTTCTATCGTCAAAAAGGATCTTTAGATTACATGGAACCGAGTCATTTACTGTATTCACCTCGCTCCTCGAACAATTGGAGATTCAAAGCCAAGTCCTACTATAGAAATAAAATAGGCAGAGAGACAGAGAGAGAGAGAGAGAGAGAGAGAGAGAGAGAGAGAGAGAGAGAGAGAGAGATAGAGAGAATTGTGTATACAAGATAAGTTTGTTGAAGACAGGTCTATAAGTCCGCGCGCAGTCTCCGGTATATACGAGTGTTTCTCTGAGGTCGGTTATATACCCAATAATTCCGAGGGCTATATATATGTACGAATGCCATCCCGGCCGATTCATTGGGAAAAGATCGCACGTTCGCGCCGGCGAATCGCATCCCTGATGATCGGGCGTCGCACGTGCAAATATGCCGCCTTCATGTGTGCGCTTACATACCCGGGCAATCGAACGAACGAGCGAACGAACGAACGAACGAACGAACGACCGAGGCTCGAATCAATAAAAAAGAAGCGAGAAAAATAAGAAATACGGGCGACGACGGTTCGATAGATGGAAGCGCGGTATGCGCGTGAAACTTTGTTTCGTTACGGGAGTGTATGCTGATCAGTAAAGCAGCGCGTTCGGTATATCGGAATTCCTGTGCAAATTAATAGATTGCTTTGTTGGCTTTTTTTTTCTTTTTAATTTTCGTATAGTTGTCAGATAGGAATTCAGATGATACGCGTGCTTTGTAAAAAGGAAGCAAATGTTTATTTTTATCAATGTTACAGAGGTTTTTTTTTTCATTGATGTATATATTAAAAAAAAAGTAGAGAGTAACTTAATACATAATTTATTTTTAATTCACGACGATATTTAATTACCACTGATCGAATTTTGTCCCTGTCTCGTACCGCAATGCACCATGAACTGACATAGAGAACTACGCAATCGTTTCGCCAACCGCCTAACAAAATTTCAGCCTCGTATAACGGAATATACGATAAGCCAAGTATCTAATTATGAGAGGAAGTTCATTCAAGTTTCGCGTGTTGTAATTATTATGCTAATAGAAGGTTATTAAACACGTCTCGACACGTTCGCCATCTCCCTTCCTTTCTTTGTAGACTTTCTCTACGAAGCATCAAGATTTGCTTATTAATGCTATAGATACGTATATACACGAGTGTGGTTTCTGAAAGAAAAGAAGATCTTAAGTAAAAAAAGTCAGATGCACCTATATTTGAAAAGTTTTTCCTTTTTTAGTTATGTTAATTAAATTTACATAAGTCAGTAAATGAGTCTGGATGTACGCGCGCGCGCGCGCGTGTGTGTGTAAGGTAAGAAAAAGATACGGTAAGAAACCCCAAGAGAAAATCCTGTGACACTTTTTACGAAAAAGTGGAAACTGATGCGGAAATCACTAAACGTAGTAACTTCCTAGTTATGAATATGTATTGGAAAAGCGTCCACTCAAAGTGTCCAGAGGGAAGTTGGATAAACGAGAAAATGGTTGATTTGCTTGGAGCGAACTTTGGAAGATTTTCTAAAGCTGAAGAAGTGGCAGGTATCTGCACATGGCTGTCAAGGCTGCTTTAGAACTTTTGTAGAGATAGAAATGGCGTGGCTGCTGAGGAATATCTGCGGTTGAGCTCATTCGGGCGATAGGATCCTTTCTTTCGTTTAAGTCAGCGAATATACGTGACTCGGTAACTGACAAGAGATGGTAATAGCATGGTAAATTCTGGGAATAGGTTCCTTTGATGGCTTTTGACAATGATAATACCTCATCCCGGTGGGTTTGAGAGTGTGTTTTTGATACTTAATTGACTGATGGAGAGCGATAGATGCATCACGCTGCTCTGGACCTCCAATCACAGACGTATGCGGGGTAATGCGTTCGCGGCCTTGGCAGTAGCAAAGAAAGTCAAACTAGGAGCAAGGAAGGCGTTCAATGGGACAGAGCGCAAGATCAGTATCTTCAGCTGATCGATATATCAATTGATAACTGTCAGCTTTCAGAGAATCGCCTGATGTAGAACGTGCGTAATCGGTTCGATCAGGTGAATGTACTAAGGGGTGCATATATAAGCACTCATAGAGCAGAAGATAAATGAGAAAAAGATCCTTTGCGGATAAATCTCTGATAATTCTTCCTATTTCCATTCTCCGCAAATTCTACCCTTTATTTAGGGGGCGTAAAGCAAAAATAATAATAATAATAATGACAGGCATAATAATATGTGTCAGTATACATGGGTCGCGGTGGCACAGCAGGCATTGGCATGATCAACGATCTGTCTACAAATACTAGCGACTGCAAATCTATTTCAGATAAAATGTTCAGGTTCTTAAAAACAAATTACTTTGATCTTCCAATTACCATGAAAATAGTTTTGATGATCAAAGTCGCTGATACCTTTTACATCGACCCTTTCTTATTCCACAACTTTAATTTCCTCAGATTACCCTGCAAAGTTAATCTTGAAGATCAATTAAAATGGCTCATGCTGTATATACAAGTGAAAACTCTATAAGCTTAACCCTCTCCCCCCGCAATAACGCCGCTTCTCCTATTTTTTGCTCGCACCGTCTGCCCACTCCGCGCAGTAATCTGAGCTTGTTTATGATCTGCGAGCGAATTTCTCAATAAGGCCAAGGGTACTGGAGCAATTTATTCAATAAACGTTTAGCGAAGGTGATTGAATAAATTTTCGCCGGTATCAGTAATTAAAAAAAACTGAAACGTTTAATACAAACGTCAAAATATACACTAAAGCTTAAGGTGAAATGTCGGTGTTCTTGCGATCTTTCCTACGATTTTCGATAAATAAATTTGTTGTACCAGCATTCTGCTCGGTATGATCGTTGAATGAAATATTATTTACATCAATTTCTATCTCTTGTATTTTTGAAATAGAATTTTTTCTTCTTCTTCTCGGTTTCGTTTTTTTTTTATGTAACACACTGTTCGGTCACGACTAAAAATGAACAATGGCGAGATAGATAAGCGGTGACAGTTATGTCGAACGGCCGGACGGCTTTATTCAGGGATAGGGCAGAAGAAAGATATGAACAGAAAATAAAGAACCTGAACAGAAAAGGAGATGAAGTGGGGGTATCGACAGTCGCGGATAAACTGTTTCCCTTACGGGCCTGGGTGGTCTTATTGAGAGGTTTCACGATGCTCAACTGGTCGTGAAAAAACAATCAAAAAGACAATCAGACAAAAAAATAAATCGACAATGAAATGAAGTATACTGCAAAAAGAAAGATCGAGAGAGAGAGAGAGAGAGAGAGAGAGAGAGAGAGAGAGAGGGAGGAATAGAGTCAGGAAAATTCGAGTAATTACGACGAGAACCGTGCCGTTTATTTGCGTTGCGGCGTCATCATCGCCCCCAGCCCGCCACGTTGGTGCCCAGGGGGAGGGGGGTGAACCTTTTTGCGGACACTAGCCGCGATATTAAAGCCGCGCTGCGCCACGTCGCGTTCTCGCCGTGCGACCAGTTCAAATTCCCTGTCGAACGAATAAACGCTTGGTAGTAGATATGTGTGTATTGTTATATATATATATAATATATATATATATATACATACATACATTACATACATATATATATATATATATACATACATACATATATATATATATATATATATATATATATATATATATATATATCCACGTTTTTGTGCGCAAGCTCGATATTTAAGCGAACACTGTGTGCGCCAATTTTTTCTTTGACGACAGCCACACTCTAATATGCGCGTGTTTGCTCGACAATTACGTAACTTTGTTTACGACTGTTATCCATGGTTCAAGAGTTACTCTTGTTAAAAATATAAATTTATAGTTCTGTCAAGTAGAAGCTGGAAAAATTGGTGAGAAATATTGTGGGAAGGAAAAAAAATGAATTCAATGGCTGCGAACCCATTAATGCTTAATAGTATATTTCGTCACTGGTGTGGAAGTTGATTATTTAGCTCGTGAGACATTTTCCGATCGAGCCATGCGAGGGTGGCAAGTCTCACGAGGAAAGCAATTAATTCGCACGTTTATTTTGTGAAAATAATTTATAATTTGAGCTAATAACAGTTTTAATACTTTTTTTATCGTCCCCGCATAATCCATTAGTTTTAGAAATCGTAGTCGGAGTATTTGACGTTTTCAAAACACTGGTTTTCAAATTTTTGATTTTTCAAAACTTCATGATCTGTTTTGCATAAATAAAATACACTAAAGAAAAAATGTTATAATATTTAAAAAAGAAGTATCATTACTCGAGGAAAAGCGATCAATTTTTTCAGACCGATCTGATCGAATTCTGAAGTTTTCAAATAGGTCTATTTTTCAAGAATCCAAAAATAGCTTAAAATTTCTTGAGTAATCGAATGTGTGGTAATTCTTTAATGAGTCTAAGCATTTTTCTTTTATGAAATTAAGTAATAATCTAGAATCTCAGATTATATTCTTGAAACGAATTAACTTTTTTACCCATTATTGAATTCAATTAAGAGAAGAGAAGCGGGATTAAACAATACATTTATTATTAAAGACACATTCTCTGGTATAAAACTATGAATTAGCAATGTATTAAATGTCATTTAATTATAATTTTTTTTAATATTTATTTTACAGTAATCGCATTTATATATAATATATTTTATTATATTATTATACACATTAGAAATAATTCAAGGTTATTTTTCAATTTTATTTCATGAAATTTGTAAATTTTTCATTTGAATTCGAGTTCAGTGCTTCGAGTGTACATCATAATCCAATCGCTAATTATGGTAAGTCTATAAGTTAATCCATATATTATTTTCTTTTTATTATTGTAAAAATAAATTATTTGTTCCCACGATTTAGTCAGTTTTATTTTATACCTCTTTAATGTAATTTTATATTTTTTTCATTATTAATATTTATTGATAAAAAAGTGACTTAAATCATCAACTGAAAAGCATAATTTGAAAGATTTTAATAATTTCTAAACATCCGCGATCGAACAATGCATCATAATCAGCCAATTGGAAATTAATGAAAGTAAATACTTTGAAAAGGAGTCCAAGTCTGAGAAAGTGAAAACTTTAATTTAACAGATAATGTTGTATAGAAGTGCGCCGGAATGAATTTTTTAGAAAGCCGCGAAGAAAGCTCGCTCGACTTTAATTCAAACCGGGCGATGTATATAAACGTATCGCGTAATTCGAGCTACATCGAGTCGGAAGCCAAAACGTGCATACAAAGCTGTAACAGTCGCAGCAGTCTCCGATCCGGCGTTAACGCGGACTCGAGTCCGATTCACGCGGCTTTTCCGCTCCCCTCTGCTGGTGTCCTCGACGGTGAGCATGCTTGGCTAGTAGGTGCCTCAAAGCGCCGGAGAACTCGTTTGTCCCTTGAGTTCGACAGCAATTGTTTCAAGACCGCGAGTGTTCTCCTCTCTCTCTCTCTCTCTTTCTCCCCCAGTGCGTGGACCCGTATCTACGTATACAATTAAACACATACCTAGCGCGCGACACGCTCCCGGCGGGACCTAAAAAGCTCTTTACCCTCGGAGAACGCGGTTGCGCGTCGCGGCGTACAGCACTAGCTTTCGCGCCTGGCTCGACCCTTCCGACGCCCACGCGAGTTATGGCGGCAAACGGCGGGCTCTGTAACTACGCCACGGCACACAGGTACGCAATTGTACTGCGCTCGGCTGCCCACTCGGCTCGGGGAACCCGAAAACTCCGGCCCATTTAACGACGGCGAAAATTCCGAGCCCAATCCTCCCTCCCGCCCAATGATCCCGTACACGGGGCACGGTAGAGACTGCCTCGTCGTTGCTTTCTGTTCTGTGCGCATGTATATATATATATATATATATATATATATATATATATATATATATATATAATTTCGCAGTCCGTTGCGGCGCTCGATGTGTACGATTATAGAGCAACAGCCGTTCTTCCACACATTATACCAGACGTTAATACGCATCGTTGCTCCTTTATTACCCCGCGCGAACTTTTATTCTCTTTCTCGCATTACTTGCCTCCGTTCCATCCCGCCGCCCTGTCTCGCGTGCCGCGCACAGCGAGACGAGGACAGAGATCTCTGCCGGGTGATTCCAATGCCCTGGTTATACCTTCTTATGTAGGTCGTTCGGTTAGGCAAGGGGCGAGGGGGAGGGGAGTGGAGGGGGGGGGTACGCGGGTCATTACGGACTTTTTGCCCAGTCTACGCGAAGCAGTCAGCCATCGAGCGTATAGATATTTTTCAGCTCACGTCTCAGCGGTGCCGATTGCCGAGCGCTCTTAAACGAAGTTCTAATGAATATTTTCTTGCGCCTCGTTGCCGCTCTCCTCTTCGTAGTTTTTTTTCGATCTCTCTCTCTCTCTCTCTCTCTCTCTCTCTCTCTCTCTCTCTCTCTCACTAAGGGAGAAGTGAATTTCCCGGACGAACGGGCGTTAATTCTATTTCACCGCCGGTCGCCTCGACCGTCCTCGTGCCAGCTTTGCCCCACCCCCCCCGTTCACTTCAGACGTACCCTCGCGCTTGCCTGCTTAACTACGTAACTACACGGGCGGTGAATATTTCGTCCCGGCGCAACTCTCGATCGCCGATTGTTTTGCTCGAGCGCTGCGAGTGGCAGGCAGAGCCCGGCCGGTTGACCGCTCGTTCGCTTTGCGCGTCGGTTTCGCGCAATTATACACACAGCCGCGTTTGCGTCCGTATACGCCGTACACCGGACGCGGCACCCGCACCTTCGCGCCGCGCCTCCCGCGCGCCGCAGCGCGAAATTGCGAGAGGCCCGTCGACGTAGCGCTCTCTCGTTACGGCGAAAGTAGGCGTCGCGGACGCATCAAAGCGCGCTCCGGCTCGAGAGGAAGCGCGAAATTGACCTTCTTGCGCGCGCTCCTCCCCCCTCCTCCTCCTCCACCTCTATCCCTCCCCGCCGCGTATACGACGGCTCCTCTCTCTACGGTAATTGCTTGTTTCGTCTTAATAAGCGCGCTCTGGATACGAGGCCGAGGGTGGCGGCGCGGCGCGCGGGGGCAGGGAAGGGGGGTGGGCAGGCGGGCGCTTTACAGCGCTGCGAACGCCTAACGCGAGCGCTCCCCCCTCCCCATTACCGAAACCTCCGTTTAATTAAAATCCCGCGTTGTACACGCTCGTTGCAGATTTCGACTCTATTACGCGCGTATCTGTGTATATATATATATATATATATATATATATATATATATATACATATATATACACGTATATGCGTGTATATATATGCATGCACGGGTAACGCGAGTATAGAGCACTCGGCGCGCACTTGATGCACGCGCGCGTATTTGAGGAGATGACGAGGGCAATGAAGTTATTTGCTTGCGCTAAACCGAAGCGGGCGTCAGGGGCGCGATTACGCCCGGGCGTGTGCAACTTTTGCTGATATGTATGTGTACAATATATATATATATATATATATATATATATATATATAGACATACGGGCGGGTGCATAATCTCGTTCGACGCGATTCATTGGGCTATTCAATATATACATATATGTAAGCACACGTATAATTATGGGCTACATATGGTAGTTCGGAGTCTCTGAGATCATGTACCGAATTGAGAAGTGGGAAATGCTTGCCCAATTCTCCATTCCGAGAATTCCGCTGACTGTATAGCGAAGATCTCTGCAAGTACGCTTGCTTGACAAAAATTTAATATTCGAATAGGATTTGGTATAAATAATATTGAGTTTTTTACGCAATTTTTGCTGCAAACAAACGCTGAATCTTTAAAATTTTGTAATCTAGAGAATCCAATTTAGCGAAACCAAGTTTTTCAATTTTGCTGGCCGTATCGTGAATGGGCCCGAATGAGCATTAATGCCAATTCTGTTATTCGGACATGTTGATTAAACTTTCGTTAAACTCAAAATATGTAATTTTACCATTTTTAATAACAAATATTTTTTATTACTGCCTCTCGTAAACTATTTATATAAAACATAGTATTTTTATATCTACATTCTTATAGAGCACGAAATTTACTTATTTTCATTGTTCAATAATTATAGGGCTATGTAGATTGTTTTTTTACTATCTAACATTGGAATAAAATTATGATCGATCCATTAACTACGTTTAAGAATACCTATTTTAAGTAATAGATGAATTTTTGAAATTATCGCGATTGTTATATCGTATTAGTACGAATTAATTAGTACGTAAATATGACGTATAAACCAAATATCATTTTATTCTTGTTTCTACTGTATTATTTTCATTTCTCTTTTTGTTAATAAATTTCGATCTAAATTTTACAACTCTGTGCTCGGTAGTTTCATAAATAGCTAAAAATTCATCATTTATTTATACGTCAAAATAAAAAAAAAGACAATCTGAATTACTATTTATTCAAAATAACATGAGCGCGTTGAGTGTTTAAAGAAGTTTAAAGAAAATCTACCAGTGGTTTACCGATGATGTCATGCTCGTACCTTTGGACGAATCGCTTTGGATCCTCTTTCATAGCCAATTCTAAACTTTGGCCATCTATCAAAGTGACAGTATATTGAGGCTTTTACAACTAAAATTTATGTCCGTGCTGTTAGCGATTTAAATTCTTACGCGATTAAACAATTTTCGAACGATAACTTATATTTTTATGCTTCACATACATTTGTTAGAATATTTATCAAAAAAACTTTTTTTTTTTTAAATTTGAATATAATTTTGCTTTCGTATAAATTCTTGTTCTTTTCAATAGTCGGCTGGCAACTCCATTGACTATGTTTAACCGGATCTTCCCGGCAACATATATATATATAGGATTCACGCTCGGTTCACACTTTATTTTTACATTTGCCCCGCTCTGCACTCACCCGTCGCCGGCTCTCAAAGGTTCCAAAGCTGCCCCTTCGAAAAGTCCGCGCTCTTATCCCTAAATCCGCGTCAAACGAAAATTTGCGTTCTCTGCTAGCCATATATATATATATATATATATATATATATATATATATATATATATATAGCTGGCAAAAACGTATTACGCGAGTTTCCGCGACAGAGGCGCATAATCAGCTTAAAGCCCCCGGGACTATAAAAGATCTCGCGAGCTGTCCCGAGTTTAGAGGAGAGATGGAGAGAGATAGAGAGAGAGAGAGCGCGAGAGAGAGAGAGAGAGAGATAAAGGAAGGAAAAGAGTGCGCGCAGAGGTAGCTCACGGCTAAACCGATCAGTTCGCTCGGGCGGAAAATTCGCGGGCCTCTGACCTCTTCCACGCTCATTTCCAATCCGAGCGCGCGAGGAACGGACGGAAGGCCGCGCACACTGCTCCCGGCTCGACCGACGGACGCCTTCTTCTCCCGTCCCGAAGTAAACGTTACTCATACAGATCCGATGCAAAAGCCTTCGCCTCGTCCGCTCCTCCGACAAGCAGACCGGCCTGTCCAGCTGCTCTCGATCCAGCCGAAAGACCGGTATGGCGGGAGGGGGGCGCGGGTGAGGTGGGGTGGTCTGAATCAACGAACTTCGGAATTACGTTGCGATGCCTCTTCGCTATGATAAAGATTTCTTTGTCGGGCTCATCCCAGGCTCGCAACCGTCCGTTAAGAATGGCACGCGTTTGTCGCCACTTCGGCGACGAGTCCCCAAAACGATCGACGTATACGAAGCCTCGACCGCTGGAAGCTCGTCTACGTCGTTCAGCGGCAGCGACTAGCTCCGACCGGCTACAATCAACGTTTTAATTTTCGTTAGTCATCGCCGTGCGCGCTCTGCGAGTCTCCTGTAATCCTCGAGTTTACATTTATACGTATACGTACATACGTGCATGTGCATACTGTATAGCCTGTTTTAAAGGGCGGAAACGCGCAATGAATAAATTTGCGAGGAAAACCCCTCGAGTTTGTGCCTGGTATCATCGTCGGTGTATATATATATCTACTATACATGCGGATATATAGTTGAATTAAGAGAGTGTATATATATATATATATATATATATATATATATACGTATAAAACGTTGAGTCAGAGCTGCGTCGCGCGCGCACAGGATGTTGCGCTGAAATTCTCAATGAGAAAATCTCCTCCGACGCGCGTTCCGCGAACCATCAAAAAGTCGCGCACGCCGGTGTTTCAAGATTAACTTAATCGGGGTCGTCTTAACTGAGGGGAAGCGAGCGCTATATATAGGAAGTTCGGCAAGTGGATTCCTCCCACCGCCTCCCGCTGCTCCAAGTTTCGTATTCCGTGTCTCTTTGCCGCCGTAAAACGTAATCTAAGCGTTTCGCTTTAAATAAGCGTTGTTTTCTTGCTATTAGGCAGCTCCGCCCCGTCCTATATACCGATTATAGAGCGCGGCAATTGAATTAAATACAAAAGTTGCTCGATCGCGCGGGGAATTGGAAACTACTTACTCGGTTGGGCAAATAGTTTCGAATTTATTGGAAGACGTTGGACGCACGGGCGACAGTATTACTCGATGAAAATACCAAACTGATTGAAACATTCGTACGTGACATATAAGCAATATGCCGAGCGAGGAGATATTACGTTTATTATAAGCATTTCTTGTACGTGATTGGAACTTTGGCCGCCCCCTCATCATTGGATTCCGGGCACGATCGGTAAATTTTGCCGTCAGCCGCGGCTTTCGTCACAGCGGCGAAACAAAAGGGAAAAGGAAAATATTTAGAAGGCCGTTTATCAAATGACCCATTAGAATGTCCCGATCAAAGATCCGACGATTGTAACGAGTAAAAACTCTATATAATGAATTAACTTCCCATTGTCGCTTTTGGCCTTGAGCGACTTCCTGGATCGAGCCACCGTCTTTCTTTACTTCATTCGGCTCTAACAATAGATCCATACTCATACGTATAATACGCGTACACCTTAGGTTCGAAGGATCAGCTATGACTTCGTGCGTGCATATATCTATATATATACACGGAGTGAGAAAGGACGCGCGTCACATAGCAAAACCACGCGCGCACGCTGATGCGAGAACTGATGGCGATACAAAGGAAAAGAGGGGTGGATGAGAGAGAGAGAGAGAGAGAGAAATGAATCAATGAGCAGAAGAGGAAAGTGCCACGCGGCGATGAGATACAGAGGAAAGAAAGGAAGTGGAAGAGGAGGGGGTTGTTAGACAGCAGCGGCTTGTATATACGAACATTATGAACGCCCACGAGCAGGCCGACCGGACCGGGTGAGTCAGATTGCCGTAATGCGTGATACATACATACATACATACACAGAGGCGCGCGCGCGCACACACACACACCCACACACACACACACACACACACACACACACACACACATATATATATATATATATAAATATATATACATAATATACATGCATGTATACAAGTACGTAATGTTGTATGTCCAGCCGTAGTGGTTTCAAATGTTTCTCTCTTTCTCTCTCTCTCTCTCTCTCTCTCGCTCTCTGCGTGTGTGGATGCGCGAGCGCGCGTGCGTACGTGTATTATATTCCATCCATACCGTTTTCTGTAGGTGCGCTCAGATAAGCAGCAGTACGCGAGCGCGCGCGCCGCCCGTCGGACGCGTCGGTTGGCAAAAGTGTTGACCGGCGCTCATTCAGCATTCATTGATCGCGCGAGCTGGCCCTCGGCGAGACTTTTGCCTCGCCGCCGATTAAAGCTTCGACGCGTGCACGTTTGCAGGAGATCGTATATTATATATATATATGCACGCGCGTCTGTATTCCGGGACTGGCGGTGGCGTAGCCGGAGGAGTGCGAGAGAGGCAACGAGAGACAAAAGGATCGCATCGTCTCCGTTCCGTATAGCCGCGCGCGTACGTACGTATATGCGCGCCCGTATTATGCGTATGCAGGACATGTTTGGTAGCGGGAACTTGGTGTGGTGAGCTTTCGAGTAAAGTGACGCCGGGCGGCGCGTTTCGCTCGAAAGGGAGCGCAAGGGGGGAAGGGGGTGATTTTTTGGATTGGCTTTGAGGTTCGCCCGCTCAGCCCCGAGATCGAATCGAAGAATCGATGGCTTGGAATAATAAAATATTTTGGGTCGTTATTTATTCGCGGGAGGAGTCTGGAATTTCGGAATATTTAAATAGGCAGAGATTGGATGCGACGAGCTCGCGCCTTTGTGTGTAGCGTTCAATAATGTAATTTTTCATGATTAACAGCCGAATATTCTCTTTTTATGGATTACATACGTTCAAGGTACATGGATATGTAAATATTTACTGTACCGCGATCTCGAAGGTCTCATTATCTTAATAATGTGAGCGCAAATTATTTTTATCTCATAGGACGAAGTTGATTTGGACTTGCCACAAAACGATTAATCTGCACATAAAACTGAAGTATAAATATTTTAAAGATTCGCATCTTACGAACCAATGTAGACGTATCAGACAGGGATAATTTTATCGACTAACAAAGGATAAGATCTACTAGGCCGTCGCTGGTCGAGAAGAGCGGAAGAACAAGATCATTGATGTAAAATTTAAATCTGGCCAGCTAAAGAATTGGTTTGATATGTAATGAAGAAAGTGCCAACACCCAGTCCGAAAAACTATTTAGATCAGCATCGCTTTCTTCCTATAACATTTTCCGAATCGCTAAAAGCACCGATGTACAGCAGCGTCAAAACATAAATGTACTAGTGCATCTTTGACGCATGAAAATATCGGAGAAGCTTCGTAAAGCGTCAACATAAGAATGGCGTTTAAAAACTAGCTTGGTAAATTTTTCATTACTAGCCGAGCCAAGACGATGGCTTATCAGTCGAGGCGGAAAATACCGGCGCCCGTTTAAGAAGGAAAGATGCCACTGGCGTCGACGAGATGTCCCGCTCTTAAACGAGACGAATACACTGGCCTATATCTGAAATATACAAAAACAAAATTGGAGCGACTTGAGGAATATTCGCAAAGTGCCCGGTTCGCCGTGTCATCGACGTTTACCGATAACTGAACATTGTAACGTAATCGGACACCGAGGCACCTCACGATCGAAGCTAACGTTAGTTAATTACGGCAGACGAGACGCGCGGAGTCCGTATAACGCGTCTAAGTATACGAGTATTATAGAGGAGCAAAGCCGAAGTACTATAGCGGGACGCTCGTGTGTCGTACCTCGCCAGGCAACGCGAGCTGCTGCGCTAGCATTTCCTTACTTAGGCTCTCGCGTACGTTGTATCATATCGTAGCTCAGGCGGGGATGTGCAAAATTAGACGCTACGCGGCTGCGTTGATATTGGTGGTCCTACTGGCGAGAGGTCGGCGTAGACGCTATCTAGAACTCGCCGAACGTTTCGCATAGATGAGTATCGAATAAATCGCGGTGATCTCATCGTCTGACCTCTGTCGTCCTGTGGCGGTCTCCGATTAAAAGACTTCTCCCATAAGGGACAGTACAGAAAGGTGAAGATGGCCATCCTGTAACATTTGGTAAAGTTCATTAGAATGAATAAAGCAAGGTATTCGAAGATATTCTGGAAATGCGATATTTTCAACAATGTGTGTCGAAATCTAGTCTTTTATAGTTCTTGTTCTGAATAAGAATTTTAAATTGTACCGTCGATCAGAGCACTGATGGTAATTGGACAAAAATTCTTATTCGATTTTTCACAGTGAGTAATGTGGCGAATGATTGGAAATTACGAGATTTTGTCAATGATTTAAATAAGTACGTATAAGGTTCGAATGCAACGTTTCATAAGTCGAATAGAGGTATTATGAAGAAAAAAAACGTGGTCTAACATTATTCCAATTCTCTTTTAATAGACAATGTATAAATTAATTGTGATGTATTAGCGCGAGAGGAATGAGCAATATTTAATGAAGAACGCGTGTTATTGTAATATTGAAGCGTACATTCATTGCCTCTCCGAGTACGACTGTCGTCTCTGCTTTGTGTGTTTACATACCAGGTGTCGCTACCGATAGTTCATTACGTATACACAATTAAGCTTTGAGTAGTTACGCGTTTCCGTACACTGCCATTAATAAATGACGCGCCATACACTCGATGAAACCTGTTTAATCAAATATGGTATATAAAATAATGACAAACACTTTGATGGTTTCACGGTATACTATATTGAGAAAAATTACTGCTTAAACATGTAAGTTGTTAATTGCACGACCAATTGAAATAACAAACCGATTCGGATCGTAAAAGTAATTTGCATTTAAATTGATTTGAATTCATTCTTTCTTTTTCACTTTGAATCAGTATTCAGAAAGTTGCCTATACAATATTTTATAAAAACAATTTAATACCAATAATGACTATTGGCGCGAAAGAAAAAAGCAACGTAAGATCTACAGCTGAAGCAAAAATTTTCGTAATCAATATCGACAATAAGCAGGGCAGAAACGTGCAGAGAATAAAAAATAAAAAAAAAAATACCACACTCGTGGCGTATCCTTTTTCATGTCCGTAAACAATAACATAAATTATATCAAAAGCCGCAACAGCCCTCGAGGCTTTCAACGCAACCTAATTGAAATTCCAATAGGCGCTATTGCGTTATATATTTCACGCAAATCGTTAACCACCGGCGTTCGCCCGATTTGGTCAAACGAAACTCGCGGTGACGCGTTATCCCCCCCCCCTCCCCTCATCCCAGTCTCGCCCCATAATTTCGAGCCGCTCGCTTGAGATGGAGAATTTCAAGCCCTATATATATATATATATATATATATATATATATATATATATATATATATGCGTGAAGCGTATAATACAGGCATCAAAGGGAAGAGAGGCGCGATGCCCGGGCGCGCGATGCGCATCAATTAAACGCGCCGGCTCTTTGCGAAGCGATTATTTCGTCGGCCGAGCGACCGCGATCGACCGTCCCGCTTACGCGCATTGCGTCCCCGCCTCCTCCACCCCCCCTATCGCTCGCTCGAACCATTGACCTATCGCGGGTATAAACCTCAATTTTCTTGCGTTTAAAGATCGCCTAGGCCGGCGCTCGTCTCGATTTACGGCGCGCGCTCGCAGCCATTAGCAGTCAAGTTCAAATAATGGCCCGCGTTCGACTCGACTGAAGGTGCTTATGTGTGTCGGTGTGTCTGTGTGTGTGTGTGTCTCTCTCTCTCTCTCTCTCTCTCTCTCTCTCTCTCTCTCTCTCTCTCTCGTTCTCTCTCTGTGTTTAAATATGCCAAAGTTGTAGAATGGCTGAACTGCAAGTGTGAACTATAATTGTGTATGTATGTGTGATTGATGCTCCCTTTTTCTCGCGCGGTAGTTTTCTTTGCAAGATTTAAAAGGAGACAGCTGAGAATCGTATTGATACACGGCACATAATACAAAAGTATGATCAGTTATCAGTTCGACTCGGTTAATTGTATAATAGAGACGTGCGAATATCGGCGCGCTTTCTCTTCTTGATTAGTTTGCATCACTGAAAGTAGTACGTATGAACGTTGTTCGTATTGGGCAGTTTTTATGCGTTCGGCTAGATTTTTTGCCCCTCTCACGAGGCATGAAAATTTTTCATTTATATGGTTAAAAACTGTGGATTTTTTTTATTATTTAAATTTAAATTTAAAGACTTCGGAATAATTGGGGGAAAAATTCAACCGAATAATTATCCATTTCCATTTATATCCGTGAGACTCTATTTAAAATTCATCTAGATTTTCGTATTTACGTAAATAATCGGCGTATATCAAAGCCTTGGAATATTTATATTTATATTTCACTCGTTCTAACGTTCTCGCATACGTTCTTAACGCCCAGAGTGGCTATTGTCGCTAAATTTTCGCCGAAACACGCTAACGAAAGCCGAATAAAAAAAAAACGAAGCTCAGGAGATAAATGCTTTATAAATGCACGCTTAACTCCGTCGTCCATCCGTCAGCTCTGTTCCCCTCTTCCGTCCCCCGTCGGCGTAGCAGCGACGTTTCCGACGCGCGCGCTCGCCGGCCAGAGTCGCTCGTCGCCCCGTAAAGCCTCGACGGCTTAAGACCCTTCTCCCCCCCCCCCCCACGCGCCCGGCTTACGAGCATCGCGGCACGGAGGGACTCCCCCGCCCGCGCCGCGGGGCCCCGCTTAATATTGATGCAAATGTATAACGAAGCGCGATCCTCGTGTGAATCCCTCTCGTCCCCCTCGCCCACCCCCTCCCCGCCGTCGACGGCGCATATGCGAGTTCATAAGCCGAGCGCGGCGGTCGCCACGTTTTGCGCACGTTCAGAAATTGCCGTGTACGAAAGGCGGTGGCATGCAAATTCTACATATATATATATATATATATATATATATATATATATATATATATATGTATATATACCGTACGTAAATATTTATACGAGCTATGGAAATTTGGTCGGCCACCACTGATGCCGGGTTCTTTCGTTCTCGCTTCCGTGCCTGCGTATATACACGGAAAAAAGAGTAAGAGAGAGAGAGAGAGAGAGACGCTAAAAGTCTGCGCCTCGTATACACGTCGTGGCCGGCGATCGGAGACGCGCGAGCGCGCCCTCCGATCAATTTCCGCTCTTTGGTGATAGCTTTCGGGCGTGCGCAGGGGCTTCTTTGCGCGCGAAATGGATTTTTGCCCTTTAAAGTCTTTATATATATATACATATATGATTGCCCGTAGTGGAATAATCAGTTTTTTGACGGATGGGGTATTGGTCTGATGGCGTTGGCATAAGCGTGTGCTAAGCTTGGTAATATATACACAGCGAAATTTATTTGGGATTTCATTATGATGGAATATGAGAGGCATGCTTGAATAAAATGAATTATTTTAAGCTCTTAACGAATATATCGGTAATATTTATGTATCTTCGATTATAGTGAAATAGTTCATAACTGTTAACATGTTACAACACGTTGTTGAATACTTATAAATAACATTCGAGGTGTTATTACACCGTATTATTCATAAATTATGAAGATATGCCAATATTGTTCAGAAAGTAATAAAATTGCATGCGTACGATAGGAATAATTAGTAAAATGATGTGACAAACAAGCCTGTATTTGATATAAATTCAATAAATATTCAGGTAGTCAGAAAATACATGGCATACAATAACATATATCCGATAAAATATTTATTTACCAACGAAACGATTATTATCCTGTCAAAATAGTGTATAAGTAAAACGAAAGGTGCCCGTCATAAATAAACAATTGTAATTTTTAAAAGTAGAATCTAAATTTATTTAAAAAATCCTTCAAGTGTTGTATCTAAACTTTTAATTGGATTTTCTGATTCGTGTTTTTTTCCAAATTGATCTAATCCACCCTAACTTCCTCAACTTTTTCCAATTTACAGATCGTACAATGTTTTAAACTTCTGCGAAGCTTTGTAAAATTTTTGTTTATTTAACGCTCGTTGCAAAAACATGGATTTTTTCCATATATATATATATTTTTTTTTTCGTTCAATATTAATTTAACATTTCACAAGATTTGTTATCAAATATTTATTAAATCGAATAACTGATTTAATTAATTTAATTGAAAAAAATTTTGATCGAATTGATTTTGAGATAATCTGATGATAGGTAATATTTATACAAATTATTGTTTCTAATTATTTCATTATAAGCAATCTATAATATTACCGATATGTACTTTATACTCAATTCGAAGAACACATTTTTCGACATAATTGAGATTCTGTAATCTGTTCTCTACGCAAATGCATCATGAGTGGACCTGGACTCGGTGGTAGGTTCATCCACCAATGATCTCCACGACGCCAACCAGTATGCCATAATCAATCGCCCCCCTTCCCCGACCAAACGCAGAATATTCCCCTCCGACAGCGCAGATCAAAGCTACATAGCATATATATCGCAACAAAGCTAAAGATGTACGATTGTGGAATTAATTCCAATGTTGAGGAAATGCACAGTGTTATGTAAAATTTTAGCTTAATCGCTATGAATTTAGATTCGTTTTATTATATTCGCAAACCTCGTGCGCTAAATTGCTGGCCCGATAAATATTTACTCTTAGATGAAATAAGAGGAAATTGCATTAATTAACAAATTACCAAATTCTTCAAGTCTCTAACGTGACAATTGCCATATTCTATAACCAATCGATTTAATCAATCGCACCAAAAGTTAAACGATCAACGGCCTCTTCCTAAGTCCGCTCAATTTGCATCAGATCATTGAAGTGGCTCAATTACAATTCATGCCCTAATAAACATTTGAGGAAAATTTATCTCCGTGCGAATAAGCTCGCTTCGCTGGGGCGAATATCTGAAACATCTTAATCGACATTCCGACAGGTGCGCCAGGCACCTATTGGCAATTATTGTCGAGACGCGATGCAGGAAATTCGACCGCACGTCTACCCGGGCAAAAAGCAAGGACAGTATCTGACTTCGGATGATCCGTGCGGCTTGGGCGTGATGGCGGGGGAGGGGGAGGGGGAGACAAAAAAAACTCCAGCAGCGACGAAAGAGCCCCAGACAGATTCGAATACGATATGCATAGCGGGCCGAAAGGCGAGACTCTTATACGAAGGATACACTGCCGTTCTCTTTGCCAGCGCGTCCCAACCCCTCCGCTCTTTCGTTCTTAGCGCGCGTCTCCCCCCCCCCCCGCCCCGAGGACTCGACGCGCGCGTGGCGGCGGCGACTACGACGACTCGTCTTTGCGGCAAGAATGGATGTAATATGTAATATGTATGCCCACGAGGGGGGGGGGGACGCACGCCTTTGAGAAAAGGAGTCGCGAATTCGTGCGTAGGCGCGCGGCGCAACTCCTCGTCGCCCGCGCGTACCTACCGCACACCGCTCATTAGCCAGGGGCGCCCGCGTTCTCCCCCTCTCTCTCTCTCTCTCTCACTCGCTCTCCTCCCTGTCTTTTTTCCGCTAGACCTGCGGTACTACTCGTCGCGCGAGCGAGCTCTCGAAAAGAGAAGGCTCTTTATTTTTTTTCTTCTTTTTTTTGAACGACCCCGTGTACCGGCGTCGGCGAACTTTTGCCCGCGTACGTACGGCTACGTAGGTCGGTATAGGTGCGTCGTTATTTCAGAGACTCGTCATAAGGGGGGGGGGAGAGGGGAGCAACCGTTGCCTTTTGTTTTCCGGGACACGGCGCGGAGCAGTCCGCGGAGTGGCGCGAGGATGGACGAGGGCTCGACCAGTGCTCGCTCTTCGTTAAACGGGAAACAGTTGCAAATTGGAAGTATCTTTTCTTCTTTTTTTTTTTTTTTTCATGTAGTTCCTTTGATCGACGCCAGTGTAACGCTAGCAATTGGCCAATTTGTAGAGATGATCGACGGGGCTCGTTAATTAGAGACGTACAGAAGGTCTCGCCATGCGAATTTTCGAAGAAAGCAGAAAGTTTTGCAAAAAGTAGAATATTCACGTTGCCATCGTCGGGAGACGTAAAAAGCGCCCAAAGGCGACGATTTTGTAGCGAAAAATTAATAATGCTAAAAGTAACGTTTTTGCAATAAACTAAAAGCTTGGCAAATGATTTTTTATTGATGAGCATCAATTTCTAATCTTAACTTACAGATCGAGTATAAAGAAAATTAATTTTCAGAAAGTAAACGAGGGGCTGGTGAGTAAAGTTAATTACTTCATCGAACGTAAATAATAATTAATAATACTCGTAAAAGACTTTTAGATAAATTATTTTAAGGATTCAAATATGGTTCCTCTTGTACGCCTCACGATTATTGTTGGAATTAATTTTTCATGCAAATCGATATGAGTTTATGAATTATTATTATTATTCAGATATTTCTTTTTAACAATAAATAATTATTTTTTTACTTTTTAATTCATTGTAAAAACTGTTATATTACCTCGAATAGGCGTAATTTTTTGTTATACAAACGTGATTCAGATAATATTTTGATTCATTTATTAATTTTCTTTCCTTTGAATCTCATTTCTATGGAATTTCGTAATACATCTATCAAATTTTTATATATCTTTTATGCGCATATATATCTATATATCCCTGAAACCATGGGGTCACGGAAATCTCAGCGTTATATTGCATCGTCATCCATTCCTGACCTTTGTTCAAATTTTCAAACCTCCATCTCATCCAGAAGCTCATGAAATATTTATTGCAAAATTCCACGTGAACGTGAAAGCGAGATAAAGAGGGTAAAATACCGAGACATCGGAAGTGCATAAAACTATTCTATCAGTAGTATAATCGTCAACTATTGTCTAGCTGGTTTATTGCAGTCATTTACGTTAATTTTCCAGCATTTCAGAAAAATTGTCTGTTTTAAAAAAAAACGACAGCGTTTTTTTAGCCTAGCAATAATACTTCAATCTCGATAATATTTCTACATTCTATTTGGATTTATAAAATCAATATTAAGCAATGAAAAATGCACTAATTATTTTTTTAAGCCAATCTTATCAACGAAGCCCTTCAGAAACATTCCAGAAAAAAAACAATCCTTATTTTTTTGCCTTAGAAAGATAATGGCCGCAATTCTAGCCTTGTCAAAAATTGCGCCTCCGTTCTGTACTGGCTTTAATATCAAAAGGTGACTCGAGACAGCTCCCTCCCTCGAAAGTCTTCACAGTGACGTGGGAGCAAAACCTTCTTTTCCCTACAACCGAAAATCAAGTCACCGAGAATGCCAGGGCGCGTATTCTGCGTATATATGTCTATGTATATATACATACAGACATACATACATACATACATACATACATACATATATATATATATATATATATATATATATATATATACATATATATGCATGTATATATGCACTAAGCTTTGTGTGCCACATCGACGGCGCGCAGGAACGAACGGCGAGGAGAAATTGGGGGAGGGGGAGGCGGAGCGACAGGTAAGCAAGAGAGCGAAAGCGGGATGGAGAGAGACTCAAAAACTGCGACGAGGGTTCGAGTATAGGGCGCGTGGCGCGCGTACAGACACACAAGCGCCGCGGGAGAAACGCACGTCAAACAGTAATCAACGGGAGCAAACAGGCGGCGTGCAAATATTTCGTTGCCCCCCTCCCCCTTCCACCCACAGCCCTCAGCGCGCGCACGCTCTCCGTCGTTTCGACGCGCGCTCGGCAAGAGCGGGCGGGGCTCGAGAGCCGCGTACGAGGGACGCGCCTAGTTGTGTGCGCAACGTGTTAAACCGAAGAAAAGTGGGCGATAAAGGCCGTGGAAAATATGAAGTAGACTCGGGTTTCTCACTGTCTCTCTCTCTCTCTCTCTCTCTCTCTCTCTCTCTCTCTCATAGCTAATTTTTCGTCGGCGCGGCAATCGGCGTTTAACGCTCGAGCTCTGTTTGCCGACTGAATTTTATCGGCTCTACGGCGCGGCCACGCGTCGCCGTTTCGCTTTAGTTCGCGCGCGCGGAACGGTCGACACCTATGTATTTTGTATGTATATCTAGCAAGGTGTCTGACCGAAGCGCGAGCCCCACTACTGCGGCGCTGCGCACATAATATGCATATATTATTCTCAGACGTGAGATTTTGTAGATATATTTCGATTTTTACTATATATATATATATATAATATTAAGATTCACTGTTTTTCTTTGAAATTCGGGGTCAAACGATGTCGATATAAACTAAAAACATTATTTTTGAAAACTTGTAAAACTGTTTTATATAGTATAATATAGTATATTATATTGTATAATTTGCCATTCATAGAAGATTTTACAAGAAAAAGTAGTATGTCTTTCAAAGAAGATGAATTGGACTTTTTTTTAATCAATCGAGTTTATCTGTAAACGGTCAAAAACTAATAAATAATAACATCAATTTCTTTCAACCTATACACAATCTACATGAAAAAATTTCAAAAAATTTTGATCGACGTTTTAAAAAAAAATTAGCATCGCACAATGAAATGAGATTAAAAATTGTAAAATATCTATTTATCGAGCTAATTTGGACGAGTATCAGTGGATCGTCCAAACTTTTATTTATCAAGGAACAATTTGATTACCGCAATCCCATTTGTGATTAAACTTTCGTCCGGCCGTCCGTTTTAAAGAAACTTACAACGTCGGATAAACGGCGCGAATTACGAAAATGTCGCATTGTTGTCGCCGCAGCGCAATTTTTTTCTCCACCCAGATTTCTCCCGGCGCGGGCGCGACTCCCCGCCCCCTCTTCCTCTTTTTCCCTTCTCTCTCTCTTTGTCTCTGTCCTTTTTTTCATTCATCCTCTTCAACTTCTGTCCGAGTCGCCGCTCGCCGGCGCGCATATGAAAAATAAGCCCAAGCGAGGCAGAGGTGCCTCTGTGCCCGGAGAGCGGAGAGCGCAACAACGATGAAGCAGATTTATGGAGGAGAGCATAAATTGGATTCGTACCGTCCTGAGTCTCCCAACTCTTTCTACCACACTCCCTTCTCCCTCCCTTTCTTTCTCTCTTTCCTTTTCCCACATTTACATATGCGGCATAAATTTAAGGTGGGTCTCTCGCTCCCTCTTTCTCCCGTTCTTCCCCCCCCCCACGTCCTCAGAGACAAAGAGGCGTTTCTGGCTTTTTCAGTCTGCCCCTTTTTCCCCTTTTGCTCGCCGCATCTTTTTGTAACCATCCCGCCCCTAAAACAAACTACTCAATAATTTTCTCATATTTTTCTATTAAACCGTGCGAAAGCTTTTTTGCGTCTCTGTAATTTTTGGCTTTCGCTGATGGTTCAAAAAGCAGAGAGTCGTTAAAAAAAAGATTCCAGTTGCATTAGCCGGTCTCGCCGCCACGAATAATTCTTTTTCAGGACAGATAAGAACAAAAGGATGTAGGGAACAATTAATTGAATCCAGTTTTAAAGTCCATTCGTCGCGCGACAGGTGGATGTAATATTTGTAATTAATCAATTTTAATATTTAGCGTCTATATTGTTAAGTGTTCTTTGGAAAAATCACGGTAGCGAAGAATGAAAACGAAATCTTAATATACGACTAATCAATTTGGGCGCTCTAATGGTAATTAATGGCGCTCTAATGGTAATTAATAGCGCTCTAGTCAGTAATTAAATAGACGAGCTCCTTGGAGAAATTATGTTTACCCTTTTTGTCAACATGCTTATACAAATACACACACACACACACACACACACACACACACACACACACACACACACACACACACACACACACACACCTATATATAGATATTTATATATAAACACAAGCGATAATAGCCAAAAAAAATTCTACTTCCCGAACGTGGCGCTTATAATACACAGTTCGTTGAGTTTGCAGTATCGGCCAAGCCCTATATAAACAATACGCAGAAACGAATGTTTGTAGGAAGAGTGCCCCGCCCCCCACCCCAAGGCGTTTCGAAAATACTGCCACGTAAGAACGCACGAGGCGCAACCTCACCGTTCTCGTCTGTTTGCACCTCGTCCTACCCCCTCCTTAGCCCCGATCTAACGAGAATCCGATCCGTCGACGACCTACTCCTACGCGCCTCTTTCCGTTTCTTCCACCCCTCTCCCCCCTCTCTCCACATCATCCACAAGCACGTCTTTCCGATCCGATTCCCTACCTTCCGCTATTTTCATTATATCCATCGTGCGGCCGACGACCTTCGCTAATACCGGCGACTCCTCCTCTTTCCCGCGCGTGTTTTCCTCTTTCATCGAGCCCTCCTCCCCTCACTTCCCGCCCCAACACGCCCCTCCGTCCCGCCGCGCGCGATAACTTCGAGAAAGCCACCCCCCCGGCTATAACAAGCGCGGACCCGTCGGGGAATTCAACGGGATCCGATTTCCGAAATGTACGAGGCGAGCGAGATCGCGGTTTGTGTGTGTGTGTGTGCGTGCATGAGCGCGCGCGCGCGTGTGTAGATCTACCAAGGATGGAAGCGAGGATGAGAGAGAGAGAGATAGAGACAGAGAGAGAGCGACCGCTCGAGACAGGCTTGTTAATGCTCTCGGGTGGAGATAGATTTGTTCCCCGACTACGATATATATATATATATAGTCCATCGGTAACAATTGTGGGACGAACGGTGCCGTTGCGTCGCCTCGTCCTGCCAATATGCAGCTCCGTATTATAACGGTGCCGAGTTTCGACGGGCTGTCTATGTATATGTTTGCATATAGATATACCTTACATGGGTGACTGGGTTAGAGTGGCGTGAAGTTCAATTTGCAAATGGAACGTCGTATAGCGGTATGAGAAAAACATTCGCCGTTGGAACATTATCAGTTTTTTTTTTTCATCTGTGCAATGAATCTGATGACGACCGTTGATAGTCGACATTCTCGAAAACAACTGTTATTAGAATGTAAGAAATTTTAATGCAGCTGGACCGAAAATTTTTCATACAGTCGCGAATGGTCAGTAAGGCATTCATAAGCATATTCGTCTTTACATACGATTTTTATTATCTATTCAATAATTGTTATTTTAATAATTATAATATTTTCAATACATGATGAACAGGATAACCTTTTATTGGTTAATTATAGGAACAGAATTTTGGATACGATAGACAATGATTGAAGTGCCTAATAAAATATTGCAGATTTAAGAATTTTCAATTGAAAGTTAACATCTAGTACTTAAAAGTAACAAGTTACATTAAAGTAATATTTATGTATTAATAGAATAATAATAGCACTAAAAGCCCGACACTGAAAAGGATAAAATGATAAATTTTCAGTATTATATCGCATTTAAATTTCATTGAGAAAAATCTAATTTTTCATTATGCAGTTAAATGTGAGCGATAAAATTATCAAAAATTTAGATTAATCCTTTTGACAGGTTACAAAAACATTTATAACACAAAACTATTGTGTTATAAATGTAATTTAGGTTGCATTAAAGATATTTGTTACGTTTTCTCCGTTCGAATGTGATGGCAGCGTATGAAGACAGGAAAATTGAGACATATTTCTATCAAAGTTTCTAACAAATTCGTTTCGCCTTTTAGATTTCATGCAAGCGTCCACGAATTTTCGATATTTATTGTACCCCTGCTTCAAAACCTACGTGTTTAGCAACAATCGAGTTATGAAAGAAGATATAAAAGCAGAACGACGGTCTGAAAGCGACCTTCTTTATTGACTAACAGATTCGTTTCGAGAGATGAGCTCCGATGATTTGTGGCTCGCTTTCACGAAGCATAACCTACGGCACGTCATACATACGTATATCGAAACGCGCAGAACACGCGGCGTTCCGTAGTGGCGCTCGATGAAGATTAAATTGCAAAGCAAGCCGCTGAAGCCGTGCATACTGCGCACATATACTACGCCGCGCGCGCGCACGCACACACACACACACACACACACACATACACACAATACGTACGATAAACGCACGCGGCTTCTGCGATAATTTCGCGGCCGGGGGAGGGGGTGGTTTGCGGGAGAGGGTAATTTCCGCATTCCTCGGCACGTCGGGACGCGCGCGCCGATCGCGAGAATGCGCGAGCATGAGAGAGAGAGACAGAGCGGGGTGGGCCCCGCGGTGCGGCGTCGCGAGCATGCTCGCGAGACGAGAGGGGTTGGTTTCCAACTGCGCCGGGACTAATAAAATCATTTGGATCGCGGCCAGTTATTGAGGTTGGCCGAGGGGGATGGACGTGGAGATATAGCGAGCGGGTGAGGGGAAGGGGGTGGGAGGGGAAGATATGGTTTCGCTTATACAAGTACGCACACATACGGAGGCGTATAAGCGAGGATGACGAGAAGGAAGGATCGAAGGTCCGTGGGAATGCGAAGGGGAGGGGATGGTGAAGGAAGGGAAGAGGTAGAAATATTGAATAGTAGTTCAGTATGTATGTTATAATCAAATAGGAACATATATTCTCTTCCATATATTCTATTGTATCGTGGTAATTTTTAATGCGTTACTTGAACAGAAATTTATTGATTCGCCTCTGAATGCGATTTGGTTTCAAAATTGAATGTCTTTGATTTATATATATATATATATATATATATATATATATATATATATATATATATATATATAGAGTTTTCAGATCCACATAGTAAATCAGATACATTTTATAATTTATTAATTATTTTAAAAAGCTTATAATAATTTGATCGATGAATAAATTAATATTTGAGCAATTCTCTCGATTCCATTCGAGAAGGAATTTTATATAAATGATTTTCATTTCATTATTTGCCAGCGTTAATTCATAATTCATTCCGATTCAATCATGTCAAATGCATAATAATATGTAATGGGAAAGTGGATTTTAATGTTATACACAGAGGAACATTATTAAAAAGCAGCCTGGCTAATTTGATTTTAAGCCAGAAGATTCATTTGCCAAATTGAAGGCAAATAGGAGTTTTTAGAGGAAAAAAAAACAGAATCAAATGCACACACGCGTCCTTTGAAATTGAAACTTTTATAAGCCCCCGGTAAGCAGGCCAAGCAAGACGAACTTTGGCTCTTCTCTATTAGGCAACGAAAGAGATGGGGAGGTAGAGGGTGAGAGAGACAGGGAGAGGGAGATAAAGAGCGAGCGAAAAAAAGGACGCCACATTAGCAACGGCCAAACTCGGTTGGAAAAGGCAAACAAAAAATCACTCGACCAACTTTTCCACGGTCTAAAAGTCCAACTTCTACATATCCAGGGCACGCGCGGGAGGTGCAAAAAAATAATATATATATATATACAGAAATGAACCAGCGAACTATACGTGTAGCCGCAATTGCTCATTTCCCCTATCGTTTCTTCGCTCGATCGCCCCGCGTTATTATGCCAATTCCCGAGCGAGAAGAAAATGGTAGCCAGCTACGACGACGGCAGCAACGCGAAGTCCGCGAAGGCTTGTCTCGAGGACCCGCAGGCTCATACGGACGCCCCAGCCAGAAAATTCGGGGAAAGGCCGAGGAACATTCGTCTCGGCTCCCAGGCACGATAATACGGAAACCGCGAAAGAAGCTCGGCGCGACGACTGCGCGTGGTAGCGATCCCTTTCTCTGCCCCCCCACCCCCCACTACATCCCAACCGCCGTCCTCCTCGCAGGGCCAAGCCAGAGACCGCGAGAGACGGGCTGAATTTCATAAACGGCCGTGTGGTTGAAATTCGCCGAATGCATTAGCCACTAGTAGTAGTAGCGCGCGCGCGCGGGCTGGCGTCCAACGTCGGGCGAGCGGGGCGAGTGGGAGGAGAGCGAGGGGGGGAATTTACACAGGGAGGTCGAAACAGAAGGAAGAGAGTTACGTCGACTTTGTGCGCTCGGGATGTGTTCGTGTGGTGCGTACCGCGTGTGTACCTGTGTGTACACGCACACACACGCGCGCGCGCGCGCACACACACACACACACACACACAGAGACACACATATATATATATACATGAGAGCCAGAAGCGCCCGCGGATCGCTGCCAGTATAGCGTGTAAAGGGATTAATTAACGCGCGCGCGCGTCGCCTCCACCGCGGTAAAGCTAAAGCGGAGCAAAGTTACCCACCAACGTCCCTTCCTTCTCCATGGCGGTTCACCTATATAAATAAAGCAAGGCATTGCGGGGGAAATATTGGGCGTTTGCCTCTCCCTCTGCGTCTCTCTGAGTCTCTCTGTATATATAGATGTTTCCGATGCTACTTCGTCGAATAAATGTTCGTGTGCATGTATATGTATATATACACGAACAGTACCTGTACGCCTGCCCACTCGACGCACGGCTCTGTCTCGTTTCTCGCTATATATATATACATACATTGTTAGGATAACTAAGCTGTGGGGGGTGGGGGCTGATCCCGTGTCGCAGCGCGGCAACGCCGACACCTTTCAAAGCCTTTCTCGGCGCGTTCTTTGACTTCTGAAACTTCGTATTTAACGATTATGGCTACGGTCTTGGTTGAGAGGCGCGGATGGGGGATAAAACTTTGTTTCGTTTAAAGACGTATAACTATTGGGTTATCGCTTGGTTTCCAGCCTTAGCGATATGATGCGTTTACGCTCGATTTTACGTCTCGTTCCGCACGTATCAAAAAAAAAAAAAAAAAATAAAAAAAAAAAATACGGCGATGCGCTGTTCCAACGTTTCCTATGCAATGTTTGTAAAACTTTATGGCTTCGTTCTCAAAGATTGGCCGTAATAACATTTGGAAGGTACGGAAATAATTCAAAAGAAGTAATAGATCGTATCTATCGGGTGAGAACGCGTTATCGTCAACGATGTAATTTATATACCCATGAAAATTAATTTATCGTTTCTTTTTTTTAACGCACATTTGCGTTTTATCCCGAACTAAGCGTGCAGCGTATGTACGCACGCTCGCGTACGGCGAAAACCGATGTATCGCGCGATGTAATAATAAATATGAATTTCAATATCTATACAGTGTCCCACCGATTGTAAAGGATACTATTGAAAAGTTTGTCTCGCACATTATGTGATTCGCCAATACCGCATCGAGGAAGAGTCTAATCGATCCTTTCTCCTCTGTCGCCCTTCATATCATGCCATCTTTCTCTGCCCCGGGGCAAATCAGCCGGACTCCGTCCTCCATCCATCCTGCCCGCCAATAGAAACGTGTATATATATATATATATATATATATATATATATATATATATATATACACATGAAGGTTGATATTCCTTGTTTTGCGATGCGAATTGCGCCGGGTTCATGTCGGCCGCCACGTTCCACTGTACACATCTACATACACACACTTTGCAAAAGGGATTTAGTTCAATTGACCCTAAAGTTTCTCGATTTTACCCACGGTACCCCTCCGGAAAATTCGCGTTCGCCGTAGTAATGAAATTCCGCTGGGAGGGCCTCCCACGAAAAAGTAAACTTTCGCCGTAATACAGGATCTCGAATCACGTTTGAGGAATTCGATTGGAGTAATTCGAGATACTGTCCTTTTTTGTTTTTTTTATTGATTAATTTTCGCGTTGATCAGATTTTGTCGTGCGATTGGTATCTATGTCAATATTAAACGTAATATTTCAAAACTAGAACGAAGATAGTGACGCTTCGTCTTAAATAATAACTTTGACAATTAATGAAGAATACTGGGTGTTTCAAAATAATTAGTATTTTTTGTCATTGGCAGAAAGCAAGGCCCGGGGAGGCAAAATCTCGCACGAGCGAAAAACCAACACACACACGAGCAATGGATAATGTACTTCACCGCGGAAGCCGAAAAATCCTGTTAAACTTGTAATTGCGAGATCGAAGCCATTGCGAGCGTTAGTTTCATGCAATCGTGAAACGGCTAAATATGTAAAAATAGCCAATGATGGATATGGAATTATATGTAACAAGATATATATGTATATATATAGATATATCTAATTATTAATCAACATTTGATCAGTTTCTAATTAATTATGCCATTAATTTTGTACGATTTCCTGAGTTCTACATCGTACGCTTGTCAATTCATGCCGTAGAATCGTGCCGATGAAAGAATAGAAATCCTGGTTTATTATTATCATTCGGTCGTCGAAGCTGAAAAGGAAATGTAATCAATTTTCTTTCGTTAAAAAATGCATTTCATTAGAAATTCGTAATTTCATTCGAAATATATATATATATACAACTAAGGAATGTTTCTTTAACATTTGAAAAATTCATCGAGATTTTTGAAAAATATCGCACAGCTCCACTGGCAGCGGCATCGAGCCGTAATTTTAGAACGAAAACCCAAATCTAATCCTTCATCCTCGTGCTTTATTTAAAGGGAGTTTCTGTAAAATATAAATCCCCCCTCCCACTCCGTAGATCCCATTCTGGCCTACAGGGCGCGATCCTCTCGCAGAACGCGCTCGCTCCCTTCCCCCACGCCCTTCCCGCCCCAACAGAGAAAGGATAAGGAGAACCGTTAACGCTCCGTAGCTCTGATCTATTTTAATCGCCGGGGCTTCTTTTATGCATAAGGCAATCGTCTTACCGGGGCGGATTCGCCGGCGGTCTCTGCGCATCCCCACATCCGGCAGAAATCTTTCAAGAATATTATACACGAGTGCATGAGCGCACTGGGCCTTTCAGATATACATATATATATATATATATATATATATATATATATATATATATATATGTATGAATATGTCTGTGTGTGTGTATATATATATGTACATATAATGCGCTTGTGCAGGAGTATCCCGAGACCGGGTAAAGGCACGGCCGAATTGCCGTTAAATAATTTAAACCGCGCACTTTCGCGGCGGCACGTATAAACGCACAAGTACGTATATCGCCGCGGCGCTGAGCCATACCGCCGAGTGTGCACGAGGGAGTGTGTTAATAGTAAATAGTAAACTGCGATTATCGATAATTCAACCATTCGTGCGCTGCGGGGGGGGGGGGAATTCGGCTATTAACGACCCTCCTGTCGCGTTAAACAGCGAGGGTTTGCGTTCCTCGGTTGCGGAAGCAATGGAAAATGCGATCGTGAGCTGTGAGATTTGACTCGAGACAGTGGGCATCGAGATGCGCGTGCGGACGAGAACGTAAGATATGATCAGATCATCTGTCCTTGTCTACGCCCGCGTCTCGATTTTCACCCCCACCAACGGAATTACTTCCCAACTTACGTTCGTGATTTTCATCGCTTCCAGAAACTGTCGGGTAAATGACGATTCTGGCGACTGTAAGCTCGCTAAGGAACGATCTTCCACCATTGAAGCTTAGAAATTGTTATTTTGCGTGAAATCGCGGTCGAAACCTGTGTCATGTTACAGACTGTTACGACGGTCAGATTTTACTTCGACCTCTCCTTAAGGATGTGTCGCAGTTGAAGGAAGGGACAATACTGTCAAGAATGAAGATTTCTCATTTTCTTATTCGAGTCGATTTTTCGATTAAACGAGTATATGAGTAGTAGAATTAGGGCAACGTAAACTTTTGTTAATGTTTTTCTGAAAAAATAAATTCTTTGATCGGTATATTTTCGTTAATTTTTGCACTTTTGACGATTTTCGGTATTACCACACTCGGGATATCAACCAAAGAAGCGAACAACTGAAAATTCACATAAGGAAAAACATTAATGATCCATAAGAGATAAATATCTTTTAAAAGCAAATTCATACGTAAAATGAAATTGTAAATGCTTATTTCGTGGATTTTTTTAATGAAATAACCTTTTTAAAATGTAAGCGCAGATCGTGACGACGGCTCGTGTCAACTCACGGCTTTGATTTTCTTTTTTACTCGATATTCTAAATAATGTGTCGCATGAACGTTAACTGTTAAAAGATATGCCTATTGTTAAGACGGTTATTTATTACTCCACGCGTTTTACAAGAGCCTACTATTTTGTTGAAAGAAGTCGAGATAATAGCGAAACCGTCCGTTTTTCCATTAAAATGGCCATGAATTTGAAGATTTTTGCGCAAATTAAATTCATCAACTTTAATCGAATTAATATTTATTATATTATCTTTTATTGCAGTTTCCGTTTTCGGAACAAAGTATTAAATTTTGAAGCGCCTATAGGTTTTTAGCTTTTTGTGAAGCTATGGTACATTCTTAACGGATATTCTAAGACTCCGCGCGTACGTGCTTATGATTGGTGATAAACCGGCGTAGCTTGTATACGTCGCGAGAGTCAAGACTCGACAGCGCTCTCACCCTCCCTCTCGCTGTAAATCAGTTTTCCACCCCGACGTGAAAGCAAACTCGAATGAGCGGAGGAAACTTTCACGGATCGCGCAGGGATGCGTTTAAACCGTCTCGCCTTACGTCTGCGCGCGTTCGTTTACGTATATTAATGCACGCGTACGTATGTAGATATGCATACGTATATATATATATATATATATATATATATATATATATATATATATAACCCTGTAATTTTGTATATGTGAACCGAGTCCCGCGATACACATCTTTTGTCGCGCGCGCGCGGCGCCGAGGCAGGCTCTTATTAGGTAATACGGTTCTACGGGAGCAGTTGCGCGCGTGATCGCGCGTCGCGTCGTGCGACCGTTTTACTTTTGGAACTTAAGTGAATTATGTGAGCTTTGGATTCAAAAAATTATTGTTGCTTTAAGCTTCGTCTATATATATATCGTCTTTTTGTTTTCGTAAGTGTCCCAAAAATATTACAATATGTATAAATGACGATGTTCTTCGTATGATAATGGCTGACACGTATCGTACGACGAGATCATTACAGCGAAAGGGAAAAATATTAATAACAGTAAAAGGGCTTAATTTAATTATAATAGCCATTAATAACTGATTTCCATTGACAATATTACAAGCAATATACTTTTTCTTGTACTTATAAAAATAGCATATTTTATACTATGCTCTTTAAAATAGAAAAAAATACATTTGTTTGTCTACTAAAATTGAATAATGTAATAAAACTTTCAATTTTTTAGTAAAACGTTTTTATAAGGTTATAGTTTTCTTATACCTTTCGAACTAAATTAAAAATACAAAATAAAAAGATCAGATAGTTAGTTTCGCAAATTCTATTGCACAACACTTTTCTTAATTTTATCGAATTGCTTAGAATTCAGTTAGATAATAATTTATATAATTAACAATATATATATATATATATATATATATATATATATATATAAATCTGATATTCGTGGACGTAAGTATAAAATAAATCTCCATTTACATTTTCATTATCAAAGAGATAACTTTCTTAAAACCAGATCCGAGCGCGCGCGCGAGCACACACACATTTGCGCATTAATTCTTAATGGCAATTGAGGTTTTGTAAAACTTCACCAACGGAGGAATTTACCGAGTGAATATAAACGCTTTGCCTCCCCGCGCACAAAGCGAGGCCCAGCCCCGACTCCGCGGGTTAGGCAACTTGGGCGTTTTAATTATAAAGGAGCGAGCAAAGCGCGCAAGCACGCGTACGCCGAGAGAGGGAGAGAGAGAGAGAGAGAGAGAGAGAGAGAGAGAGAGAGAGAGAGAGACACACACACAAGAGCTTTCGTGCGCAATAAATTTCAACCGAAAACTCTTTTGCTTACTTGGGCATAATATGCCGCGCGAGGTGCGCGCGGAACGTCGGCGCGACCGGGGGAGTTTAAGGGGATGGATTCCTGGGATTGTTTCCAGAAAAAGGCTTATGTGCCTCTGTTGTCTTTTGTGCCCCTTGTTATCGGCTTATTACAAGCCGTCTATCGAACAATTCATGTATATATATATATATATAATCTTTAAAATTCCATCGTTTTCCTCTCGCTCGTTGCCTCGAACGATATAGACTCTCTCGAGACAGCTGCGATAGAGAATCTCGCCGCGAGTTCTCTAATGCGCCGGCGGAACCAATTCGAGAAGCCCCTTGCACGGATGAAATTGTTTTTCGTGGATTCCGCGGTCCGGGGAGGGGCTTTGACGCGCACCCCCCCCCCCCTTACCTTTGCGCTGGCTCGGCGGCTCTCGATTAAACCGATGTCATTCACCGACTGTACTGTCGGTTCTCCCGCGGAAAAGTTTCATCCAAGATTCGCGATTATTCGCGAGCGAATCCTAGTATAAAATAAGGCTCTCCCTCCCTCCCTCTCTCTCTCTCTCACTCACTCTCTCTCTCTCTCTCTTTCTCTCTCTGGGAGGTTTATACAAGCGAAATGTACTGAGAGTGGCGAGTTGCGATATTGTACTTTACTTACTGCAGGACAAAAAAATTTCGAATGAATTTTTTAATGTTGGATTACTTCAAGAATGAAAACTTCAAGACTCTTCAACGGGCCCGATTAACTGAGACTCTAAACGTATTCGTATTAGTATTCGAGTCGTTTATTATATTTTCAAAAACTTGAGAGATTACATTGATTTTCTTTATTTTTTTTTTTTATGAAAAATCGAGTAGTTTCGCAACGCGATGGTTCACATCGACATGTCTTTTAGACGATTAAATTTGAAGACTTTACTTATTGAACATTTTAAACATTTTTTTGAAAGTAAGAAAGGGTGTAATTTTAAATTAACCGAAAACAACTATTATTTTACGTTTTATCAGGAACCATCAGCTTGCTAGGTCAGTAAGATAGCAGGCAGTCAAATTTTCCCTTATGTACATCTTAAAAGTCAAGTCTTCCAACTTTGGTTTAATCGCCTGGCGAAATCTCGATGTGAACCATCGTCTTGCGCAACTACTTCCAAGTGTTTCTGAAACTTATTTTTTACATTTAAAGCTGTTCCACTAAATGTTATAGCGTTTTTTTCGATTATATATGAATTTGTTCAAAATTACTTACAGATTCACATTTTAAATAACAGAGCAAATTCAAACCGACACTTAAATATCTTTTTCTCATTTTTTTTCTTCAAATTTTCGTCCGGTAAAATATCAAATATATTTTTTAATAAATATCTTTGTTAATGTTGATATTTTATATAGTTCATTGTATAAGTATCTATTATTAGAAGAACTAAATATCCTTATGAGGCAAACACGTATATAACAAGTTAGTCAATGAAATATAAAGAGTACAAAAAAAATTTCCTTTAAAGCATGTAGCATTGTAGGCAAGTAATAAGTTCGGCGTTTTACAATAGTAAATAAAACCGATGCCTTCGCCGGCTGAGTCAACGACTCCTCAAATTTTTACTTAAATTTTGGGAAAAACAATAATAAATAGAAAATTGTTCATGAGAGTCTTAACTAATATGCAACTAAATAATAACACGAAATATGAATACTTGTAGTCAGGATTTTGCATAACGTAAACATATATCAATTCCGAAATATTGGGCCATTTTCACAATCTTATAAATGTACAAATTTAATATAATTGTAATTATTGTCCAATAATATATAAATATGAATAGAAAACTTGTTAGCGCGCGCGCACGCACACATACGCACACAATACACGGCACATTTATCTACATTGCAGTATAATGACGAAAATTAGGAGCTCCTAGAACAGGAAATAAGACACCAGTTGACAGCGCGCAATGAACCTTTGAAGGGACAAACGGAAGATAATTATGCCCAGTGCAACTCCGTGTATTACTCAGTCTCAGGGTATTCTGGACTGCATTCGTTAACATCAGAAATGTAGGCCATATTACAATTATCAAAGAATAAGGTACTTTATTATGTACGAGAAAAAGAAGGAAAGAAAGAAGAAAGTAAATGCGCATCTACGCGCGCGCGCGCGCAAAACAAAAGCGGGATGGGGTCGAAAGAGCATCATTACGTGTATATATATATATATATATATATATATATATTTCTTTTATGTGTGTGTGTGTATATGCATATACATATACGTATACGGATATGAACAAGTATTCGCGACATCAAAGCAGGCGAGGATGCAGCACATCATCGGGGAGGCGGGGGGAAAAAATGGTCTTCGTAATTAGGTGGGCGCGCAGAAAGGTGCCCGAAATAATTTTCATCTTCGACGCTTCATCGCCGCGCCGGCCGCGCAACGAGGTCGACTTGCCTTCCCCAATTTTTTCGTTTTGCTTCTTCTTTTCTCTCTTTCGATTTTCAAGCATTTAACATCGGGCAATTATACTCGTTCGATCTGTATGTATACCAATTATCGTCGAAAGTTTTTCGTGTACGCAATGCGGTGGAGTCACGTGCGCTTTACTTTGCAGATGTGTTTTTTTTTTTTTTTTTGTTGTTTTTTGGTAGTACCGGAAATTAAAGGTAATTTTAATAATAAATTCATAAACGAATTAAGAATTTTTCAGTCAAATCGATGAAATGCTTCGCGCATAATAATGAAGATGTAATGATTTTTTTTTAATCGGCAAACAATTTAACATATTCGATTTATATACATATTTGATTTTAACTCCATGTTAATCACTCGTAACTGGTCAATCGAACTAATGAAAAATATTTCTAAAGCAGTTTATTTATTAATAAGAAAGAGACTATAGGCAACGAGGATCTACATAGGACCATATTAATTCTCAAGAGATTTCTGCATTCGCAATAAGCGCGCCTCTCATTTTTGTTCTCCAATGGAAAACTGGAGCAGTCAAAACTTCCTTTAAACACGGGGCGAAGAAGAAGAAGAAGAAGATAAACGCCCCGCCCACCCTTTTACTTTCCCTTGTTGTTCGACTCTAATGACGGGAGGACACAGTGAATAACAATGAAAGTCTTTAGGTACCTTACTTCGCTTTGGGAGTGGATGCTCCAGAAAGCCAGCGGATTCCCTTCGTTCTCATTCTTTCTTCTATAGTAGAGTCAAGTCTTAGGAGCCCGGGATATTATTATCAGAATGTTTATTAAATTGCGCGAAAGAATTGACAAAATGAAGGTATATAATCGTAGAATTAATTTGACGATACTGCTTATTAAATATTGATCTGTTCAACTTAACCTAGCGTTTCATAAAGAGGATTAGTCTCTTGAATTATTAAACAAAATTGTTCGATTCAATTTTCGATTATCAACTGCCAAGCGTACGTATATATGTATGGAAATTTTTAAATTCATTACGGGAAAATTAATTATCAACGAAACGTTAGTCCAATAAAATTGTATTGTTGTTACAAAAAAAAAAAAAAAACAATCAAGCCGTAAAAAATTTTGCCAGGGCAAATTAATCCCAGAATCACGCGCATCAAATCGCGGGAGCTTTGGGGGCGGGGGAGTCAATTACTGAAAATTAGCTTATAGTATCACGTGTCAGTCATTCGTTCTAATATATGTATATGTAGTTGCGCTTAGAATGAGCTCCAGGCACGAGAATTCCTCCATCCGTCAAATCATTGGGAGGTGACCGTTCGTTGTACAGAACTCGGGTAGAAAACAGAAGCCGATGTGCGCCGCCCCGTTAATTATCGCTCACACGAGACGTCTCACGAGACCGCGCTGCACACACTACTGCCGCATACCCCCGGCGACGTTTCGGGCCCCCTTCCGAAAACCATCCCGCCGCCATCCCTTCATTAATCATCGTTGCACGTTAACACATGCATGTACACACGCACGCACACACACACACACACACACACACACACCACTATAAATATATATATGTATATGTATATATATGCATATGTTTACGTTGATGTATATCAAGGCGCTACTGCAGGATCCGCGACGCATGAGAATGAAAATCAAGGGAAATTTCTGGCTGGGTGAGACTGCGCGCATTTAAATACATACGTATACCTCCGACGAAACCACTAATATAGGGGGTACAGCAAGAGGAGGTGGGGGGGGGGGAATCTTCGCAAACCGGATTTACGGCATTTAAAGGTGTCGGAGCGCGCGCGCTGCTCGCGTAATAGATCTTCCTCTGTCTCTCTCTCTCACTCGCATGCCTCCGTGGATGCCTCGGGTATAGCGCAGCATCAATTTTGCAGAGCGTAACGTATGGACGGGGAGTGGAGGTGGACGGGGGTTCAGGGATGGCGCACTTGGCGCCAAGAGCCGCTCTCGTGTGTATATCTTTCCCCCGGAATTGTACCCAAAGTGCCGGGCGCCACCCTGTAATCCTTGCCCTATATATATATTTGGCACGTGCGCGTTCCCCTGTACTTACACTTATACGCATTACTTATACTACTTCACTTACACTATACATATATAAAGGCAGTCTGTGCGCTTCCGCGTGAAACGGGAGCAAACGCATATAACGGACCGCCAGTGTGTATATGCTGTTGACTCCCTGCTCGCGCCTTCCTTTGATACAGGACAGTTCCTCGCGCTTCTACAGTATATCGTGTAAGTGATGGCGCGAGGCAATATATATATATTTATTATATATATATATATATATATATATATATATATATATATGTATGTATGTGTATACGTTCCCGAGGAATTTAAAATTCAATAAGCCCGGCAGCGATTGCCGTTTTGATTTGGCTGCAACGATGCATTTTGCCCGAGCAATATATATATATATATATATAATATTTTCGCAGACTTCTGTTTTATTCATATTAAGGAAACAGATGTCAAAATACGTCCTTGGTTTTTCAAACAAAAATCAAATAATAAAATAAAGATGTAACAACAATATTTATTATTTCAAAAATGTAGATGGAACAAAAATGGCATCCCTATATCTTAATCAAAATCTTCATGTCACAAAATGATTCCGTTAATTAAAAAGCAACTTATATACATTTGACGAGAACATAATTGAAGACGTAAGTAAATAAGAATACAATGTTACAAACACAAATTGTTTTTTTAGTAGAAGCTTACAATTTTATTTTGTACAAAACTCGATCTTGATTATTGTAAACCTCTTATACCTCCAGATTCTCCCAAACTTTTATTTTATTCCCAATATGCAAATAATTATATTTATAAATCCGAACGAACGTGAAAAATGTAAAAACAAAAACAAAAAATAATCAGAGCCCAAGTAAGACAGTACGAAGTCAAAACAATTCTCTCAGTTACGTCAGATTTTTATTTGACAGTCCGGAGGTCGCAACGGAATTTGTCAGGCAAAATTGAAAATAGTTCGAGCGAAGAAAGGAACGATCGATCAGCGAGGAAACAAGACGCGCGCTCGCGGTCTACGCGAGGGAATACAGTCCCGGGGGTTGGAAGGGAATCATAATTTTAAAATGAAACCGCACAGAAAGAAGGGTCGAGAGGGAGAGAGAAAGAGAGAGAGAGAGAGAGAGAGAGAGAGAGAGAGAGAGAGAGAGAGACACAGAGCAAAAGTCGGCAGAAACCAAGTGGCGATGGACCCTTCCGTCTGCGCGAGAGATAAAGGGGATTCTCGAAGCGAGAGGACATTTTCATTTGTCATTGCGAGACAGGGAAGGGACTTTGGGCAGAGCGCGGGAGAGGTAGACGACAGGGTCGCCCAACGTATATATACGTATTACATATATATATATATATATATATATATATATATATATATATATATATACATGTATAGAATACCACCGAGCAGGGCGCGCACTGCCTCTTGACGTCCGGGTAATAAAGCTGAAGTGCGACCTGTCAAAAGATACGCGCGACGGGCGAAAAGAGCTATTTTAACGAAAAATTCTCAACTCTTGCGCTTCTCTCTCTCTCTCTCTCTCTCTCTCTCTCTCTCTCTCTACTTTACCGTGAGTTTCTGGCTCCATTCGAAATTTGTCAAGCGGGTGTAATTCTCCTCGGTAAATTGAATTCGATTGAAAAGAACACCGTGCGCGCCCATCGTCGCGACATTTTGATAATGGCTGCAAACTTTCGTTTTCTCCTTTTTTTTCTTTCCTTTTCTTTTCTTCCTTCTTTTTTTTAACACCTAGATAATTTAAATGTAAAATTGCATGGATGGACGAATCCTGTTCAGGTAAGGTTTCACTTTCGTGATAATAAACGTATCGCGCAATTTTTTAAGCAATTATTATTCGTATAATTAGCTGTAAATATTTTCGATTATGATGGAATACATATTTGAGCAGGTTTGAAAAATAATTATACATTCAGAAAGCATAGTTTACTTTTCCAAACAATTTCGATACGTTGATCACGAATCTGATTTCTGAATTGACGTATTTCGTAATATTTTTGAGATATTCCAATCTAAGAATGCAAAGAAAAACCTGCTTTTGAACTAAATGTGAGGTTATATTTGACTTCATTTGTCGTTTTCTATATAAAAAAATTTGTTTGCAACCCTGTATAACAATAATTGTCGTTCAAAAATGCATTGTTACAATTATATTGGTTAACATATCTCTGAAAGCTGACGTGAAAGGAAATTTTTTAGGCAGACTTTGTCGTCGCTGCATTAAAAACCTTTCTGAACGTATTGTCGGGTGTTTGGCCTAGGGAATTGGTGGAATTTCGTTGCCTCATTGCATTTGCCAAGCCCAAAAATATTAATACAAAAAAAACATTCAATTATTTTCCGTTTTAAAGGAATTTCAACGAGCATTTATCCGACATTAATGCTTTCAACTATTATATCTCAAATAATCGAGGGTGAAATTTTTTGAAAGCGGACAGAATAATGAAATTTCAATTTTGTTATCGAGCCGCGTAACAAAGGAATATCCGGGGCTTTCGTCTCTATGTACACCGAGACAAAATGTGTAACGAGTGCCTGGGTCGCGAAATTAAAAAGCCGGATCAAACTTTCATATACCGTTAAATTTTGCGGGCGGGAAACTGGCCGGGAATGCCGCGCGTTGCAACGTCGGCGCTGGTGGCGGCGGCGGTGGCGGCGGCGACGCTTCACGGATTTAATTAAAATATTTCGGCTTTGAGAAGATCGGCGCAACGGACGCCAGTGCGCGCGAAAGCAGACAAAAGGCCCACGAAGAATGAGCGATCGAACGGACTCGAGAGGCGCAATTAACGCTTCATAAACTCCTTTTTTGCTATTCATGAGGCTCACCGGGGGGTGCGTGTAAAGTGATGCCAATAAAACACAACCAGGAGGGATGGGGGGGGGGGTTGCACAAAGGAGCAGCAGAGTTGCCAAGCACAGCGGCAAAGTCCGCAGAGCAAAAATCTCATCTTTTTCCCATCTTTTGTGAGCCCGTCCCATTCGCGAGCCGCAGACAAACTTGCGTACCTTCCCCACTTAAAGCGCGACGTTGACAAAAAAAAAACAGAGGATAATCTCGACTTTTCTCCTTTTTCTATTCTCTCTCTCTCTCTCTCTCTCTCTCTTTCATACTGTCTAAACAAGAGCAAGTTTACGTAGACGACACGTCGTAAATATTGCTGGCGGTCCGCCGACACCTTCTGCATATTCATTTCAAGTTTCAGCACTGTGTATAAGCTTTCGGGCCCTCCCTTTACATTTTTTCCTCCCTTGTCGCAGATAAACGCGGTGCGTATGCAAAGGAGGACGGGGGCATTCGTAAATAAAGCGATTTTTTCTCTCGCCTCTTTATCACAAATTTATCCGGTCGCGTGTCCGTTTTGTTTTCTTAAAAGAAAAAAAAAAGCAGGCGTGCCGCAGCTCTCTGTCCCGTTATTTTTGCGCGAACCTTTGAGCATACACCGCGTTGTTTTGGCCCGGTTTGCACGGGTACAAAGTATATTATTACAAGGTTGTCCCATCCGAGTTTTCGACGTATATATCGCCCGGGCAAAGATTATTCGGCGCTCGGACTCGCAGAAAAAGAATGGACGAGATGGAGAGAAAGAGAGAGAGAGAGAGAGAGAGAGAGAGAGAGAGAGAGAGAGAGAGAGGGTGAAAGAGAGAGTGGGCGAGAGAGAGAGAGCGAAATGCATTGGGTGGCTCTTTTTTATGAATGTCGAATATGTTCCCCTTTTTTCATATTTCTTTTTTTGCAAAACTACTTCGTACAGATGTTTAACTATTATTATTTCTGGCTACATTGTAGGGTTTTATTTTCATAAAAGTATTTTCATTAAGAATGTTTGACTTTTTATATCATTATAATTTATGTTAAATAATAATGATGCTTATGATACCATCAATTTTAACTAGAATTACTTGCTAACTGAATGCATTAATTAATTACATGACATTTCTAACATAAAATCATTCAAAATCCTTAGATTATTCTACATTATCAAATATTATTTTGAGGTAAAGATTTATTTTTAAAGAATTTTATTTGCATTAACTTTATTCTAGCAGAAACAGTTTATAGATATAGAATACCAGATTAATGCAGTTAAACACGTTTATTAAAGACTGCAACTGTGTAATAATACTATATACATAACGAAGTGATTTTTCAAAAGTGGATTAACATATAATAAGACTCATTCAATTAGATTTTAAGAATAAAGGCTAATTCTTATGTGAACCCTAATATAGGTGATTTTTTGTTACATTAAGTAGCTGACCTTTTGGTTATCTATGTGTTATTCTTGGATAATTTTTTTTATAATAAAACGTTTTCAAAACCTATTTAAATATAAAATCATTCATTCTTTCAATTGCCAGAGTTAAAAAAGCCAGTATCATTTGAAAAAAGGCCATTTCTAAGGTCATAATAGACGTTACCATCGAAATCCTCATTGAATAATACTAATAGTTCTAGCTTAATCCGTTAGAAATGCGCCTTGCAATTATACACGTGTTCTGGAACTTTTGGAACACCCTGTATTACAACAAACGTAAAAAGGCCTCAAAAGATTATTTAGAATTGTACTATTCGAGAAACTATTTCATGTACTACATTTTTACGGTTGCGTCAAAATAATGGAATGATCACCTGGGTTGTTGGTGAATGGACACAATCTCCGATCTGTGGAAAGTCTTTCATGAAACTAAAGTATGGGAGATTAATAGTTGCAGATTAGATTCTATTGTTTCCCAGATTAGAATAAAGAGAATCGAGTTTCAGTGGGTGCATTGAGGTTGCACATGATTTAGGAGGTATGGTGGGTCGCATACTAAATTTTTTGAAATTTCATTGTGAAGTAGCGATTATTAATTCAGGATGGCTCAAAGATCATCTCACTTGACTTTCGCACACGTTTCGTCAATCGATCATAGAGCAATCGAGGGACCACAGGTTTGCTATGAGAATTTAGAAAACAAGTCGTCCGCGACTAATCCGCCGGCGCAGTCCGTGCAAAGTGCTCGCCGATGGTGCACACAATTCGCCACGATCCGTACCGTTGTCGGTTCGTAGCGTTACAATTACGAAATCGACCATTTCGTTGACGCGCGCGTCAATTGCTGGCAGCGCGCTCGTAACCTGCGCTGGCCACGACCGTCTCGTGGCGATCGGTTCGTTTCGGATCGCGCGACCGCGTCGCTGCGTCGTTCGCTACCTGGAAAGGCTCGGGGCCACGCGAACGAGCGGCTGCTGGTCGAGGAGATGGATTCGTCCGCTGCGACTCCACGTACGGGATCGCGAGTACGCCAACGGGCAATCGGGGCGTGATCGTACGAAGCCGATGTATCGCGGTGTACACGAACGCGGCGATTAAGTCCATTACCCTCCTACGGAGTAGTGGCTTAGCTCAAGGCTCGACGAGACGAACGGGATATCTGGGACGAGAGCAGATGTGATCTAGGAGGGTTTGTATGTTCACGAAGAAGAAGTCGGAGGGTAAGTTTAATTCATTTCACTTATTTCCGTTTATTATACAATTATTTATTTAAAATGTTACGTTATATTTCCTATTATGTGTTTCGAGTCTCATTGCTGGAATGTGTGGTATAATGATTGGAGGGAGGAAAGATTCTGATTCATGACATACATTCCTTATGAAGCCGAGAAAATATTGACGAATACCAACATCGAGAGTAATAGATCAGTAATTTTACTGCTTGGTGTTATATGAGTATTGTGTAGTAGTATTCCCTGGATTTTATGAATACATATACAATTGTTTTATCTCCTACCTCTTGCATGATATTTCCGATTTAGGAAAAATATTCTTTTCAGTTAGATTCGGTAAGCTTTTCATTCATTATTTTCATTTATATTACAATTTTCATAATTTAGCGATAACTATCTTTTCGAATTAACGAATTACGTTGAATCTTACACATAAACGGAGAAAAATAGGAACAAATTCCGAGGACCAGTTTATGAATTTCCTGGTACGATCGAGCGAGGTTCATTCGAATCTAAGCTGCTATTTTCATAGAAGATAACTAGTTGAAAAAAAGTTATCGTTTGATTATACGCATAACTCGGTATGCTACATGAAATCAGCATTGCATAAGTGAAAAAGGGAGCGCTCTGCGGAACAGTGTAAGTGATAAAGAGCGTGCGGGGCCTGATGCGATAAGACTGGAGAGATTGAAGCAGTCTCGTATGAAAAGTCGTAAGAGAGGTGGCTGAAAAATGCACTGACATGTTTATCAGAATATATATGTGTTAAAGAGGAGCTTGCAAAGATTATAATAAAATACGTTCAAAATCTCATTAAGAATAAGTATCATAAGTTGAAGGGTTTAGATATAAATAAAGTCGTCTAAATAGTTTTATTTAAGTTACACTTTCTCTAACAGACTTATTAATAAAGTAATTATAATAACCTCCATCAAGAGGGTAAATCACTTAAGTTTTCGAAGTATCTTTGCACTCAATTCCGAGTCTATCTAACATTTCGAGTAATTATAATTATTTTTTTGTAATTGTACTTTACCCAATACAAATATATATATATATATATATATATATATACATATATAGTAGCATATACGATTAAAGAAGAAAAAAACAAGCTACTATTGATCACCAAAAGAAAGCACTTTTCAATCGTTAATTAAAGCTCAGAGTCGGGTGCAAAAAATATCAGTCTTCCAATCGAAAAAGTACTCAGCATCATTGGTACATAAGGTTGACAAAAAAAAAAATTTAATTTGTCGTTTTCCTTCGCATGCAGCTCCATTCCTTTGCTACAAGAGCTCTTAATTAATATATCATTTTTATCATCCCCCCCCCCCCCTGGCCCGCTGACGCGCCGAGGTTCTTTTGACGGAACCGCGCGCCTCTCCGAAGCTTTAGGCGACGCGGGACTGAAAACTATATACACACACACACCCAGCGCCAATGAAGCGCATTGTCGCGCCGGATTGTAACGGGGCGAGGCGGGGAAGTTAATTAAATCGTGAACGGAATGCCCAATTTAATTAAGAGCGCCTTGTGCATCAATGACTGCCGGTCGTCGCTGCTGTGTCTCGACACCCCCACCCCGCCCCAAGTGGACCGACGTTCAGTATATGAAATCGGATGCGCGCACCATTTCCCCATGGCCAGCGTTGATACTGCGCGTCCTGCACGAATGAATTGCTGCCGAAGGACCAGTGGCTCATTGGTAATATAATCGTTAATTTTCTACGTGGCGTTCATCGTGTAAGAAGAGTTATAAGATTTCCGAGAGACCGAGTGATTTAATTTATTACATGTGAATCGTGCGAAATTTCGAATTGCGATTGTTTTAAGGAGCTCTATTAAAAAGGAAATTCTTCTCCAGAGAAACATTTTCGCCCGATGCATTGGCACAAAAATGAAATTTTTGTACAAATTAGATTTGTAGAATTCGAAATATGAAATTGAAACTTAATTAATCTACTTGAGCGGTGAATATCAGTTTTTTGATGTAATTTTGCACCTATAATTACGTATCTTACGCTCTCGACGAATTTTCAAAGAATGCAAATTCATCCCCATATTTATTTTTATTCTGCAAGAGGAAAGCATAAAGGAACGCGCGAGGCGATTTCGGAGCTCCAATTTCTCGACCCCGATTGACTGGTACGGGAAGTCGAGTCACTAGAGAACGAAAGGAGAAGGGGCGAGGGGACAGGAGCCGAGGGAATGCCGAACGCATAACGTATCTTCGCAGAACACTGACTCGCACCAACGACCTTTTGTATTTCGGCAAAGTAAATTTCCCGAGGCTCTCCTCTTCTCTCTCTCTCTCTCTCTCTCTCTCTATCTCCGTCTTCCTTTTCTTCGCTCGACCTTCCGATATGTACTTCCGGCTGGACGCGTCAATTCGCAAATACGCGCGCGCGCACGCCGGCACGATGTTTCCCGCGAAATTGAAAAACAGCAGATACGCCCGCTCTCGCTCGGCCCGAGAAGGAAAGGTTAGCGAGACAAAGGTGGTCCCTCGCAAGTGGCACAAGCGTTGGAGAAAGAGAGAGAGAGAGAGAGAGAGAGAGAGAGAGAGAGTCATTTCTACGTTTCACAAGCGCACGCGCCGGAACTTGATGGTTATTGCATATACACTCGAGGGAGGAGGAAATACGTCAGACGCGCGCGGCTGGCCGCGCGCGCGTGCCCCCGCTCGCAAAAGTGCAATCGCGAGATCGCATCCTCTGCAGGCGCCTTTTTACGGCTCCTTCCTGCAAACCGCTTTTCCGTCATCCCCGTTTTATACTCGAAGTTATAAAGAATACAACTATGACGGTTATTATTGGATTTATTTTATTTAACGACCGTGACAAATTATTGCGTTGAATAATGACCTTTTATTTAAAATTACAGTCTTAAAAATTTTTTTTTTTTTTAGTACGAAAAATAGGTTATAATTAATATTCTATGGAGGAATAAAAAAAGTAATATTTAATTTTGCTTCAAGTATACTTATATCAATAGAGTTTGCTGTTTTGTTGGTTGGGTCATTTTGAAAGGATTATATATCAAGAAAAAACAATGTACTATGATTTTATTCTGTTTTTAGATATGAATTTTCACTGTAAATTTTATGTGATTGTAGGCTTTAAGTCACTATGAAATTAACAAGATAAATAGACTTTTCGTACTATGGATTATTTATTTTGTAATATTTCTTTCCCTCTAAAATGCAAGACTTTATTGCTGTCAAGATGAATTTCAATAAAAAACTTTATTGAATATTTAGCTCTATAACCAATACGTAAACCAACACGTGTATAAATGTATATTTGCGCATTACGCATAGTTTGTAGTTACGGTTATGTAATTGGGAAATCATGCAAACGTATGCGAAGCAGCGTTTATTTACCAATTTCATCAAGACTCGGTTCCAAACCCGCATTAAGGAATATCAACACACGTTCTATATTCCTATAAGCATAGCATGCAGTATACTATTGCTGACGTACACTTATGGATTTTTTTTTCATCCAACTATTCTCCTTTTGGTGCATCCTGCGTTATTGATCTATTTCAATGTTCTAATTAGATGTTTGAATCGTTTCTGTTTGTCAAAGAGTGCAGGTTGGCAAAATTTCTTGTTTATTCAAAATTCGCAGAAAAGTAAGGATTTTGCGAGGAAAAACAAAAATAAGCATTGTTTTCTATTTTTTTCTTTGTCCGAACCTTAATGGGTGGTAAAAATCATAGGAGTGGCTTTATCCTTTATTTTTAAGCTGGTCTTTGCATGAAAGTGCACTACAAAGACTTTCTTTTGCCTTTCCCATTATCTTGAGAATTTCCATATTTATTTTTAGTAGTTCGACAGTTGTATCTGTACATAATATTGGAGATGTTTTCACCCACTTAGACTCACCACCTCCCCGCAAGAATTGGTCGAGCAACTGGTCAAGTCTTTGTCGGCCACGAATGAGTATTATTATATATTTGTAAGGTTAATTTGGTAGAAAACTCAAAGTGAGAATAATTTTCGACTACTTTGGTATTTTCTCAATTATTTTTACTTGTCGTGAAATTTCAATTTTCGCCCCATTGTTCCGGATAATTTGTCAAAATTTAAAAAAAAAAAATACATGAAGCGATGCTCATTCAATACTGGAATAAAATATCTGTGATCAAGTAAATATTTTCTTGTTTTGTGCCAAGTAACGTAATTTTCTTAGATTGAGACGGTATCTTCTTAAATAAAGGAAGTATTCACTTGATGCAAGTTGAATCCATTTAAATCCAACCACGTCGTCTTAAATCTAGTGAATATTTTCTTAATTTGAGAAAATTATTTACTTGGCACTAAATAAGTAGATAATTACTTGATGTCGGAATTTTTTCCCCTGTATAGATTTTTTTTATCAACTTGATTCTTTGCGAACTGTAGATAAACATGGCGCATTACCGCTAGAGTCTATGAACTTTAGATTAAGACGTCCAAAAATTGCAGAAGAAGATTTCCCCAAAACTCCCCTTTCGGCTCGCGATCATACCAAACGAGTTCTACCAGGAATCGCTCGCAACTTAGCCGTAACTTACTTAGGAACACGAGCGAGTTCCCGCGCTGTCTTGCGACGCGTCACAGCGACGCTTCGCCTCGTACGTGACAACTACCGAGGTGCTGACTACCGCGGCCGAAAATCGACGAATAAGCGAAGTCTCGTTTCCCGCGCCGCAATTGAAACGAAGGCAACGAGAGGGGTAGCGCGCCCCCGCGACGTTCCGTTGCCGTCGAGCTCGCTCGAAGACCGGCCGATTGCCCGATTTTGTAATTCACGCGAGCCTAATTCTCTGGCAAAGAGTTGCCCGCGATGCCCGTCTTAAAGGCCGTGGACGCGCGTTATAACGCCCGGTAATCACCGGCGAGCGCGTACGTACGCGTCACCCTGTACTCCGTGTACTCTAAGTATACCGATGTCCAAGAACCTCGAAGCGAAGACGCGATGTGCTGGGGGGAGGGGGTGGGTCGATTCAACGCTTTAATCCGCTCCGTTACGAGAAACCGTGGACGGAAGAATGACGAGGGGGGGGGGGAGTGGGTGACTGCCTCGTGGAATTTTAGAAAAGACCCGCGTTACCCTATTATAATGCGCGAAACGGAGAAAGCGGGGGAGGGGGGGGCTGAAATTAAATTCGCGAGATGCCCTGTGCTCGATTCTCTTTTTTATAGTTTCAATGGGCCTTGGGGGAGGGGGGGGGGAATTTTACGCAGAAAATCGGCCGTTAGAAGAACACTATCTGCTGCTATTCGGCAGTGAGTATCCATTGTAATTATATATAGTAGTATGAAGTTAAATCGAATGGCGAACATTCGCGCTCGTGGGCGAAATGAGAAAATTTGAATTCGAGGCTTTGCGCGCGGGTGTATATATATATATATATACGTATATGTATAATCTGGACGGAATTCGTTTCTGGAAAATGTCTGGTGAATAAATTACGGAGGCTCCGTTTTATAAAACAAGTTGAGATACGTGTCCCCGGGCCGGTACCTTTTATACGGAAAGATCTCCGCTAATAGGTTTGTCGAACCTGCGGCCGACCGAGTCTCGGCCCGCGTAGCGCCCGACGTTTAGCACGTAATCGAGCGCTCTCAAGTAGCAACGACCTCCGCTTCGGCCTATTGTGCGATCGTTGCGCGATCGGGCCCCCGGCGCGCGTATTAGCCCGTACGCTACAGGCAGGTTTTTCAACCGTGACGCAGAATCGCGGAGCGTGTGAATGGAATTAGTGTGTTTGAAATCCAAATGAGCGTATCGGCGAATTATAAATGCCATTCGGATATATATGTATATCTATGTGACATTCTATACATAACGTTTCATTAATTATGTATGAATTAGTCGTGGCTTTCCGTAAAGTCTACACCGCTGAATTGATCGTTTAATTATTCTTTAGGATTTTTCTTTTTCACTTCTTTTATCGCTCGCGCGGGTGTTCCTAGTTTGCATAATCCTTCGCCTCGAAATGATTTAATGTTTCATGAACGTGTGATGTATATGAATTAAGAATTACAAGGAACCGAAATCCAATGTAAGACATTGAATTATAAGTAAGGTATAATTAAATATAATAAATATCACTGTCTTATTCAGTACAGTGTTGGGAGATGCTTTAAATAAGATAAAAAAGAATTTCACGTGAAAAAGATATTAATGACTATCATCATTTACTATATAATTAATAATTTTATACAATTTCATACAATCTAATATGCTTTAACGACGATTAAGAAAAAAAATTATTTATTTAAAATTATCACCTAAGTATATATATTTTATATTTTGCTGTAACAAAATGAAAATGTTTCGTTCATTTTTCCATCTATCGTCAGAAATAAAATCAATCAGAAATGAAATAATATACATATATTTCCTAATGGTAAAGTTATAATAGTGATTTTTCTTATTAAATCTTATTACTTAATTTAATATAATATTAATTATATTGAAATTATATTTATATTAAATTATTTATATAAAATTATTATAATTAAATCATAATATTAATTTAACAATTTATTATAAATCTATCCTTAAAATTATTTTATACAATGATAAATTATTATGTACTTTGCTTTCAACATTATAATATAGTATTAAATCTGAATAAATGAATATTTTTATACACGAAGCGCGCGCGCGTGCGTGCATACACACACACACACACACACAGATAGAATTTTTCTTCTGGTTAGAAGAATAATGTATAATTTTCGCTTCGTCGAAAACCCACCTCCCCGTTACTAATCAGTAAACGAAACCTTCAAAACGTCCGCGGGGAGAAACGCGACGGCGACGCCCTGCAGCCCGCGTCGCAGAGTCATTATATCTATATAGGGACTCCGGTCCGAGCCCGGGGTTCTCGTACCCGGCGACTGTGAATCCCCCCCCCCCCCACTGGACAGGCACCGGCGCGCCGCGGATAATTGCGCTTATTAAAACGTCACGCGTTCTAGTTCTCGTTTGCGTGCGTGCGTGCGTGCGTGCGTGCGTGCGCGAGCACTCGCGGGTATCGCGCCCGCCCGACGCGCACGCCTCCTTTTTCCCCGAGGCACGGGCGCGTGTCCGCTGGATGCTAGAGCGCGCGCGCTTGCGCGAGAGAGAGATAGAGAGAGAGAGAAGAAAGAGAGAGAGAGAGAGAGAGAGAGAGAGAGAGAGAGAGAGAGAGGGAGGGAAAGAGATCGGCGCGCGGGGGCGAAGGAGAGAAACGGGCGACACGCTTCGGAGAGGCTAAAGCCGAGCGAATCTGGCTGTGTCTGGCCGGCTTCGGTGCGCGTGCACTTGGCGAAGAAAGTGCGAAGATGCGCCTGCGGTGCTCGCGTGCCCGCGCGCGTGGGCGGGCGGGCCTTCGTCTCTCTCTTTCTTTCTCTCTCTCCCTTCCTCCCATGTCGCTCTTTTAGATAGAGAGAGAGAGAGAGAGAGAGAGAGAGAGAGAGAGAGAGACAGAGAGCAGCGACCGGTGCGGCTCGCGCACGAGCTCGCTTCTCATTGAAGCTTGCTGGATGAGAATGAAAAGGTCGTCGCGGCTCTTTTCCTTTATTATTATCCTCTTTTATTTACTGGCTCGTCTTATAAACATTTGTCTGGATTAGGGAAGAGCAATGAGCGAGCGTTGACATTACTCGAGGTCGCCAAATGTATATATAGAGGGGTCGAGACGTGTGATAAAGAGCGTCGAAAGAATTTCTAATAAAAGTCTGAAAAAGTAAATGATTTTATCTGAACTTAAATGAGATAATAAAGTAAGCGCGTTAGGCAATAAAAAAAAAAAAAACAACCAAATAATATGCCCGGTGAAACAAAGGATCATGAAGTTCGTTGCGCGCAACGGCATCATTCGGTGATTATTAGTGGGGTAAAATACGCTGCTGAATATGTTTTTGGCGAGTTCAGGGAATGTATATTCGTAAGTATAGCGACTGCGGAATGTAAAGTTAGAGCAAATGTCGAGATGAGCGCAAGAAATGGAACGAAGTACAGCGATAAAGCCATGAGGGAAGAAAAGGCCATTTGAATGATACGAAGAAATACCAAGAAATACGCGTGAAATAATGAAGATTTTATCGAGCATGAAATGACTCTGCAACATTATATATATATATATATATATATATATATATATATATATATATATATATATACACAGCTCGATTAAATTTAAATAGTTCAAATGGTAATAACGCAAAAACAAATATAAAAACGTGTACTAGAAGACAATTACGTGTGAACCTAACGGAAAAAAATTACACTTATTTTCTTGCCATGTATATATGAATATATATGCCAACAGAATTTGACAGAAAGTTAAAAGAAAATCTACTGAAAATTTCTCGAAATTACAGAAAAGCTATATAAATAAAAATTATTATTATAATATGTTTACAAATTTGGTAAATGTAGGATGTCGTATGAATTGAAAACGTGGAAACAACACTTTTTGAATTCTCATTTCGAGCCATTAGCCGAAAAATATGACAATTTTCGTAAGAAAGAGAGTAATCGATTTCATGAAGATCTCAATAATCTTGAAAAAAGACACCAACCGTTGCGGCAAACATTCAACACATTGTTACACAATTTCAGGTTATAACATTAACACTATATAATTTAACGATTTTAGGGTTGGTAGTTATGGAATTGAATAATGTGAGTTTGCAGTTATGAGGTTGGACTTCATGAGGTTTAGTGTGTAGTATATTGGATCTGAGAATTATGGAGTTTCTGACAATAGAGTTGGGAATTAGGGTATTTCAGGTTTTGAGACTATATTTAATTTTGGAATTTGAGCTCATGCTGTTGTTGCATTTGACGGTCATACGAGTTGGTGTTATGGGACAGAATGACCTAATTAATGTAAAATTTTTTGGTCGAAAATATTATGTTTAGAAGTTTCCAGATTCTAAGTCGTAAGATTAGGCGATATTGTTACTTGGGGGGTTTAGGAGAGATCGCTGTAGGACTTTGACATTCATGATTACGAGATCGTTATTGTGTCGTTATAGATGGTTGGACAATTTTAATTTCGGCTTTATCAAGTTTTTTCATGCGATTTTCGGAATTAACGCACGCCTTCGGCTTGCTATAACAAAATGGGCAATGGATATCGGTTAAACAACCCCAAAAACATTTAGTACACGTGATCTTCCTCAGGTAATCTTCAAAAAAGATTTGGAAATGAAATACTCAGATCTTACGTAAACTCAACTCTGTGCCCAAGTCACCGATCAATAGTAATTTATTTTTTCGATTGATACAAAAATCTGTTGAACAAAAGCTGAGCACAAGTTCTTCGTATTTACAAAACCGATAGTAATCAGTAATGAAATGTATCGTCGGAAATATTCTTACAATAATAATTATTAGAATTATTTACATACCGATTAAAATGTTATCCGTCACCGTACGTGCATTAAAACAGCTACTCACCTGTAACACAAAGAGAATAATTATATAAGATATACATGGATTATCTAAAATTACATTCATTCGATATATTAATACTTTAATATTACGACTACGAAGATCCGTTGGGAAGATTTAGCGATTCTTTTTTTCGCAAAGCCATTCGGCGTTCTCGCGCAAGACATACACGCGGCCAATTTTAGAAAAGATAGCGGTGTCGAATGGCGCATCTCTCGCTCGAAAATTCTATGCAACGCCTCGACGCATAAAAACGGAGCTCGTAAAAAACAAAAAAACAAAAAAAAAAAAAAAAGAAAGAAAACGAGAAAAAAGAAGAGAGCCACGCCGAAGATCATCTGGCTTTTTTATTTTGGCCCTGCGCGCCACCCCGCGCGTGATTACGACACCCTCTAATATGGGTATTGTAGCGGGGGCTGGGGGGGGGGAGGAGCGAACGAGCGAGCCGGCGAGAAAGAGAGCTATCGGTACGTATGTGGGGAAAGGAAAAGGGACTGGGGAAGAATAACGTCTTCCCGGAGATAAGGGAAACGGAAAAAATATGGCGCAAGGGAGCGTTGGCGCGGGCGCCCTTTACGAGTTACGGTCTCGGCTCCGGCGCGAGTTCGATAGCTTCCTCGTCCGCGTTCCGGATCTCCTTGTTCTCGTACCGAGCGCGGCTGGGTGAGGGTAAGCAGGAGAAACGAAAAAAAAAAAAAAAAACATGGTTTCGCGCGTGAAAATTGGCTTAAAAATGTTCTCCAGTGCGTTTTTCTCTTATACACATATTAGATTCGCAATTGAAGTATCTTATCCTCGGCTTCATCTTGCTTTTAGCTGAATCAGTATTTATCGGGAATCGGCGTTCGTTCTTTTATAGTATTAAACCTCGAAAATTTCTTTAAAGTAGACTTAATGCACAAAATTACTTATATTTTTAACGTCCCTTTTCACACACACACACACACACACACACACACACACACACACACACACACACACATATATATATAGATTATTTAATATTACTTCATTTATTTTATCAAATAATATGATGCCACTCGATGTGGGAGGTCTACGATGTATTTTATACACAAATGTACATTCAATGTCTTATCGTATCAACTTTCATTTAATCAGTTCGTAGAAGACACTTATAAGTAACTTTAATTTGAAAATATTTTTCAACTAATAGTTCGTGCATATATAGAATTTCTCTATCTGAAAATCTATATATACATTCGGATAGTACACGGACATTTCGCGCACAATACGCATCCGCTTTTCCACGAGTCGATTAACTCGACATTTCCAGCCGGCCAATTATACGCGTGCTCGCAGCTCTTTCTTCGCTCTCTCACTCTCTCTCTCTCTCTCTCTCTCCCTTCCCGTATCGCTTACATTTAGAAAAAAAACAAGCGTGCCAATCGTCTCGGTTTAATATATATATATATATATATATATAATATATATATATATATATATATATATATATATATATATATATACTTAAATACAACACCAACGCGCGGGAATCGTTCGCGCGCATCGGTGCGACGTCGTGTTGTCCTGCCTCCCTCCCCCGAACCTTGCTGTCGCTGCACATAAACGTCGCGGGCGCGCGCGCGCGAGAGTTATCGCGACGCGACGGGATGCGCGGGCGTTGCGCGCGCTCGACTGTTAACCCGGTTAGGCTCGTGCGGCGCGCGCGCTTCTTTTACGAGAGACATGGAGCCGAGCTGTCCTCTCTCTCTCTCTCTCACTCTCTCTTTCACTCTCTTTCTCTCTTTATATATATATATATATATATATATATATATTGTATACATGTATGTATGTATGTATGTATGTCAGTATGTGTATATGTGTGCATACGTGCGTGTATATGTAAACTGATTACTGGCGCGTGCCTGCACCTGAGCTTCACGAAAGGGGGAGTGGGCGCGAGAGGCGGTGAAAATGAAAAAGTTTTTCTTCTCACTTCGCTTCTTCGAATGTAAATTTCGGCGAATTTTTTTCTCAGTTCATAGAGGTATGCATGTGCGCGGGCTTGCAGAAATGGGTGTGTTTTCCATTCTTTTTCTCCCTCGTTTGCTGCGCGAGAGCGAGGAAAAAAAAAAAAACAAGCAGCCGATCGCCCCGCCAGATGTAACGGAATTTAAAATGCAAACGAGCGAACCGAACGACGGCCGAATGGATTTTTAAGTGTTTTTAAGGAATTCGAAAATTATTTTATTTTTATTTTCAGAGATTATTTGAGAGGGTTGGCAAAAGAAACATTTATCTATCGGCATACATATGCCTCATGTATATGGTTTATTTGTACAATAGCATTTAGTGAAATGTAAACAGAGTCGTTTACTTTTAAATTATACAGCTGTTAAATGATAATTATTTGAGATGATAGTTCTTTCATTGCTTTTACACAGGCAGTTGGGTACATGTAAAAGAGCTTAAGAAGCTGTAGCGTCTATTCATTTACGGATAAAGTCAAGGCTGTTAAGGAATCTATATAAGTATATAGAGATCTTCTGGGTGGCCTATATATTTATAGCTTATTTAATTAATCTATAAACTTATGATAAAATATTAAAACACTTATTTTTCAACGGCATTATTAGTGGAAATTATTTCGAGCAGCATCAGAGTAAATTTATGACCTTCTTTTATAGAACATGTTCAGGCTTCCCATAATTCGTTTCATTGCAAATTATATATACATATATACATATGCGCACGCACACAGACGCGTACGCATGCATATAAAAAGAACCGAATCATCTTCTTGCGTTTAATCATTCTTAATTTCTCAATTAAAATGCCTCCACCTAATTAAATATAATCGCTCCAAAAATTATTCCTCTTTTTTTTGCCCCCGCCCGATTCCTATCGGAAGAATGGGATCTGCCCGATAATTCAGGATAAAACGCGCGTCGTCAATCGATTAGCGCGGCTCCCTCTCTCACTCTCTCTCTCTCTCTCTCGCTCTTTCTCCGTGCTCTTTTTTATACCGGGTAATTAGCCCCATAAATACCTCTGGGGGGGCGGTAAGGGGAGCGGCGAGCGCTCGAAAAGGGCCACCTGTGCCCGGAGGCTGCGCATCGAGTGGGCCGGCGACGGCGGCGGATCGAGAGTAGAAAAACGCAGAACACAGAGTTTATTACGGGCGGCGGCGTAAATCGTCGGAAATAAGTTTGTTTTAAAAAGCCGCGCGCTCGCTCGCCGTCGTAAAGCCGTGAATTACCGCGCGGGCGCGCGCTCGCGGAAATCCCCTCTCTCCTCCTCCTCCCCCCCTCCCAGCCATCCGCCCTCTTCTCCGATGACGGGGAAGAAACGACCGCGAGGGTCGGCCCGAGGGGAAAAATAGAAATAAGGGCGTAGATACGCAAATTCTGGAGGGGCGCGGCGGCGGGGGAGGGGTGCTCGCAATAAACATAAATACATATATATATATATATATATATATATATATATATATATATATACAGGAAAAGCGGAGCGGCGACTTGGTCGATCGCGTGAAACGCGCGCTCGGCTTTTATGCGCCGACTGCAAATTAACGACCGCGACGACGCCCCCTCTCGCGCCCGCAAAGTAACGAGCCCGCCGTTGGGGGTGCGTCGATACGCGCGACGACGATTATCCCTCCCGCGTCTACCGAGCCTCTGCTCGTCTGCCCTAACCTCTGTTATCTCGGGCTCCGTGACCCGCGCGCTACGCCGCGGCGATCGTGAATTTTTACAGCCGACCGCCGCGCCGAGGGGAGAGGGAAAAGTGCACGCGTTAGGATAACAACGCTTTTTTTTTTTCTCTCTCTCTCTCTCTTCAACGAGTGGGTTCTGTATTGGTAAATATGACGTTTTGCTTTCTCTGCCTGGTGCTTACGGATCCTCGTTTACATACATAATATTAATCGATTATCGCACGAATGCTTGAAAATAAGATTCGATATAGGATTTTTATAACAATAAGATATGTTTCTTTCGTCTTTCGTGAAACTTTTTGTTAGACGGTAGAGTAAATAATTTTCTATAAGTTAGTGGCGCATTGAAAAAATAACTAGACTATTTTTTTTCTTAAAAAAAAAAACACTTATTATAAAAATCTAGAAGATTATAAAAATCAGTTATTATATACACTTCGACCAGCGCGTCTGCCAATCTTTGTCACTTTATTTCTCAAACTCTTTCTCCCCAAACCCTTCACTCCTCAAACTTCTCAAAATCTTTGGAATACCCCTCAGTTCCTTCAGCGATGCACTTTTCATTTCATCTTTGATGATAAAACGACGGGCCCCTAAGGTTTCCATCATCCTTGGAAAGAGGAAAAAGTCGCACAGAGCCATATCCGGCGAATGTGGATCCTGGATCATGGCTAGAGTATGAATTTTAGGTCAAAGATTGACAAACACGCAATAAGTGTGGGCAGGTGCATTATCATCATGCACTATGTTTTACAAAAGAGAATCACGAAGCTTCGAAAAAATACGTTTAACCTTGGCGGCTATTTCTTAAAAAGTGTGCAATTGAAATAGCGAGCCATTTCACTGCGATTGAGGGACACGTTATCCCAACACAATAAGAACATTTGACAATGGGGCAGCTCGAAAGCCGCGAGCTTTAAAAATTCTTGATATTTTTAAACACACCTCGTGCATAAATCGCCCACTGTCAATGGTCAGTCCTTTCCCTTTACTCGCTGCTCGGCAGCAGCCTAAGCAAACTCTCGAGCGAGCCGCAAAAAAAAATCGACATTACAAATTCAAAGCATCTCATTCACCCTTGCAATACCGTGACGTTGCAAGCAAGCCAGTGCAAATAAGAGATCCCGGAGCAAACGGGGGGGGGGGGGACTCGCAACAATCGTCGCCGGGCAACAGAGAGGGAGAAAGAGAGAGAGGCGGAGAGAGACAGAGGGAGAGAAAGACAAAGAAAGGCGAGGGGAGGAAAAAAAAGCGTCGCGCGCGCCCGGTGCGCCGGTCGCGCCGGCGCGCGATGGTGACCACCACGAGCTGACCGAGGATGAGACTCTCCGCCGTCTGCCTCTGCCAAAACATTTTCCCATAGAGAGAGACTCGCACGGGGGAGGAGGTCGGGTGGCGGAGGGGGGGGGGCGAGCATTTTTTGCACCGTTACGGCGTGGGTGGTGCAGGAGAGCTACCGGGGCCGAAGCATTCCCCCTATCCCTTCACCCATGTAAAACGAATAGTATGGGAATTCTGGGGCGAGGCCGATGAAGGTGAAAAATCGCACTGGCCCGATATCTGAGTGCGGATCCAGAGAGACGCAAAAAGAAGAGGTGGAGGTTCGTTCTATCTTTTTGCGGTTTCGGAGCACTTTTTTCCCCCCTTTTGATCTCTCCGCTTCACACACTCTCTCTTTCTCGCTCTCTCTCACTCTCTCTCTCTCTCTCTCTCTCTCTCTCTCTCACTCGCGCTCTTTGTCTGTTTACAATGCTTGTTTAGCAAATCGAATATAGGTTTTGGTGTGACTGATGTTGAATTATGAAGGACGAAGAAAAAGTTGTAATTAATGATCCGTAAAGAAAAATGAATTATTTTTGTATTTATATTTGTGTATATTGCATTATGTTCGCTTACGGTAACAGTGATCTATACACAAATGTTACACGATACAACGACTTGCACGATTAAAGGATCATGAGACGCAACCAGTCAGTAAGCCGAAAGCTAGACTTTATGTATTGCGTATGGATGCAAATCATACTGTAAATCTCTTTTTTTGTATATTATGCAATAATGGATATATAAGGATTATCATCAAATAATTCAAATAATAAGTAATTTTTTGCTTTTCATTAAATTTTCTCAAATATTGTATAAAAAAGTATACGCAACCTAGATATCTTGTGATAAACGATAAATATATGGAGAGGGAGAAAAGTAAAAAAATGGTTCACACAAAAACTGTAGGTTATCGTTAAAGAATTTGTCATCGAGGATATTTTATTTTATTCATTTAAAGTCCGTCTGTAATTTACAGCGATGCTAATCTTACTTATTTTCTTCGTTGCGTTCAGATCTTCACAATGACGAATGAAGTCAGACACAAGGCTCTTAAAATATGATTCTTTCGAAGTCAACAATTCTTATGTTAAATTTCTATATAACCGTTTGAGAATGGAAAATCTTCTGAAATTTTATATTGACAAACAGATAGAAATACATTATAATAAAGAATTATCATCATTTTTACGATATTTCCAAGAAACAATAAGGCGTCATTTGATGGAACTAATTATTTGTATTGTGATGTGCTTTTTTAAATCGTATATTCAATTAAGATTTAATCGAAGAAAGTGAAAGTAGCAAAAATATTTGATTATGGAATTGAAATAATCGAATAATGTTTATGAAATTTCAATACGATTTTTCCATATATTTAAAATATATTTTGCAACGCATTCGAACTTGCGAGTGCACGTTTACTTCGATATTCAACGATGAATAAGCGACTCTAGGAATTCGCAAACCCTGCAATCGATAACATAAAATATATTATAATAAACAAATATGTGCTAAAGGAATATACAATGATATATTTCGCTTATTCCGTGAGCAAAAATTGAAAAACGGAAATTGCCGTCATTCCGTACATTTTACAATTAACCGATTCGAGGAAAATGACAGTTCAGTTAAATACCTTTAGATATTTATGCAGCATTCGATTAAGTTTGACCTTGCGATCCAGTGATCCATTTACTCTTTTCATTTCAGCTATAGTTAAGTTCTCGATTTAACATACTTGGAAAACTAGCTTCCTTCCGATTTTTCCCCGGCGATATATGTCACAGACTGATCTCGGCGAAGGTTCTGCTCACTGTTCGACGATTTTGCAATTACGAGGCCGCGCTTTAGATTCGAAGTAAATCAAACGATTAATTACTATAATTAGGTGTATCTTCAGTAATAACTTGTCATACTTCATAGGCAGATTCATAGACATAAAATATTCCTCATTGAAAATTTCTGTCTTCTATAATTTACATATAAAGTCAATACGCGAATTTAGCGTATAATTAAATTGACATAGCCTTATTTTATTGAAATATTTATTGAATTTTTTAATTGTTTTCCGCAGTTATGTACAAGTACCGATATGCTTCTGAAGTAAACGTTCGAACTCGACGTATGGACAGAAGAAACAAGTAGGTCAAATAGATTCGTTAAAAACATTTTTCGATTGGAATTATGTAGAATTAATATATTACAGATCAATTATGGACGTCTCCTTGACATTTTCAGCCAGCCGGTTGTAATGCAGTAATGAGGTTTTTGTTATATGCATAATAATGTTCATTTATTACGTATTAAATGTAAATTCATTGTTACAAATATCAGGAAACTCATCTTTTTTTTTACTCCTTAAGTATATCTCAAACTAACTAAAATCATATCTCCAGATGAGATTTAATATTACACTCGTCCGTTTGGTGTCAATGTCAATAAACATTGTACTCGGTCATTGTTGTAACGCAAATATCTCAGTTTTCCACATAAATTACACGTATTTACGGTTTTTCAACGCTTGTATTTATCGATTCCGACAGCGCTCGTCTATCCATCGTCGTGATAATTACATTAGTCGCTTTCACGTGCAGTATCGACGAGAGCAATTAAAAAAGCTCGGGACAACGTTGCTTACGGATTACACGCGCAACGGCAGCTTGCGCAGCGAATGCGAATTCTCAGCGTCGCGTCGATGCGCAACCGTATGCATACGTGCTTGGGGACGAGCTCTCCTTTAAAATTATCGGAAATCCACGGATGTTCCCCCCCCCCCCGGTCGGGTTGGAAATTACCGCGCCCGTTAAAAACCTCATCAGTTTCCTCTTTACTGCCGTTGACCTGGCGTAGGAGCCGTGGGAGGGACGGGGGGGGGGACAAGATTTTAAATGAAAATTGGCTCATTGCTCTATATTCCCGCGCTGCAATTATACGCGAGACAGTGGAGCGGAAAAAAAAAGATGCGGGCTGCGCGTGGCGGGTGGGACGTTCGAGTAGAAGCGGTAAAGAAAAAGAAAAAGGAAAAAAAAACGAAGCGGTGGGATTGGGAAGACGGGAAAAAGAGAGAAAGAGGGAAAAGAAGAGTATCGTCTGAGGTACGGCGCGCACCTAGGCTCGTCAACGCGAGAGGGGATCCCATCGCTCTGCAAGGGACGATCGACACGCTTTAACGATTCGCCTGAGAACCTGCGAGGAATTGCTGCCGTCGCCCGACGTCGCGGGAGGGCCTCGCGTGATTCTACCCCCCCTTCTACCAATTGCAATTTTTCTTTGCTGGTTTATATATATATGTGTGTGTGTGTGTGTGTGTGTGTGTGTGTGTGTGTTGATTCGACGTCGTCAAATATCTACCATCTTTATAGGAACGGAATCCGGATTACATGCGAGAAACGCAGCGATTCTGCAGATCCTTCGATTTATGTATAATATATATATATATATATATATATATATATATATATATATATGTATGTATATGTATATGTATATATGTATATACAAGCGTAAAGGATGAGAAGCTGCGACACAAGGTATAAACACGACTTTTATTTACATCGACGTTTCGGGCGCGGCGGTCTACCGATGCGCGAGCCCCGATTTAAGTTCGCCGCTACTGCGGGCGAGCGCGCGCCCACCCGCTCACCGAGTTGTGTATATGATTGAATGCAGTTTGCCGACAAGTTTTAATCAAACTGGCTGCTTTAAAATTTAATCGCGAAACGTATATATATATATATATATATATATATATATATAAACTCGCATTCCCCCGGCTCTTTTCCTCGTTTCTATCTATAAATATATACATAGCGCGTTGCGCATCTTGTACTTATATATATATATATATATATATATATATATATATATATATATATATATATATATATAGATGATAACAACACCGCAACCGAGAATTTGCATGGCAATAAAAGTTTTTGAGAGAGGACGGGGACGGGAGGTGGTCGCAATTATTCAGACGATTCCGCGTTTGAGCTGGGGTCTCCGTTGCTTAATTTATTTTGCGTTGATGGGGTTTATGAGTTTCCGGTTTGGATCAGTTGGGCGGTGATACAACAAAAAAAAAAAAAAAAAAAAAAAAATACGAAAGTAGGCAGCTTGTGGTTTTGTGTGTTTTAGAAAATCGCTCGAAACTTCTGAAGCTGTTTAAATATTTTACTTTGCGCTAGTTGCACTTCAAGGATGCGGGAGTGATCGTGTTTTCTTTTCATTACAGCGAAACACAATTTTGAGTTTGTAATATTTAATACGTAAAGAGTGCATCCTCTGGCTGAAGATAATTAATTCGGCGGTGTTTTCGTTTTGGTATATATAGGTGCCTCAAGTCGCAGAGCAAGTATCTTTTAAAATCCAATGCTCACAAGTTCAATTTTCGTTTGAGCTAATTTTGTACTTGATGATTATAATAAAACTTTTTTTCTCACAACTGTTTAAATATACATATTGTAATTTTTTTTATTAAACTTTGAAGAAGAGAAATATATATAAGAATGAGCTAGTTTTTTGTTGTTGTAAAAAACAGGATAAATTATTGGGAGCTTAATTGTATAAAAAAATAAATACGACGATTGATTATGAGTACCGTTTTATAGTTGGAAGATACATTGCAAGTATCGAGAGTTGTAAAGGACGTTGCGGCTGGTCACTAAGCTCATCGATCGGCTTGAATAAAAATCCCGTGCAAAGCTCGCAATAATTTCCGTCTGCTTGACGACAATCTATTCTTACGTTCTATGAATTTCGCGTAAACGCCTGGGGACCGGAGCGAGAAACTGGGCCACTTAGATTCTACCGCGCAATATTAATACATCTACTTTTGAAAAGAACTTTTGCCGACCCTGGCGATCGCTTTTGGCAATTAAATCGCTCCGACAGAGCTGCACGTGCGCACCCCCGATCAAAGTAAAAAGTGGATCACTTGGATGTCTTTCGAGGCAGTTGAGCTTACGGGAGGCAGTTCGAGGCAGTTGATCGGGCCTCGAACTGTCTTCTCTATCTCCACCCCCTTCAGCCCCTGTCGGGAACTCCTCCAGCGCGGTCGCATAAAGTATAGGCTAGGAAAAATTTATCGAGCAGCGATCGTTATATCTTACGTTATTGGCCAGAGTTAACGAAGGAAGTTTCCATATATATATATACAAAGACGGTGCGGCGGTCGCGCGATCGCCGAGGTCTTCAGCCAAAAACTTTTCAGCGGTCGCGCTAGAGGGACTCCGCGAGAGGAGGCAGGGGGGAGGACTTGCCGTTGAAATCCTCGCACCACTTCGTACTATCTCGTTTCGTATATATATATATATATATATATATATATATATATATATATATATATATATATACATACACACAAGGCTCTCCGTACACTACTATATAACTCGGCTATAGGTAACTACCTCGATAATAACCTTTTCACCGCCGCGGTGAGAAATGATTGGCAATCAAACTTGGTTATAAGTCGCGCGCGAGGAAAGGTGGCTGAGGACGGCGACGACATTGATTGAAGCGGGGGAAGCGGGACGGGCCGAGTGGTGGCTTTGACATGGGGGAGGAGGACCGAAGGGGGGGGGAATCGTAAGTAATGGTATTGAGGTAAGAACCGAGAATATTATATATATATATATATATATATATATATATATATATATATATATTTCTATTTCGAAAATTGCAACGCGCACTTTAAACGCTTGGTTTATATACCGCTGCGCTCCCCCCTTTTTTCTATATTATATTCGTCGTAATGAAACGCCGAGCTTTTTGCCGCGGTCGTGAAGGAGGGGGAGGGGGTTTCTGCGCAATCTCTCTCTCCCCACCCTCCTCGGTAGCCTGGAGAAACTTTCGAGGGAGAGATTTCAGCGAAGATGCTTGGTCACGACTGGGTTTTAACCGTCTATCCGCGCGGTCGCAATTAAAATCAGAAGGTCTTCCTTGATCGTTTAGATTTATATATATATATATATATATATATATATATATATATATATATATATATATATAATAAAAACAAATGCGCCGATCTACCATGCGTTTCTTCAAAAACCCTCCAGGCGCAAAATAAATCATCCCGCATCAGTCGAAGAGAGTCACTATGGGAAATCATCTTTTCAATTCGTTCTGTAGATCCCGCGCAAAACTCTCTTTTTGACGCTTTAAAATATTGCACTGAATATATATCTTTGTTTCGTACATCTGGAGAGAGAGAGTGAGAGAGAGAGAGAGAGAGAGAGAGAGAGAGAGAGAGAGAGAGAGAGAGAGAGAGAGTGAGAAGGCGGTGGTTACGAAATTAGATCGAAATATACATAAAAAGAAATAGAAAAATGTAGTATAAAATCGTATATATTGTATTAAATATCTTTGAGACAGAAACAAAAAATTTGCTTAGATATGAGAATCTGATGCGTTATAGTTGATTATTAAAATATTATTAAAGTGTCTTGTTGAAAAGTATTGGACGCGTTGTTAGAAAATTTTTTCCAATTTTGTAAATGACATTTTTAAATTATATTTTTTTGTGAAAAATCAAGCTAAACAGTTAATCGTCAAAGGTCCACACTTCCATCCTCGCGAATACGTCGTCCTGCATACGCAATAATACACCGCCCATTCTCCGAGACCGTATAATTCGTCCTGATTGAATTTGCGCGAGTTACTTTTTGCCGCTCGGGATCACCTGTGCGGACTCGGCGCGACCTCCGACGAGGGGGGAGGGGGTGGGGTGTTGCGCGTCTAAATACGGCGGGGAGGGGGGCGAGGGCGCGGAACTACAGACGCACCTGTACACGGCTCGCGCTCGATGCCCCCGATGGACTTAGCCACGGGAGGCAGGGCACGGCTCCTCTGGCGATCCCGCCCGTCTACGCCTATAACGCATCGTCCGTCGACGCCCCGCAAAAACTTACCGTAAAAGCAGCGAGATTCCCGGCTCCCGGCGCGCGCTCGCGCAACAACGCAGCCAGCTTCTCTCCCAGCTCCTCTCGCCCCCCCCCCACCCCACCCCACCCTCTCTCTCTCTCTCTCTCTCTCTCTCTATCTCTCAATTATACGCTCGATAAAGGAAGTCGGCGGGGGCGAGAGGCTGATCGGGGAATCGCGACGACCTTGCCGCGAACGCGGGGGCGCGCGCGGGACGAGGTCGCGGCGGCCGGCCGGAGCGCAGGTGATTAAGGCGGGCAGCGGCGCGGCGCGCGGCATCGCGGCCGTGAGAGATGTCCGACATCAGAGGGGCCGCGCCGCTCCGGCGATGACTGAGCGATCCGCCGTCGCCGCAGCGCGCTCGCGCTCTCGCGCGGGGTGAAGCGACGACCGCCGCGCTCCCCCGGCCAGTGTGTCGAGCCTGCGCTTTTCTCTCTTCTCTCACTTGCTTTCTCTCTCTCTCTCTCTCTCTCTCTCTCTCTTTCTCTGCTCCGTGTTATATATATATATCTTCTTTTGGAGCGACGCGCGCGTATAATGCGAATGATGCATCGGAAGCGATTGTGCGCTACCTGCGAGTCGCTCTTTATATAAGAGCTCACGTGACGGTCACGGCGAGCCGCGGATAGAACGGTATAGTTTTTCCCTTCGTGTTTTCGACCCAAGGGGAAATTGCGAATCATAGGCGTAGGTGCAATTTTATGGGAAAAAGACGAACGGGTGCTTTTTCAAATTTCTAGACGTCGCAATATCTGTATAAATGGTACACATGCACCTGAAAGTTAAATTCTGACATATTTCTGTATCGAATCTATAATAATTTGAATTGTTTAGCTTGATAGAAAGCTCGCTAAATAGTCATATTTCAACGTTAAAGTACACTAATTGGTATATATTAGAAAAAATCGCCGTCGCAAATTCTGTCGTGCTGCGCGGCGTTACGGCGGCCGGATTTTATTCCGCCAGCCCCTTAAGCTTTTTATCCGTGATAACGGCAATCTTGGGTGTTTAATCAGCTAATTACTCGCGTAGAACAAGCAAAAGTTTGTTGATATGATAAATAAGTTCCATAGACATAATTATAGTATATAGCGGGCGAAAGTACGTTTATTCAAGACCTAATTATTAGCTACATTCGTGCAAATGTCTATTTACGTTTGAGACGGAATTACGCATTTAATGGTAAAATAAAAATCGAATTTCATTTATGTAGCAATATCCGACGAAATTCCATCCACCTATTTTACCGGCGCTATATTCGTTTGACTAAGCTAAAGCAAAGCGTATATATTTGAACAGCTCGACTGGTTTCTAATCCTTTGAGTACTTGCAGAATCTTGTTTGATGTTTCTTATTTATAACTTTGCCTGATTTTAACTTTGCATTTAACGTATATATATATCTATATCAGCTAAGTTTATATGTTTTTAATATCTGTTGAGATCGTTGCTAGAACACATGGTTAATAATTACACACACACACACACACACACACCCATTTATTGACTTATGTATGTATATTATAATCGTAATTACAGTTATTTGTAAAATTCAGAATATTAACCAATTCGTGCACGTTTTTGTTTGCGCTACCTCAAGCGCAATAATTAATATAGACAATTTGTAAAATGAAAACTGCTTTTTCCTTTTAATTGCTTGCCGAGAGGATACGCGCGCTGGATGTGCGTTAATATAAGTTATCCGGAATTCCGACTGAAATTTTCGCCCTCCTCTATCCAGCGCGAAAGCCAACGTTAACGGGAACTCCCGAGGGATATTTGCATACTAAATTCTAAAACAGAAATTGTTATTCAAATTTGTCATAATCCTGGCGCGGGCGCATGTAAATGTAACCGAAGGTGTGTTTGCCTCCATAAACGAAGCCAGAAGTAATTAAATTCAGGGGGCAGGCTCGGAAAAATTCGTGGGGAACTTTATGCTTTTAACGACGATTTGACGGAATAATTTCAAATTATTACTTGTCCTGTTTAATACTCGACATTAAGTTTCATGTTTTTTTACGAAGCAAGTTATAAAATAAGGAGCAGATGTATAAATTCCGCCATGTCGATGTTATTTTCATATATTTTTTCGATGATAATATTATACCACTATAAATGTACTTGCGATAATTGAGAACAATTTTAATTGCCCCTTATAATAATATATTCGTAGATAATAACTAAATTTGAAAAATATATAAATTTTAACTCGACACGGGATGATTTAACATGGCCGGGACTTTTTGAATTTTTGAATTCGCAGTAAATCTAGTTGCAACATTGCATTGTTCCCGTCAATTCTCATTTATCTATAAACTACTATACAAATTTGAGTAAAAGCTGCGCGATTTAGTTTACGTTTGACAATTATTGCAAACAGCCAATCTCCGTAATTTTCAGACAAATTGAAAAACTTGAAAACCATATTTCACATACCGATTGAGCAATGTAATTTTGTTTTGCGCAATAACCACTACCGACATTAAGGAGAGGCTCGATAAATAGTACGGAGACTCTGTACCGGCAATTTCAATGATTATAAAGCGATTATAAAGTTCGACCAACAGAAGAAAAATTGTTAAGCTGATAATTGTCGACGAAATGTGTGGCACTTTGATTTCGGAAAGGTTAAAACTATCCAGCGGGGAATTGTATTCGCGACTGTTAAATAATATTATTAAATATAATTAAATACAATAAATTAAATATATTAAAGCCATTTCGCTAGTAGTGACAGATTTGATTAGGCTTGGGAACAGACAACAATCGGATTTGGCGACGGAAAAATTGCACTGTCTCGTCAAGACAGTGCACGGGTATGCGCATATACTTAATTGTGGCACGGTAAAAGAGAGATTTCGGAGAGATCGATTTATTCGGGGGTGAAGCGCATCGCGTAAAAAATCTATCGTTCTGCCCGAAGTGGAAGGCGAGATGAAAAACAATCACGGACACGCCTCCCCCCGATCAAAGACGTACTGTGCTATGATATTTCAATCGTCGCTGCCCGAGCGCGACTGCCGTCCTCGTGCGCCCGTCCCCCCGCGAGCCTCGCCTAGTATCGCGCTTACTAATGAAATTCCGTAAAATCCGCGACAAGCCCGATTCGGCCGGGGCAGACGCGCGGCAACTATTCCGAACATCGCCCCGGGGCCTTCGGCGAGCCGCTCTCGGCCGACGAGCGGCCGTTTCGAGGCGGATACCCCCCCCCCCCACCTCCCGCTCCCCACCCCAATACCGCTCGTTTCGCGCGTTCTGCGGGGAAATTTCGCGGCTGGGAAATCGGGGCGAGTTGTCCTTCCTCCTCCTTTTCCCCCTCCATTATATGGGTTCAAAATTGGGTGAAAATGTGACGGGCATCGGAATTCTGAAGGTTGACATTGTGTCCCGATAAAAAGGCCGAATTCCGTGTCGGGGAAGTGAGCGTAATGGTTACTGGATTCGCTTGAATAAAATCGAACGTAATTGTTAAATATGTTTTCGAACTCTTTAGAACTAAAAAGTGTGAGAAAAAGCTTGATGTAAAATTGAATGTAAGTATTATCTGCTCGTTGCGGACGTAATGGCAATTCCGAATGATTTATTTATTCCGGAGATCGTTGATCGTTCGACGTCTCACTGACGAGCGAGCAGTTTCGGCGCTTCCCAGTTCAAGGCTCGAAATCTGCTTTATATTTGACGAAAAAAGTAGATTTTCTTTTTAAAAAAGGCTTTCGGCGTTAATAATTTCACTTTCTACTTTAACATAATCGCTACATTGCAAATGGAATTACTAGAATAATACTCTCTAGATTTCAATCATTTCATTTGAAATTATGATCACGTACGATTTATTGGTGTATGAAAAATCCTGCAGAACAAAATCCAAGTTATAGAGCTAGTGTTTTGTATAGGGCATATAAATGAAAAGGAGAGAATCTTAACAGGACTTTATTTCAAATTAATACTTTCTAAGTTATGTTTTCAAAAAGTCGCATAAATTCTACTACTCTGCGCTGAATTCGTAGAATCGCTTGAATATCAAAACAAAGATGCACACGAATTTCAACTGCGTTGTAAAATGTATATTAAATACATGGAAAGATTATATTGCAATTTAATACAAATTATTTCTATATAAATACTAAAAATTATTTATATATAGGCCGACAGACCGAGAGGGAATTTGGCGCTGAATACCTGAAACCGTGAGCGCATCGCGATATATGCGTGATATTATCGCCTTGATCGTGCATAATACGCAGCTGTAGAGTCTCTTGCTTTCTAACTCTTTCCATACGGTGAGGAGCATTTATTTTTCGACTTCTTGATCCGCGACCCTAAGTCACGTGTCGGATATGCCATTCCGTCTTTCACTTTCACTCTCTCTCTCTCTCTCTCTCTCTCCCTCTCTCTCTCTCTCTTTCTTTCTCTCTTTTTCTCTCTATCTAAATAGATCATAATTATTTAGGGTTATTATATTAAAATTTGTAATTGAGAAACGAAGAAATTCTTGAATTTCTAGGAAAATGACGAAATCAACTCGATTTTTCCTATTTATATTGACAAATGATTTGTAATTATAGTGGCAATAACCAAAAAAAACCCTGTTTCCACATGACTTATAGCTTTAAAGTAATTTAATTATTTCGAATTTAGATTGAATCATACAAACTGATATCGTTTTGAACGAATATAACAGAATCTAAGTAGTTGTGTTTGAAAGTAAACTACTTTCTGTATGCTTTCATTAAACGTATATATATATATATATATATATATATATATATATATATATATATATACGTAACATACGTATACATACACGTAACACATTATAAACCATAAATTTTATATATAGTGTATACTAAGAGACAGTAATTAGATAAAAACTGTATAAGAGCAAAATACAGAGTGTTAGATGTTAGATTAATAGAGAAAACAACCGATGACGCATCGGCTCTTAAAAAACGATATTTTTATAACTTTGTTAAGAAATACACGTGAAAATCTAATGTTTCCAAATAATCAGCAATCAAGATACACAATGATGTAGGTGCGCACATTTTTGTATACACGCGGTCTTATCGCGTGTATTCTCCCTCTTACTCTTTTAGCTGAATAATAAAGCAAACGAACGTGTCGTCGGTATGGGAAAGAAAGACGTCTATATATACTTACGCGGTATCGATTCAATGACGCTGGGCTATTTAGCCGTTCCTGCAGGTGACAGTTCGTTGATCCCACGACATCCTGAGAAGTTTCCGAGGAAGCTCCCATTGACGTAAAAACTCATTGTCATTCCCGGCAATTATATTTCACGGTATCTCCCTAATACGCTTATACACTGATATTTCGAGCCATTGTACGTGTAACGTCGCAACAAGATTCTCTCCCTGCCCCCCCCCCTTCCGCGGACAATCGGGGCTTGGCTATTTCTATATAGACTATTATATTGCGCCGGATAAGGATGCCATTATTCGCAATATACCGGTGCGCGCTCGCTCGCTCGCCCGGTCTTGCGACACGCTTGATTTTCGTATTTTTAGAAGTCTGCTTTTGGAACACCGTGGGATCCTCGCGGCTAGGCCAAAACCGCGCAACCGGGAGAAACGGATGAATCGTTATATCGCAGAATATCGACAATGTCAATTTACACTGACGTATGCGTTACGATGTAGCCGATATCCAGCGTATTATAAGATTATCTACTTATTTCGAGATTATCGCAACGACGCGTGAGCATTGTTCTATTCTTTATATATAGATTCGGCTTAAGGACTTTTACGGGCTTAGCAATGTGTGTTTTATCAATTCTTCTTGAAATCTTATTTCTTACGAGGCCTAATTTATTTAGCAAATGAATTCCGTCGAATTTTACTCATTTTAAGTCAATAAAATTTAGTTATTTATGCATGAATTTACATGTTATTACAAAAAATAATGTTTATTATCTTATCTGTAATTTTTCTACATCTCCATCATTTCTTCCAGATTATAAAGGAAATGATGAAGTCAGAATGCAAACCAATGATCGAAGAACAACGACGTATGAACCTTCTTTCTAAGCATACTCTCATCTTATTTAAATAGTTTTATTTATCCATTTCGATCGCGCATTACAGAAACATTCGAGCTGTTTTCCAACTGTCCAGTCCAACAACACACGACTGCGCGCACAATCTCCACGAATTTCATTTAAAAAATCTAGCGCTTCCTCATTATCAAAACATGCCCAATTCGCTCCTCTCCGACTTCCCTTCTCCGCACCCCCTTCCTCGCCCCGTTGAATCGATTATAACGCCGTTAAAATTCCCGCTCTCCCAAGGCCCGGCTCCCGGGAACGGCTTCTCCGACCCGAGAAAATAAAAGAAGAATGAATACGGTAATGAATTGAGATTCTCTCATTGGGCGTCAAATGAATCTCGAAATAAACGCGCCAGTAACCCCCGACTCCCCCCCCCCTCCCGCCCCTCTCCCACCGCGCTACCCATCCTCCTTGGCCGCCTTAACGAAAGCCAGGCACTTAAATGGCCGGGCGGCGGGCTTGCCGGGAGGTATTTCGCACGCGCGCGAGAGCGCGCGTGCTCGCACGAAAATTAAAACGGATTTCATTTAGTCCGAAACGCATGGGGGCCCGGCCTCGAACTTGAACTCCGCGGGTACGGCACTTGAGTTTCGCTCCCAACGGAGCCCGCTCGTGTGTCTTTCGTTCTCCTACCCACCCCCCCTCTCCCACTTCCTCTCTCTCTCTCCCTCTTATACTTTCTGTTTATCTTTTTTTTTCCTCCTTCATTTTAATCTCCAAATTACTTTAACCCCTTGGCAAAATATCTCGTTAATGTTGATTTTCTTTTTTTCCTTTTTAGGAAATCATTTACAGTTAAATATTAAATTTTCCTTGGCGTAGAGTAGGAATAGCGGTCTTCTCCTTTGGCTGCGAAATATCAATAAGTTTTCGTTAAATTGACAAATTGCAATAGAGTTATTGTCCTGGGACCTCGATTGCGCGAAAGCATTTTCGAATGAATGTAAATGTACTTGATGAATTTGTTGAATTTGAGTCACGAGCTGTGTTTCCCTTCTTTTTTAAGCTCTTGATATCATTAAATATAATTAAAGATTAGCAGATACAGTAAAATCTACAATACCTGCGAAAGAGGTAACAAACTCTATTGAAAGAGGAGTTATAGTGAAATGATACATTCTGATCGATTTACCACAGTCGGCGACTATTACTACCTCATATATAATTCCATATCTTCTTTGATTTCGTATATAAATATCTCATGATTCGTCCAAGGATAAAGATCTTCAAATACCGTTATGAAACTAAGTTGAATTGGAAGTTAAATAATAAGCTTATTAAATAGGAATTTAAAGAGTACGATACGTAATTGCACGTGCTTTAAATTATATTCGTCTACACGAAGTCTCTACTACTAAACGCATCTTATAAATAGACAATTTATTAACTGAAATAAATATCTAAAGTTTTGGTAGTCCCCTTTCCCACCTGCTTAGTTGAAGCTCTGCCCAAAGCCTTGCGAATTTATTGTTTATTATATTACATGTGTAGGAACAGGGCGGTGGGCGCGGCGGAATAAACTCCCGTATAAAGTGCATTAAATCTCTTCGAAAGATAACAATTTCCTTATACATATATATATATATATATATATATATATATATATATATATATATATATAAATGCGCTACAATTAAACTTTCCTCGATAAATAAATCAAAATTTAAAGATACCTGTACATTTCTATATACAATCATCCGGTGTATAACTATGTGTATATATATATATATATATATGAAGGGCGCGCGGCTGAGAAAAGAAAAACAGAAAAAAATCGTGCCTGTGCGCGAATACGGGCGGAGGTGGGTGGGCAGAGGGAGGGGGAGGCGATGAGAAAAGCAGAAGCCGCGGGATCGTTCGATTAAATTTCGCCCGAGAGCGAGAAAGACGACAGAAAGAGAGAGAGAGAGAGAGAGAGAGAGAGAGAGAGAGAGAAGAAGGGGGGAGAGAGAGATTATACGGAGGGAACAGGTGGAGCCTCGGCCGCGCGAAACAGGTGTACGAGTCGGTGTTCCTCACCACTAATCTCCTCTCCTCTCCCCCCTCCACAACCCCCTCCATTATCCTTCTTTTGCGCCCCTTGCCGAGGTTAATGATTCGCGTTTACGACTGACGCGGAACCCTCCCCCCTCGACCTCCTCCTCTCTCACTCACTCTCTCTCTCTCTCTCTCTCTCTTTCTCCCCCACCCCACCTCTCCGTCCCGCGGCGGTTCGCTTTGCCCCGGCTCCGCGCCCGTTCATCGCATTATAATCTCGCGGTCGTGTGCCCTCGAAACATATGGGAAAAGTGTGCCGATGCGCGACGTCACTGCGCGCGGGGCCCGGGCATTCCGCGTACGTATACCCGCGCATAATGCACGAAAGCCGCGAGGAGCTGGCGAGGGGGGGGGGGGGTGACGGCGGTACGGAACTGGCTACCGTTCCCCCTCCCATCTGTCCCTCTTATTCTTCCCCCTCCTCCTGTTCTTACTCCTCTCCTTCTTCTTCTTCTTCTTCTTCTTATTTTGCATACGCGCGGGGAAAATCGCCGAGTGAATTACGACTTTACCCTGGTAACGAGCCGTATTTTATTTTAATACACTTCTTTCCGGGGAGTGCGACTTGCCACGTTCTCCTTCTATCTCATTCTCGTTCCCTGTTTCTTTCCCCCTGACTTTCTCTCTCTCTCTCTCTCTCTCTCTCTCTGTATTCTCTCTCCCCCCTCGCTCCTCTTTGGCGAGGTAAGTTATAATAGTATAGACATAACTTACGAAGACATTATACCAGGAACGGGGATGGGAGGAAAGGCAAAACCATAGAGATTCAAAATGAACGTAATTAGCATTACGGATTTCGTATGTGTGTGTATATATAATGGTATTGTACCGCCAGTTGGAACAAAGGCAGAAGTTAATTTCATAATTAGCGATATTATTCTTTCGTGATGCACGATGCAGTGTTCTGCGGAATATTTCCAACTGTAGTTACGGATGTCATATTGATTTAACAGAATGTTAGTAGTTCTTCGCTTGGTCCTGAATGTGATTTCCGTTCTTTTTTACTGAAGAATTATTTTCTGCGCATAATGTTAACAATTTCAATAATAATAATACATATTCATTTCATATAGCACCGATGCATTCAAAACGTTAGCGTGTAATAATAAATCGACTACCGTAAATAATTAATCTTGTTTTCTTTTTGAGAATTGCATAGCTCAAGTAATATTCGAAGAAATATCAAATTTTGTAAACGTTCTCTTTGTGATGAGGAAATGATTAATAAAATTTTATTCATAATATTAGATATAATTTAAAATATTTTCCAATTTATCTTTGCTGTAAAATAAGCTTCATAATAAAATAAGGAATTAGCTTTTATATAGATAATTGAATGATAAACTTTAATAACACAAAGATATAAAATCGTACAATAACAAACGATAAATAAATTTGACCAGTAAATTTTTTCAAAGACCAGTTTGTTCCTAAAACCTTCGTTGTTCTTTATTGTTCGAAATTAAGTACTTTATTAAATAAGATTTTATTATAATGATCTGTACATCACGATAACAACATTGTCGCTTTAGCAATTTATTAATCTAGACGAATATTAACCAGAAAATAGCTTATTTAATCAAATGTTGGCAATAAAGCTTAATTCCCCTTATTACATCCCAGCCCTTCGTACCTGCTCCACCGTCGAATTCCGTTAATAACACGTCCAATCAATTACATGCAGTTTTTGCCAATAAACGGCGAATAAAAAAACAAAAAAAAAAAAAAAGAAGAAATTCCCGATACTAAACAGTCTCGCCCCGAATTATAATAATCGCGCACCCTATACAATTGAGTTAATCATAAGTGCTCGGTGGGATAGGGGGGGTGAGGGGATGTGGGAGGGTATAACTATCGTGTAAAAATTTAATTTAGGCGTGATTTGCCTCCTCTCGAAATTACGTTTTCGCACCGCGCCGCCGCCGAGGGTAAAAGTCATCCGTGCGGGATCGGAGGGGGGAGGCCGGCGAAGGTGGAGAAGAAAGGTACGGGGCGAATGAGGGTAGTAGGGGAGGGGAGAAGATCTCAAGGAGGAGCCGATCGGACAAAGGGACGAAGCGTAGAAAAAAAAGGGGAAAACGATAGCTCGGGATAATGTAAATTTAAGCGGACAAGTAGGGATTAGGGCAAAAAATTCGTAAGTATAAGAAATTGAAGTGGTGTTGTGTGTGTGCGCGCGCGCGCATACGCATAAGCCTACACGAGCAAATGCAGACTCACACACGCCTAGTCGCAACTATATCCATAGATAGGCCAAAACTTGCGGGGACTCTTGCCGCGCGTAGAAACCGCGGGATATTGCCGCGTCAATATCGGGTGCGCGCTCACGCGTTTTGCCCTCCTCTTCCCCCTCCCCCCCAAATTCGACGTAAAAAAGTCATCGATGCGAAAATAGAGATGAGAGGCCGACGGAGAACGATGGGCCTAGAGAGAGAGAGAGAGAGAGAGAGAGAGAGAGAGAAGAGAGAGAGACAAAGATAGACAGCGGACTACGTATACTATACAATGGTCGTTTCTCGGTCAAAGAGGCAATGTCGTAATTACGAGGGTGGGGGGCGGGGAGACGCGACGAGGAGGAACGCTGCCGACCGGAAAGAGATCGTATCGAAGAGCTAAGTCCTGCCGAGACGTCGGGAGAGTGGGTGGCATAAGTCCCTTTTACACTCCCGCGCCGAGTGCTGCCTTCGTCGTTGGGCGACTTTGAGTACAGTGCGCCTCGGCTTTGACGCGCGCGTAAAAATCCACCCGGCGCCTTCGATGTTGTTCGGTGATTTCGCACACAGGCACACGCGCCCGCGCGCACAGAAAGAGAGAGAGAGAGAGAGAGAGAGAGAGAGAGAGGGAGAGAGGAGAGAGAGAGAGATAAGAGGGAAACTACAGGCAGACACACGTTCACACACACACGCAACATATATATATATATATATATATATATTATATATATATATATATATATAGACTGCACGCAAGAGGCGAGGTCGCTCGCGTTTCCGAATGAAAATTCATTCGGGAGCATTTACGAGCAGCCGTGCCGAAGCGTCGTTCCTCTCTCTTTTCTATATATATATATATATATATATATATATATATATATGTTTTTATAGCGGACTTCGATCGACGAGCATATATCTATATATATATACGCCAGTGTCTGTCTGCGTGTGGCGGCGTTATATTGCACCGAGGGGGGGGGGGAGGGGGCAGTGGCTACTTCTGGAGCGAGGAGAGGGGATATTGTGGATTTCGTGCTTTATAACTGATCCTAATTAGATAAAGACGTTATGAAGGGATTTACGAGCCGGACGCTTTAATTAACTAATTACATTCTTCCCCGCCGGTTATTTCTCGTTTTTTTTGCGATATCGCCCGTCAGCTCTCCGGGCTTTGATCGCGGCCCCGTCGAGACGTGGATTAAAGCCCATTTCACTTTGCCATGATTTCGCCCCGACCCGTTCTACACGAGAGCCGCGCTCCGGCTCGCTCGGGCTAATTTAACGCGCTCGGCAAATGATATTCGGCCGTTTCGAAAATGAAATCGTCCGGCGCGCGTTGATAATAAAAGGGGGGGAAAAAAAATAAAAAAATCAACCGCAAGATCATGAGTATAAGTGGACGAGTTGCGTCCTTGTACAGCTTTAGTGTAATAAAGCCGCCGTGCTCTGGCGTCTATCGGCGTATGCTTACGGCTCCATTATGCATAAATGGAAAAGTTCGCTCTAATGGCGAAGAGCAAATAATGTAACATTTTACGTGAAAAAGTTCCGATGTAAAAGGATATAAAGTAATAATAAGTTTTGAAAATAATTTATCCCGTATCATGCGCGTGTAATTATGATACGAACTAGCTCGTAATACAGAAAACTTGCTAGTAAAACTTTTTTTTTTTTTGGTTGCAATAACGCACGTTCCAACGTATATATTCTCGTGTGTATTAAATTCATTATTATATACAGAGGTGTATAATAAGGTATTAATACAAATTGAAATCTACATTGTTTCGTATGAATTGTTCTTACATCGACAATAAAAGCGTACCAACAAGGAGATATATGTTTGCGTTCTGGATGTGGCTCGTAGAATATTTTCCAATATACTTAAATAGAACATCTGTGCATGGCGTTCTTTCTAACGCCTCCCTGCTACGAAGAAATTTAGAATTAAAATTGAGAGCCAATACGCTTTCAGATATATCTCTAGCTCATATAGAAAATGCAGACACCAAAAAAATTTTTTTTATGAAATATAATATAAATGTAATTGCAAATATTATTTTAATCTTTCAAATCCAATATTTAACGAGAAGGAAAAATCCAAACTATGCAGACCAATATTATAAACTATTAATTTATATGAACACAATATTTCTATACTAATGAGATTTTGATTGTGCAAGATCAGTAAAATAGTTAAAATACTGTAAGTATCTCATTCAGTTTATATAACTTTCATGGATTAACTATTTCTATAAATATATTTGCTGAATTGTAAGGATATTGAATTCTGATTTAATTTTTGGTTTCGAAAATGCAAAATAATGCAGAGAATATACTTTATATTATCTTTTTTTTATATCTTCCAATAAAAAAATATAATAGCTCTATTGGGACAAAGTTCTATCTGAGATAGACGAGATCTATGAGGAAATTTTAATTATTTATCGAAGTAGGGATTCGGTAAAAATATAAATCTAGGAGTCTTTGAATCAAAAGGGATTGAAAAGAATAACTGCACATTATTTGGAAGAATTCTCTGAGTAACAGCCAAATCGATGACCCGAATACGTGATTTTCTCCTTATACGTGAAATATTAATATTTTTACTCTAATTTTTTTTTCCTTTTTTTGTGTTAAATTATTCTCGAATTGAGAATATTATATATGTATGTAATTTTCAAAAATAAAGCGATTTGAAAAATTCGCTCCAAAAACAATATCTGTACAATTATTCTTCGATTGGCTCTTACCTTCCTTTCACCGAAGTTTTCGATCGCTAATTTACAGGATGCTCTATAATTGTTCGCCCTTGAAAATCGCTTGAGTTCAAATTCAGATAACGTAGCGGCTGTTGCTATTACTATATACCCGAATGATTCACAGTGCTATCTTGCACGTTCTAATTCCGATTTACGTATATATATATATATATATATATATATATATATATATATACATATACATACATATGTGTCTGTATATATACACACATGTATGTATATTTAAAACCGGTTGATCTTCTTTAATTTTTATTGTTTGATTGACAGCCGATTGCGAAAGCGGTAAAAAATTTTGTCTTACTGGAAATTTTGAGATATATAGACTATTTATTTACAAGAACTTTTATTTTATTTAAGACTACATAACAATTTTTAGTTGTATTACAATCTTTAAAAATATTACAATGAAAATGAACTCTATATAACCAGTTTTTATAGTTTTTTTTTTTGTAGTTTTTATAATATTAATCTCATTAAATGAAAGTTACTCTTTATTTTGTTAACCAAAATCTTTTACACCGTTATAATTTATTTATTAACCGACTTTAAAAATAGAGGAGATTCTCGATGAGGTTGTACTTTTTCCTCGTTCGTTTAAGCGATAACTTTAGCGTGAATACAGACGGGCGAGCGAAAGTTTTTACAAAAGCCCCTACATTATAGCGAGGATATAGACGGCCACTCGCATCAATAAGAATCAAACTCTTAAACTATCTTGGGCTAAATTACTCATAGCTCCAACAATAACTCTCGGCGTATAGCGTTCATTTTTAATCCAGCTTTATTAGACTATCGATTGGATTCAAGAGTTGCGCAGGCGAAATACATCGCCGACCAATCGGTACGTTGGCAACGGTCGAAACGCACGCCGATAACATCCTCGATTGTTATAACGAAAGCAACAGCAACGACATAAACACAGAATGCTCGCCATATTGTAAAGTATCTGTTCGTTGGTGTTAATTTGTGCGCGTTCGCGCAGATTTCAGCCGTGTGTAAAGCTGCGCTCTGCGCTGAGTCAAGGAAGTGACGAGGCGGCGGGGCGGGGGGAGGGGGGGGGGGTGTTGGAAGACGTAGCAAATGGCTCGCGAAACTCTAAGCGCCTGCGTAAGCTCCTACTCGGCCGCCTCCTATCGCGTGGCATCGAGCTCTGCTCGGTACCGCTCTTGTAATATTCAGTATGCACCCGGCAGTAGCATTGCGGTCGCTAAACCGTAATGTATATATACACCGCCAATTTTATACCTGCCCGATAATTTTGCTGTATATATACATACTCGGTGTAAGGAGGTAAGGTGTAAAGTCCACACGTGTAATGGGGCCTTTTCAATGTTTGAAAATTATTTGTAAGCGTTTAATTTAATTTAATTCAAATCCGGTGGACTTGTATGCCGTTAATTAGTACGTAGTGATTTATGAGCTTAGGAAGAAAAAGTTCTTGCTCCATTGATCTCTTCATTCGCAATGCTTGAATAACCTTTTTTAACGTGAAATGAGCTTTGAATTGGTTGCGCTAATTGAGTCGACACACGAAGAAAAGCCACTGAATTAGTATCCCTAATTTTACGTTTTCCTATACTAAATAAACGTAGTTTTTTATACCTCGCCAATTCTATCTTATCTAAAAATATGAATAATTTCTATTTTCATCGACGAAGCAGTGTTTAGTTTTCCAAATTGGACTTAGAGCGCTCGTAAAGATTTCATTGGAAATTTCTACGTAAATTCGTCATTATTATTGGATGCCACAGAACCTAAATCGTCTCGAAAATCTGAACGAATTGGCTCTTCTATCTGTCCAGAGACTTTCGACGTAAAAATTCAACTTTTTATTTATCTTTTCAATAGCGTATGCATCCGTGAAATTTATATTCTCTTTTTTGTCGATACGTGGCTATGTGGACGAAGAAAATACTGACTAGGCGCACTGTTTTTACAAAAGTAATTTAATATCCTATCTAGTATATCAACTGAATATCCAAGTTAATACATCAATTTATGACGTTTCTTTTTCAAATATAATATATGATTTTGATGTTAAGAATTGGGTATTTTGTTGTTATGCTATTCAATTTGAGGTAAAAGTAGTTTATCGACCGCTGGTACATTAAGTTAAGACAGTAAAGCAGACAAGAATTTTCTTTGTTATGATGCTTTATAGGTTTGAATGGTGTTTTACAGCCATTTCATCTTTGACCCTCTTCTGATGCATCTCGCGGGTCTCCAGTTGTACTCCAGTACTAAGACATAATCTTTTCCCACCGATACTGTAACTTGAATATCTGAAAAGTAGGCACTCAGAAGATTTCTCGATGCTTCTTGTGTATTTCTCGCACAATCTGTTCTCAATTTAATTTTATCAATTTGGGTACTTCTGATGTCCTTTGGAATTTTCTACAGTCTTGCAGTATTTGAAAGATGTTTAAAATTACTGAATTTTTGTTTCCACTCCTCAGTCTTATCCATAGCTATTTATTTTTTACACTCATCGTTCTCGGTCATGTAATTATTCATAAACTCCGATTCCCTTGTTTACTTAAACTTTCTAAATAGCTTTCTTATATTTTTGCGTATCATTTCATAGGTCCACATTCTACTAAGGCGTTATTATGGCGATTTGCTTTCTTTTCGTAGATTACAGTAATTGTTTTAAATGGGTGTTTTGATTTCCACTATTAAGAACTCGTAGTAGTGTTACATATTATCTGCCATTCAATAACAAGTTTGGATAATTGCAGATTTTTCTTCGAGTTCCTGAATTCAACGCAATTGGTTCTCTTTTAGGATCGACTCTTGAATTTTTAACAATCTCATCATAATGACCTTTCCTCTTATCAGATTTTGAGACATTCAGTTATGTATTTTATTCATTGTATCACAATTCGTGAACGCTAAACATCACATCACCTTTCCTTTCCTTCCGTTAGTGTCAGAGTTACTTCTGACGATTGTGACAATTATTAGCATTACAGCCAAGTACTAGTCTATTTTCCTTAACCTCATATTCCGTTTCGTTAACAACCTCCTTCAGTGGACAGACAATTTACTGATATGAAAATAGACCGCCGCCAAATTGAAATTCTTTTATATCGATGCGACTGCTTGATATTATGTTACCTTTATGAAATTATTCAGGTTCTTTGATTGAGAATTGTTTCATTCGTTTGGTAATTTACTAGTACTTTCGAGATGTCTTTGCTATGGTGTACGTTGATTAGCGTAAATTTTAATAGATTCTATTCCTAGGCTTTATATACTCGTAATTGTTTGACAATTAAATAGTTTTGATAAAATTATTTACATTAAAAAGGAATTGTAAGTTTCTATTGTACATAAATTATAGATAAAAGTTTGTTTCATCGCTATAAAAATCTGGCCAAGCAACAGATGAATAATATTATTATAAAAAAGACAAATATCCTGCCTCGTTACAAAAAAAGTGCCGCAATACCAGCAGCAGAACAGCAACAATGAGCGCCGTATCCATAACGTTGACGCGTATGGTAGTACACCTTTAACGACCGCGCAATATCAGCGCGGCGGCCACCGCGGGTCAAACGCCTCGTTAACGATCGGAACTGGGGAACAAAATACACTTGATTACCCGGACGTATTTCGCGGAGCGTGGGCGAAGGGTACGGGAGGGGCTCGGAAACGGCGCGTCATAATGAGCATAACGTGCGCGCGGACTGACTCTGTTGGCCGCCGTATGCCGGGCGGGCGGGATGGGCGCCGCGCCGAAAGCTTCCGTCGCGGGCAGCGCTCGCGTTACATGTAGATATGTATGCACAATGAGGCGCCCGCCGTATTCAAAGGCGCTTCCCGAGGTGCCCGCGGGCATGATTGCCGTATCCTCGAGCGGCGTCGTGCTCCTTCCGACGCCCTCCCCCCACCTACCCTTCCCGTCGCAGCCACCGGCGCCCGACAGATATACGCGCAAGCGCGCGTAACCGTCCGTCAAGTCGACTACAACCCTCGTATATACATATAGATATAATTATACGGGTGCTGCAACGGAGATATTTCTCCCTCCCCCTCTCCCTCTCTCGCACACACCCCTTCTCTTGCTCACCCCTAGCCTAGCTTTAACCTGCAATTTATCTGTCGGACTTCCGGTGTACGTTGCGACTGCTCCACCCTTTGCAATGGGGATCGGAGTATTGCCGTACATATGCGGTGAAGGTATCGAGATACTGTATTTTATTCTGATTTAATGCATCGAACTGAGATGGCTATGACTTCTTTTCTTCGTAATTATCGTAAATGACGTCAACAATTCACAAGCTCCTTTCCACCTTACGCAATGTCTGGTAGCAGGAAGTTTCATTTTTTTTTACGGCTTACAAAATCAAATATCAATAAATACGAATTTACTAAATTACCTCGGCTCACCGATAGATATGAAGAAAGAAAGTTGTACCATTGCGCACCGCGAAACAGTTGCCCCAACGTTTAAACAGTCAAAAGCATCGTTAATATTATCTTTCGATTCAGCTTAACCATCGACTAATATTATTTCGCGATATTGCGCAACGTCTCGCGCATACGCGTTTCCGGGCGCGCGAGCGGCAATCGATACTTCTTCTCCATAAAAATACAACCGTCTTCCACGAATCTCTCGCGTCATCTCCATTTCTATATCGCTCCCACCCTCGCCGCTATCTCGGCCCCCGTCGCTCATGCCCCGGCGCTTTCCTTCCGCGCTCCGCGCCTCCTGTCTCCTCCGTCCGGATTCCCCGGTTACATCAGCGCGGCGGGCGCCACGCGCGCCGCTCCGCCTCCCCCATTATCGAAGCGTCAGTGCGCCATTCGGTCTTGTATTCTCGCCCCTCCTCGCCCCGTCTGCCGCCGCTCATCTCGAGCTCACCCCCCCCCCCGTCACCGTCCCAACCGAGCGGGCCAGATGGAAATCACATCGTGGAATATCCGCAGTCGAGGACAGAGGGCGGGGGGGGGGCGGTGGCGGCGGCGAAGAAGAGGCAAAAGCGCGGAAGCTCGACGCCGGAAGAAAGGACATCGCGACTTCCTTCCCCTCGTAACGAATCCATTGTTCGGCGACGCAGAGGGATCCGGCGCGCGAGCGGATCCGAAATCGAATTCCGCGTCGCCGCCTCCACGGGGCGCGTCGCGTTCGCGCCGTGCGACGGCGGCATAAGCGTCGAGTTGCTATTTGACACCTGAATTGTTCGACGGGTGCTTGGGGAAAAATGTGCGCCGTTCGTTTGTAATGCGGGGAGCGATGGGGAAAAATTATATACCGTCCTTGTGCAAATATTGCTCTTGTTCGTGATAATGATGACGCGTGCTTCCATCGGACGAATGTCTCTGAATTCAAATTTGTTGAATCCAAAATAGGGAAATTCGTAGGCGTTCTTTAAAAAGAATTAAAATATTGTCTTAAAGCTGTATGAAAAATCTGTAACTGTTTGATATTTGTTGATATTCTTGATATCCTTATTCTGATGCAGTATTCGAAAAGAGGAGAGGCTACCGGGCGACAAACCGAAAATATTTTAATTGTGAAAAATAATTTCAGAAATTGAAAGGCCAAATTGAAGCTCATATAACCTTTTTGTTCTAATACGCCATGAATGTATTGCATGTTCCAGACCTAAAAAATGAATTTGTGTGCTGTGGTCTCGATGTGTGTGAATATTGGGGCTCGTGGTTTTCTCTTTGGTTTTAGTCAGACTGAGTATAGGCTTGGATTATCTGGGTTTGAAATAATAAATATCGTTTCTTTATTCAATTTTAAGAATACAATTTTAAAATAATGATTATTAATCCCATGCAAACTTCAATATTATCTATTCTAAGGCAATAAATCTTGTCACCTACTCCAAATCCATAAACCATAATTCCAAACATCCCTAAATACTGGCTTAATCGTCTTTGAATTCGCTTTGATTTTTTGGAATCGCATAAAACTCTCGATAAACTAGAAAAAATTATTTAATAGCGTTAAATTTAATATTCCCGTAAAGATACAGGAAGAGTAGTTCCGAGAAATTCAGTTATCGTTCAAAAATTCATCTTTGTATTCATGGTTTTGTGTACTTTTCAGTAAAAAGATAATCTCATAAACCTTTTCTGAGTCTTATAGTCTTTTTATACCACTTTTATTGTTCATCTAATTTAAAAAGATTTTTTTCTCGCAGTTATATTTCTTAAGTAAAGGTCAGAATATAGCTTAATCACAAAAGAGTAAATGGATGCATATATCAGGAAACGTATTAGTTTTTTAGTTTGTTATCGATTGAACATTATACGAATAATTTAACAAGCATTAAAACTTTGTCCCGAGTTATTTTCAAAAGAGTCCGTGAAACTTCCTGTTTACATCGCGGATTTCGATTCAGCAGTTAAAAATACTTGAGGAAACTTGCTCCGCTTTCCGAGTTCGGGCAGTTGAGACTACTTTTACCTTGTGGAATTTCGTACTTAATGTACGTAAATCCTTATCTACAATGATAATCCGATTATAGTGAAAATAAAATATTATAATTTCTTTTGTATATACAATTATTATATATTTATGAAAATAATTATTAAATGTTAAATTAATCTTAATCTCAAATGTTGCATATAATGAAAAGTTTAATAATAAATTGTACTGAATTCGGAGTGAATAAGACGAGTAAAAATACATATTGTGCTTACTGCTTCAATGACAATTATCGATCTGCGTCCTCATGAATCTTGAGCAGACCCCGTAGCTACAAATTAGAAAAGCAAAACATAGAGTAAAGTTCTTTCTTACCTTATGTGCTTATTTTCTTTTTCTGTATCGAAAATTAATGGTCACGGTGTCAACGAGTCGCGCAAACTTTTGCGCCATGGCAAAAGTATATATATATATATATATATATATATATATATATAGCTAGTTCGAGCTCGGAGCACGCGCACCTTCGATCGACTCTCTCTCTCCCTCTCTCTCTTTCTCATTCTGAAGGGCACGCGCGGGCGGTGCTGTATGCAGTGGGGAAAGGGGGAGGAAAATTGATAGTCATTATACGGTGCGGTCGTTAGTGCGAGACGTAACATTATACTCGCAAAGAGAGAGAGAGAGAGAGAGAGAGAGAGAGAGAGAGAGAGAGAGAGAGTGAGTAGGAGGGATGGAGGACGCGCACGCTGCACCTTTCCCCTCCGTTGCGTTTGCGGGCGCGCGCGCTTGTGTTGGGACTCAGAAGGAAGGGAATAAAGGGTGGGAGGTAGATTGAAGAGAGGGCAGAGAGCGAAAGAGGGAGAAGGGAAGTAGAGGATAAGAAGAAGTAAGGTGGAAAAACAGAAAGGTAAAAGGTAAGGCTACAAAGGGTACTGTTACCGAAGTTTCCATAAACTTTTGCTCGAATCCTTGGCGGGATACTGCTTTCTCTACACGGGATGTTGGAAATAGGATTGCTCGGACACGCGAATCTGTAATCAGCCGCCGAAGTTGTGCACAAAGGTCGCGCGCGTTTTGAAAAGTTGAAAATGAGTTTTCGTCGCGCCAATGCTCGACAGCCAATGAGCAAACGACAATACGGCCCTCGATCGAGGAGCATGGCCAATCGGAGAAGACGAGCGTCTTTGCAGCTTGACGAAATTCGTACGGCCTTAGCATATGGCATTCCCCGTTGATTACCCATCTCTTAGTGGCGTACGTTCTGTATATATTGAATCTTTTCCGATGTACACGTATTTAAACGACGAGTGAACTGAACATTGGGTATTTCATTTGTCCGAAAGATAGAGAGCTATTATTATGAAATTCGTACTTATATTCGTGTGATTTGTAGTATACCTAAGCTGTGATAAGATACTAGATGAGACGGACTTGGTACGATCTGCCGCAGCATATTTCTTGGGTTTTGGAAAAATTGACTTACGATCACAAGTGCACTATACTTATACATAATATATATTATATTATTCTGATAATTATCAGATTTTTATATTAATTGTATTTTTTATAACTGCAAGATGCGAATAAATTTTCAGCTTTAATGCATCTATTTATCACTCTCTTGATTATAAAGACGGCATTTCGAATTGCTAATTTCCTGTGATTGATGCGCCCGGCATAATGCTTCGTGCGCCTGGCCCTTGCGGTAGTTTTCTCGTGTGCTGCCTTCGCGGCTCGAAAGCGTGCGGCGGATAAATAATGGCCATTTGTAAAACGCAATCAAGTCAAGAATTATTATTCACTGTCGCCGCCATCCGAATGGACTCCGATAAAAGTATTGGCGTTGCGCGAAATTTTCGCCGAGCGAATGGACTTTTAAACATTCAACAATGATTTAGGGAGCGTCGATATATTTACTTTTATTGAAAATACACGATTGAGGCATTACAGGAGCTGATTTATTAGCTATTTAGAATGTGCGATATAATTGAACGGTATTGTCGGTCGATTCGTAACGAGTGGTAGTGAGCTCGTCTGGCGCTCGAAAAAGTTTCTAAAAACGAACGAAGCGTTCGAAAAAATTTACGAGATGTCTAGACCGTCGAAGGAAAGGGGTAAAAGGGTAAAAAAAGGAAAAGAATATTTTTAACGAGGTTAAAAAAAAAACTTTCAAGCGAAGCGAGCAAAGTGTAAAGTTGGTTAGTTTTTCGAGAAAATTCAACCAGTAGTTAAATATTGAAAATTGTCTTTAAAAGAGGATCATTGTTTCGAGTAAATTTTAGAATTACAAGCCGATTCTTGCGAACGACGCGACAAAAATCGCAACACACGTACTCGTACTTCGATTTGCTGCCTCATGATTTTATCCAAGATTTCGAATGTCGTTAAATCCAAGTCGCTGCAATCTCTAAAAGTCCCGGCTATAATGACGTTACGAAAAAATATCTCTCCGGTTTTGCAGATTCGTTGAATTATTAAATTTTTTTTTTTTTTTTTTTAAACACCGAATGCTCTCAGCATTTATTGCGCCGGATTCGAAAACGCGCTCGAGTGCTCGGCGATCGACGCCAACTCTTTCCGAGGGCGGTGGCACGGGAGTGGGGTTGTGGGTCGGGGGTGGTGGGGAGGGAGATGAGACTAGCGAGTGCGTGCCAAGAATAAAATTGGATTCGCGCGCGGAAAAATAAAGGCGACGGGAGGCGCGTCGATTTACACGAGGACGCGCCGCCGCTCCTTTTTCTACAACTTTTCTCTCGCTCACTCTTTCTCTCTCACTCTCTCTCTCTCTCTCTCTCTCTCTCTCTCTCTCTCTCTCTCTCTCTCTCTCTCTGCCAGTCCATCTCTGACAATCTCTCGCGAGTCCCCCCGGCGGAGCCGAGCGGTTCCGATTAAATCAACGGCAAATTAAAGCGTTGGATTAAGCTTTTTTCTGTATATTATTATGATGATTTTTTTTCATATCCAATCCAATTGCCTGGGAATCTTTGTATATTATATAAATATATTGCGAAAAGAGAGAAAATTCGCACGACACTGCAATCCTTAATTTTGCTTTCGATTGTTTCATTTTTATAGGGTCGTAAATTATTCTGACCTTTTTTTTCTTCTGTAAATGAAACATTGTAACGTTGCGAAATGAATAGTTTTTAATGATCTCATTAGAAAATTATCTTGTTAATTTGTCGACTTGAATGAGAATTGCTGTTTTATTACGACTAGAAAATCAACAAATTAAGATTAGTTTCGTTCGCTTAATTATTAATTTAATATTTTAAATAAATAATAATACACATTGAAATATTTTTTTGAATTAAATTAATTCCAAATATTGTGCACAATTTATATTCAATTGGCAGTGCTTAAATTTATTGAACAATTTGCCAAAGTGTTACTTAACTATAGCTGAGAGAAGTAGAAAGAAAATATAAAATCAAAAATTCGTATTACAAAACGACATTTCAGGTTTCGGTAAAAAATTAAAAAATGTACAATACCGTGTTCTGTCGAGTTCCTTGACCCCTTTATCAAAGACCGTGTTAAAAAAAAAAGAGTATGAATAGAAAGGCAATTTCTTTGTCGGTAAATTATGATACTCGTGATGCACAGCGATAAAAATGAAAAATTGTAAAAAATTGCCCGAGAAGCCGGGTCAGAACGACAATAGAGGCGCGCCAAAGAGATAACAAAAAAAAAAACATAAGTAGAAGGAGACGAAGAAAGAAAATGTAGACGGGGCAAGAAATTAGTATGTGAAAACGCGCGACCGCTACCATTACACACATACACGAGTGTCATAGTCGTCTCGAAAAGCGCGCGACTCCTGGCCTCTAATTATCCTGTGCTGTCGTAAAATGGGAGGGAAATAGCGCGCGTGGCTACGCACACACGCACACGCGCGCGCGCGGGCGCGCGCAAAGAATGAGGAAAGAAAGGAAAATAACAGAACAGTAAATGGAGGGCGCGTAATTAAGGTGGCCTAGGTGTCGGCAGTCACCCGGATCGAGGGAGGGCGGAGGGGGCGAGGTGGACGGGGGAGGGACTCACGTGCGACCGCCAGATCTTCGCAATTGATAAACTATATGGACGATGCTGGCTGTCATTATCTATACGCACGCGTCTGCAGCGCGTGCATGCGTCGAGTGGGCGTGCGCGCGCACATTGCGCCCGTCGCATGGGGTGAACGCATACACACGCACACATATATGAAATACCTTATGGGCCGGACAAACAAAAAACATCAGCCGCGTCCGGTCTTCCGCGTCCCCCCCTCCCCCTCACTCACGTTTCTTCGCGCGGTATTCCCGATGTCCACCGATGCCACCTCCTCCCAGCCCTCGTACGCCCTCGCGCCACTACCGTGCCTATAATAGGGCTAAGCTGCTTGCCGCGGGGTCTGACGATCCTATACATACGTATCGAAACTCGCACTTATCCGCGGGCTTCGTTCGGACAACTGCACCCTGTGCGTATAGGTATATTATATATACATATACATATATATATATATATATATATATATATATATATATATATATATATATATAATTACAGCTCGCGTGCAAAGTGCAGTTATCGAGGTTGGAAACGACCGTTTGCGTCGGTAATTAAAAATTGATCATACCTATCGTGCATTCTATGTATTTTAGATCTTTATACAACATAGGTATCGGCAAATATTATTCTATTGTTTTTTTTTCCGTTATCGTTATGCGAGAATTTTTACTTTGTTTCTATATAATTATTGCGTGCTCGGAATATGGCTTCCAATTTCATATGGCGCAAATATAGGAACAATTGCTCCGATTACGATATTTTGCACTTTTCTCCCAGGGAGAAAAAAATCCTCGCGGCTGATATTCGCCCATCATCAGCCACGACGATAGTTTTTTTGGAAATTCGACAGCTGTGCCCTCTCTCCTCCACGAATGCACTTATGAATCCAAATTTCGTCCGTCGGCGCACGTGATCCCCGGCACGTTACATATGGATCCTCGTAGATTAACAACGTATACAAAACAGAGCTCCCCTTGTTCGCGGAGAGCAAATCCGCAGCGCAGCTTTCGCTTATACCGTACGCAGTTTAGTATTTATTTTATTCTTTTTTTTCCTTTTCTTTGCTCTCGGTATATTTGCCCGAAAGCTCAATGATAATCCGGCACTCGGCGAACGGTGAAGCGGGCCTCAGGTCCCGCACGGCTCGGTCAAGAAGGATGGATGAAAATAAGAGAATATATATATATATATATATATATATATATATATATATATATATATATATGTAGGTATAGAGTCTGTCAGAAAGGAGGAGAGCGTGTGTGTATGTATGAGAAAGAGAGAGAGCACGCTAAGTACGAAATACGTGTGGAGATATTAGAAGGAGATATGGGGGAGGGGGAGGAGCGAATGCCCAGGCCGTTGTATGCCCGGCGCGTATTATATATTATATCTATATTCGTGAAAAGCAAAAGGGACACGGCACAAAGAACCGAACGAAGCCGCGCAAATGCGAATAGCTCATATTCGAAGTATAATTACGGGCATGTATGCATGTATATATATATATATATATATATATATATATATACATATATATATACATCGGCAATGCTCAAGGCGAATATAAGAGGCGCGTTCTCGTGGTGCGTTATATAGCATTAATTTTATTAGTTCCGTCGTGCACACCCCTCTCTTATTCTCTCTTATTCTATAACCTCCATCCCCCTCTCTCACTCTCTCTCTCTCTCTCTCTCTAACTTGGCGGATAGTGTATATTCACCTTTGTTCTCTTACTTATCTATACCACTATATATATATATAAGTGTGTGTGGGAATTTCCATATTGCAATTGATTATTAGAACCGTTATAACCGTATACAAAATCACTCTATTATTATATTGTTAATATATACTCATTATAGCAAATGGCAAACGAGTCACCCGTTACAATCGTTAAAGGTTGATGTACTTTAATCGTTTTTTTCCCTTTTTTTTGGCAAAAAAGAAATCAATTTGCTTTTTTTGGCAAAAAAGCAAAAAACTTTTATCGCTTATACAGAGTGCAAGAAAAACAACGTAACTCCTGAATAACTTTTTCGGTGCACGTATTATTGAAGAATGTGGTTGAAGTAAGGTTGCGCGGCTAATGGAATTGATCAATTACTGTAACTTTGACCTCGATCTCTTTTTCAATATGATTGAAGGATCAATTTGAGTTTTTTAAATAGAAATCCTTATTTATGGTCCCAGATTCGGAACGAGCAGAGCATTCTAACTATTAAGTTATAGATGGTGTATTACACGTGATATCTCCATGATCTCTCAGATTACTATTAGGTCTGCCTTACTTTTTCGATTTATTCTCTGTCAATAGATCTTTCAAATGTATTGTTTATCGAAAATTTTTCAAATGACGTGGGAGACAGGTTATGAAACACTTTTACTTGTCTCTGGACGTCGTTGCCATAATCAGTTTCCGATGACATTATGAGATTAAAGAAATCCATATACGTATGTGCTAGTCTACCTACATATCTGGAGTCGAAAATAGGATTCGTAATTGAAAAATAATGACGTCCTTCAAAAATCACCTTGGTAAATTAATAAAAACATCAGGCGAGATTCAGGTTAAGAAAGAAAGCCATCTTCGCCAATTTTACGATGGATTTGAGAATGTACAATCATGTTCAATTTTACATTAAAATAAGAAACAATTTCGGTCTAAATAATGAAATATTACGCATTTGAAAGCTTCAAGAAACAACTAGGTGTTAAGCAACTATTTAAACTAAGTTAAAATTCAGTTTTTGTAAAGCATACTTAAAATTTAATTTGGAATGAATTGTCTTGAAAACTTGAATACGCGATTTAAGGAATTGTACATCCATAATAATTGAATTCATTTACCTTTTAGAAATCATTTATATGGAAATAATAATTTGAAATTTAATCTCATTAGTTAGATTTTCTTATAAAATACTAGCTTTGATTCTTTGAGTTTTGTCTATAGAATAAAAATATGTAAAATTTGATTAAGAAAAAAAAATTGTCTTTTGAATACGCAATTTAAGTAATAATAATTTCAAGTACAAAGTTAATATTTATAAAACATTTTTAAATAGAACTGCGGAGAGCGAAAAATACATCCTTTTAAGTGATGAACGTCAAACGATGAACATCGCATCAATAAATAAATAAATAAAGAAATTATTTACAATAGAAAATTTTCCTTTACGTTGGGAACATATTGCCATTCTGTTCTTCTTCAACAATACCTTTTGACCAAACAACTTCTATTTGAAACATTATTTGAAATAATTCCACCGTAACATGTTATTCACAAGTATTATCGTACGCAATTAGCAAATTCTTTAAAATATCCAATTTCGAACTTCGAACTGGCCATTCCAACTTTCGGCCAATTTTTACCTTTTCTACGCGCTGATCAATCGCGTAATCTCATCCCAAACGCACGACCCCGACCATTTGGAGAGAGCTCGATTTCGCGACGCGCGCCCCCTTCCGCACCGATATGCGTACCCGCCTCTCTTCCAGGTCGGGGGAGGGGAGAGGAGAAGCCCCGCCGAGCCCGCAGAAAATTCGATACACGCAAGATACGAAATTAATGGACCATAACTTCGCGTTAGCGCAATATCTTATCCGCGGCATCGCGCGGACTTATACGCGTGTGCATAGGGGTTAGGGGGAGGTGGGGAGAAGAGAGAGAGAGTGCGAGAGCGGGGGGTGGGTGTCTGGCGCCGCAGCGACCGGCCAACTACGCCCTCCCTTTACCGACCCGCTACGCGTATATATCCGCGCGAGTAAACAAGTATAACTCGGAAAAGTTATTAACTCGCCGCTGGTGATAAAGCAAATACAGCTCGCATGTATGTGTATGTATATATATATATATATATATATATATATATATATATATATATACACACACACATATATATATATAGACGGGGGAGAGTGGCGCTATACATCGGCGAATCGGCCTTATATAGCCGCGCGGTTTATCCCGCCCACGCGAGGATACGCGCCGCGCCGGGACTCCGATCCCGCGGATAAACTCTCCGATCTGATGAGCGACCGCGCGGTCAACGAAGCGAGCGGTTTATATGGAGATATGTATGTATGCATGTATGTATGTATGTATGTATGTATGTATGTATGTATGTATGTATGTATGTATGTATGTATGTATGTATATATATATATGTATATATATATATATATATGTATGTATATATATATATATATATATATATATATATATATATATATGTCGCGGGCGAGAAATATTCCCGTATAACGGCTGCTTGTAGACATATATATATATCGTATCGACGCCAACGGCTTACTCCTCTATCGAGGACCGGGGAAGGGATCCTTTTTTTTAGCCTCGAGATTACAGCTTGCGCTCGATATATTCATAGGCGATAGCGTCGACTTAGGGCGTAGGACATATATCTGCACGGGCGATTAGAGGGTGAAAATGAAGTAATTCAAGGGGATGTCTTTAACGCTAAACTTTTCTAAGAAATGTACATGTGTGTGTGTGTGTGTGTGTGTGTGTGTGTGTGTGTGTGTGTACATATATATGTATGTATGTATATCATTTCTTTTAGATTAAAATCTTTTGATATAAATTATCGTACAATTAAATATTCAAAGCTTTTGCTCTTTCTATTCAGCCGCAGTTATAGATTATCGACGGTAACAGCCTGGTTTTGATGTCAAGTAGTTCGTTTCGAAGAAATCCGCGTATATATATATATATTGTTCGAGCGGGAATCCCGAGAGAAGTTTCCAGAAGTGACATAAACTTTAGCGCACTGCGCTGCTTATCCGCTACACGACAGTGCAGTAGGATAATTTGATAATTAACGGTTTTTCATATCTATAGAAAGTTCGTGTGCTACACGGATATTTTATCGTTGCTCAGTTTTTTTTTGCGGTCTGCTGCCAGATACATGCAAATTTAGATGAATTTCCAAGATTTTCGTACTCGTATAGATATTAATTTTCATTTCCGAATTTTCTATACAAGCTAAAAATTTAGTATAGCAATAATATGTCATTACTGTTAGGGAATATATTTTTTTTATCATATTCTTGCACATTTGAAAAATCACAATATGATTAGACTTTGTGTGAAGGTAAGGGGATGACGAATTCAGTTGAATAAAAAATATCATTTGCTCAAAAAAATTAAAATCGTTAAAAAATATGAAATATAGATTCGATTCAAAATCTTAACGATTTTCTGTCATACCTGCGCGTTTAGTATCTAAATAACATTTGTTTAATATTAAATAATATTTATCTAGTGCTTTAAAAAATGTATTTATTTATTTATTTATATATACATCAGCGCACGATTCTTTCAATATTACTCTCGTAGCAATTCGATTTGGGCAGCTTGTCGAGAAATGAATTATTAATTAGATACAAATAAAATCTTCCCATGTATGTTTGTATAGTTAAATTCTGCGAGTTTTTTACAGAAAAAAGATATATTTCATGATTTTCTCATGTTAAATGTAAATTGACTCTCGAGTTCATTATCTATGAAAATTTAACGCACCAGAATAAGAAGAATGAAAAGTAGAATTTCTTTTAGAAGATACGTCACTTTGTTGTATTTTTCTTCGGGCTTTTCTTCGGCAAAGAAAAATTCTTTCAATTACGGAAAAATGGAAAAAGGCATCTGACCGGTAGCGCACGAGCGCCGTCTTTATTAATAGAAAGGCAAATTGGGAGAGAAACTTGTTTGTAAAATTAATATTCGGTCAATAGTGCGTTTCTATTATATCAATGATTTGTAAGCAATGAATTTTCGTTTTCATCTTCCAGATTATATTACATTTGCTTCGTTAAAAATAGGAATGGATGTACGAATTCAATTTGTATAATTAAGTTGTTGATTCCATATCATCTAAATTTCATATATTTTATATATTGCACATATTCGTATATTTCGATAAAAATTAGTCCAGTCCAACTATATCATTACTAAAGCTATACACACAAATATTTTATATCTTATTGGACAATTTTCTCACGAAATGATTTGAAATAACCCAAAATCTCATTTACTTTTTATTGCAATTGGATAATTTTGTAGCATAAGATTTCACTGCTGATTATCATTCAAAAATGATTATATTATAATATTTAGGTATAATATAGCACATAAAGGATATCTGAAAATTATATCTAATAAAACAAGCATAAATAAGGATAAATCGCACATAACTCATTGTAATAATGTTAAATGGTTTATAAATCAAAATTAACCAAGCTTCTACATAATGTGTGTAATTATACATTTTATCAAAGTTCCTAAATCTGGACGTTCTAATTACAAAATCATTATCAAGATTTTTTTGTAATGATCAATTTTTGCATTGTCATGATACTTTGTTATACCATAAAAATACCAGTAGTACATTATACCGTACTCCGCTATACCCATCCCATTATACCGTCGTTTTAATAATCGCACCTACACCGCGATTAAAGGTTACAACCAGAAGTTGGTCGTTTCGCTCCCTCTTAATCGATTCTTTCATAAAGTACATTGTGTGCGTTCGAATTACGAGGGCCGATTTAACGAACGAAGTCACATCGATTAGTGAATTAATCACTTCGAAAATACTGAATATCGAAGGCCCTCTGCCGCCGCGTGAAAGTATCGCCATCAGTAATCATTAGCCGCGTTATATAGTATATATATATATATATATATATATATATATATCGCCGTGCCATCGTCTGGCATCAGCGGATGAGACTTCCAATGTTCCTACATCGATCACTAGAGGGAGGGGAGGGGAGGGCGCTCTCTCGCGAGAATGTTAAATTTGTCGTTGAATTTATGCAGCGGACGAGTAAAAGTACGACGCGGAAAGAGCCATAATAGCCGGATCGTTAGTCATCCGAAATGGGCCATTTGACATCGTCTATCCGATGTATAATTAATTAAATTTTAAATACCCGTCGTTGAATTCGATGTTACACACACGTATTATATATACATATAATTCCCTCTGCTCGTCTCCTGGCTTCCATCCTTTCTTCTTTTTAATATTATACGCGCTTCTAGCTCGAGTTGAGTTACGCCGTGTCGTGAATTTCGTCATTCAAGTAAAATGCCCGTTTTAAGATCGTTCCCGAAACACTGCCACGTGTAAATGACCGCAAAAGCAGTCATCGGAGTAATTACTTAGTATCTAGCCCAGTTTCATTTCCACAAAGGCGGTAACGAGCCAAAATTACCGACGTGAAAACGCCGAAACGACATCGCGAGCGTTTTCTCCAGTTCGCTCCTCTTCCTTCTCCAGCTTCGGTAAATTTTGCAAACGTTTCAGAAACAGCTGCACCGACTCTTTCGCCTTGGCGCTGCATCGCGACCTTGGAAGCTCCACATTTGCGCGTATAACGAACTCGTCCGCGGCGATCCGAGGCTAAAGTGCATACGGTTACGGAATGGGGCAAGAAATCGAGGTGGTGGAGCAGAGGTGGGGGTGGGGGGGGTCAAGAAGGAGCGCGAGACAGTGGCAATGTTACGGCCTTGTGCCCTCGAGCAATTTCTCTCCCTCGCTGTCTCTGTCTGTCTGTCTTCCTCTCTCTCTCTCCTGCACAACGGGTCGACAAAGCGAATCCGACGTTTGAATCAGTTTCCGGTGGCGGCCGGGGGCCGGTTACGTTATATGCACACCGGCGCACACATCTACCCACGGGCTGGCGCATGTTAGGAACGAAAGGAAGGGGGGAGAGGCATCGAGGGAGAACAAGCTCGCGAGGTCCCTACATATTTCAGTCTGATTTCTCGCGCAATTCCGTGGCCAGAGAGGGAGGGCGGGAGAGAGAGAGAGAGAGAGAGAGAGAGCGTGCGAGGGTACCGAACTCACAGCTCCGCGACGGAGAGAGATAGAGAACGGGCGGGTCGCAAGATTTCATTTGCGGAGTCGTAATTTTTCCCAATTCCATAAGGGCAAGAGAAGGTAGAGAAGCCAGACGGCGGCGGCGGCGGCGGAGGCACCGCCAGTGTGTCGAGAGGATGGACGACCGGACGTTATTAGACGCGCGGTTCTTGGCGCTGAGACGAAGGTGGAAGCTCGCTCCAGCCCCCGTGCCGTCCCAGTCCCGGGCTTGCTTGCTTGCTTGCTCGCTTGCTCGCTTGCGCGCACGTATACCGCTGCATCCCTCCTCTCCGCCCCACGCGCTACCCGCCGTTAACGCTCGTACATTTTTCTTCGCATCTGAATTTGGCGCGTCTACGTGCGCGCGCGCGCGTGCGGGCGCTCCCCGTCTTGTCCGCTTGCCGGCTTCATCGGGAACGGTCGAGCCCTCGATCGGATACGCGCAGGCTCGAGCTCCGCAGAGGGTGCTCTTTCGTGCGTGAGCGGCGGACCTCGGGGCGCGGTACATTTTTATTTGCTCAGCTCCCTTTCGCCCGATAACTCCTGAAGATATAGATAAATAGCCGCGTCGTGCAATCCCCGCCTTTGTCCGATTCTCCTTCGTAGAACAAATATGAGGGGAATCCGGAGGAATCTTTGGGATGCTTCGCCCAGTGTAACGTTCCAAATAACCGGGGAAGTGAGCTGACCAGAGGTATATAGATACGTATGTATTTAGTTATTGTATGTAAGATACGAAAACTTAAAAAGAATAAATAAATAAATAATTAAATAAATTTCATAGCGTAAAATTGGCTAAAATTTTTAAAATGCCCTAGGGTACAACCCGTGCAGAAATATACTCGGTATATCCCTAGTTCGGGCTAGATCCTAGTCAGTATTACTGATGATTTCCTCATGTAGGTAAATCTCGCCAGATCCGAGTTAGATTTCCCTTCGATCATCTAATAATCATCTTATATTAATTATTACTTTCTCGAATTTATTCAGATTTCCTTATCTTTTATTGATGTTAGAAAGAAATACGTGTTTCCACTAGTCAAAATTTTACAAGTAGAAAACTTAAGGAAATGATCAGGCTTTCCATCTTGGATCTAGTCAGATTTTCCTTAACTTCTCCCTACTTTGGAAAGAATGGCGTTTTTCTAGGCAGAATCTGCCAGTAGGAGAATTCAGGAAATGGTTAGAGTTTCTATTTGGATTCTAGTTAGATTTCCTCAACTTTTTCTAATATTGGAAAGAACGACGTCATTTCTAATCAAGACCTTATGTGTATGAAAATTAGATATTATATATATATATATATATATATATATATATATATATATATATTATATATATATATATATATATATATAATAATGATGTGCGCGCGCGCGTGTATATTATATATATATATAATAAATGAGTGCGCGCGCGCGCGTGTATATGTATATGTATATATATATATATATATATATATATATATATATATATATATATATATATATTATATATATAATAAAATGAGGCACGCGCGCGCGTGTATATATATATATATATATATATATAAATATATTAGTATATATATATATATATATATATATATATATATATATATTATATATATATATAGTATATAAACACCGCAGATCTTCCAACATGGGCAAGAATTTAAAAAATTGATTTCCTATGTATGTTTTATCTTGTGTTTATAAAATTATATATTATCTTAAGTGTTTTACGGTCATATGCAACTATAGATAGTATCCCATTGCGTTTCCAGCATAGTGCACAATGCGTTAGCTTGCGAATCGTAGGGTCGTGGGTTCGATACTCAGCGGAGGTCGGAATTTTTTTCATCGAATAAAATATTATATGTGTTCAGCAGAGGTGTTTAACATTAAAATTTACAATAATTAGTGTATAAAAAATATATTAATAATTATTAATTGTTATTGTAAATGGTAATACGTAATAGTCATATAGAAAATAATTTATGAATGCTAATTAAATGGTATGCGTCACCTAAATACGTAAATATATTTTTTTATTTTAAATAAATAAATATTAAAGAGTCAAAAAATTATTGACTTAATCGAGGAATAATTATTAAAAAAATTAGAATAATTTATTATTGGCTTAATTTCTAGATTTTCTGACTAGAATCAGTCTAGATTCTAGCTTGGTATACCTACCAAAATCTAAGCTCGTTCCCTATCAAAAATGCTATTAAAAGTGGGACAAATCGGAACTAGGATCAGACTAGATTTTCCTTCTGGGTTCGAACATTTGATAAGGAAAACTCAGCCGATACTAGCTAGATTCGAGAATCAATTTCTACACGGGAATATTACAAATATAAAATTGCTCTAAGTGTAATAAACACTATAGAATATATGAAGTAAGTCCGTACTATAAATATCAAAGAGACATCTAAAGTATCAGTTTCATAAATATCAAACATGCTCTTAATTATTTTTAACATCAGATATCATTATATGAACTTTACTGATAAGTGGAAGATGATACAGGGAAATAAAGTTAATAATACAAAATAATGTATTAATGAATGTAAGGATATATATCCATCTCCTGAAACTAATCATTAGCGAGTGTATGCATATACTACGCCACCTGATGTTCAGTCGAACAAACGTATGGGAAAAAGTATGACAAATGGTCGATCACTTATCGCTAATTGCCTAAATTGTCCTTCGACGCTCTTATACGAACGACCCTACAGTATAAAAATATATAAAATGTCTGCCATATTGAGTATATGAGTGGCGATAAAAATAGAATAGGAACATTTAACATTTTAAATTAATTATTCAATGTTCTTTGTTTACAAACACATTGTAGACTTTCGTCGCTGATTAGCATCAGAAGTTAGGAATACAAATAGAGCGACATTAAATAACATATCAAAATTCATCTTATTACTTATGCTCATTGTCATAAAATTTAATGTTAATCAATAATATTTAATATCATTTCTTTCTGGCATGTATCAAGAATTATACTCAGCGCAAGCCTCAAAATTTTGCGGTTTTGCGAATTAAAATTTTATGATATAGTGGACAACAAAAAAAACTCACCATTTCTAGAATCTCAAACGCTTTTTCTCTCTTGTATTCGCAGTCGCTAGATGCAATTATTTCACCTAGAAACTTAGTCGCTTTTTGTTTCGAAATCCCTTTATTGACTATTCTAATGGTTTGGATAATCGCCGTTTTTTCTTCTTCTTGAAATTCAAACACAGGAGAAAAGTGTCAAAATGGGCAGAGTCAAAAACGATTTTGCTAATGCGTTCATAGCGTTGCTCAGTAGGAGAATGGATATAAATTTGAATATGATTTCCATATTTAACATTTTCAGAAGAAAACAATACTTTATGTTAATCATTGATAATAAATAAAAGCAAACAAGTTCCCAATACAGTTTCTTATTGAACTCGAGCTAATGTCGATAGTCATTCACCATATTCCCCTTTCTTGTTTTCGGCGGAGCATTTTCTTTCTCTGAATTAACTTGCAATTCAATTAAAACAACAACTGTCCCTATTAATATCATTATCATTAAACTGCCGCATAACGATAAATGATAATAAAAACGCAAAGTGGAGAAAATAATTGTGATAATTCAATCCCAAATTTACTTAATCCATGTAGGTTTAGCTTCTTTTACAGATTCAATACTGTTTGCAATATATTCATATTTTCAAAAATCAATTTTTTTAACATATGTTTTTAGCTATGCACATCGTTTAATATTTTACATTGTCTAGGTTCTTTCAAGACTACGGTATCATCTATTACTCTGAAGTTACAAGCAACAGGTTTGTTGCATCATACGAAGGTGCCTCTCACAATTTCGGAAACGAAATAAAAATTGTCTGTTTAAATGAAAACGAAATTCTTATTAATGTAATATGAGAAGGCTCCGTTCAGTTCGTACTATCAGACAGACTTGTACAATGAGAATGAGCATGAAAGATACTCAAGCCCTATTGAAGGTGGCCATATACTTTTCTTAACTAAAAGAATTTCAATCGGGCTTACGTAATATGTATAAATATTTTCTTTCTCAAGCGTTTATTGAACGCTCATAAGTACTCAATGGTATATGCTGCAATTTAATAAAATTCAGTTCGATAAAAATAGTTTATTTCATTCGAAAACAGAGCTATGCAAAAATGTATATAGTATAAAATACTTTTATGGATAGGCTGTAATACTAAAGTCCATTGAAAACTGGAAGATATCAATAGAAGATTCGGGTACTTTGAGACAACATTTAATGATAAATTTTTTATGCTGTGGAGGTGATGTTAGAGCATACTTTGTTTCAATGACGTACGACCAGTCACTATATAATTCAGAAATAATTCAGAAGACTTGATGTATTTAAGACCGACTCAGTGACAAAGAATATGCAAATCAAAAGATGATAGTGCAAACTACTATAGCAAGATAAATAAAGAAACAGAGATAGACAGAGAGCGAGAGAGAGAGAGAGAGAGAGAGAGAGAGAGAGAGAGAGAGAGAGAGAGAGAGAGAGAATTTTGATAACATCAATTAAAATTAAAGAAATTGAATTAAAAATTAAGGCACGTTTGAAAGGAAGAGCGTGCAAAGACATATTGACGCGGGTCTGTGAAAAAATAAAACAAGAGAAAAGGCGCATGCATAAAAAGATCGGCTAAGAGAGAAGGAGGAACGGCGGGGTGAGTCGAAACAGTAAAAGAAGGAAGAAAAGAATCGGCGAAGATACACAGAAAACCAGTGATTTACTCCTGGCAAAAATCTGGCCGCCTTGCTGCCCCGTTCTCCATCTTCTTTTTCGTCGCCCCATTCGCTCGTGGCGCGTAGGGAAAAGAAGGTAACAAGTCGCGGCGATCTAATAACTCGAAGGAAAGAGCCGAGGGAGGGAGGAGGCGAAAGAGAGAGAGAGAGAGAGAGAGAGAGAGAGAGAGAGAGTGAGATAAGCCTAGAAGGATGTAGAGAATAAGCCCCATAGGCGAGGCAAAAGATTTCGCTGCTTCTTTATACCGCTCTGGCCGTAGCCCTCCCCGTCTCTCCTCTCTCTGTCTCTCTCTCTCTCTCTCTCTCTCTCTCTCTCTCTCTATCTCTCTCTGCCTCTTCTCCTCTCGCCCTATGTGTGGTCTTCCTTCACAGACGGTCGCACGAGCCCTCCTCGCCTTAAAGCGCACAAAGGATTTAGACAACGAGCCGAACGACTTAATAAGGCTCTCCTCCAAACCCCCCCCCCTCCCGCCCGCGCTTCTTAACCTCCTCCCCCGAGAGGGCGCACGCGCTCGCGCGCACGCGCGCAGAACCCCGCGGCCACGGGCGAAATTTGAATATTGCGCAGTGCAGGTATCTCAAAACGGGGCTAAATCTCGGCGGTAACGACCCTCGGACGATGCGCGGCGAGCGCGGTACAAGCGTTGCGGGCTTCATATTTACCACGGCCCCGTACGCGCTTGGCTCGGCGGACCGAATCTCTCGATCCCGGATTTTTTTTTTCTCGACTTTTTAATCCTGAAGGCCCACGCTCAGCGATTATGTACTCTTTATTAGGGGGTATCTCTTTTTATCTCTCGGAGACAGAGGGAGGGGGATACACGAATTTTGGGTTTTATAATTTTACGTTCTTTTATTTCTCTCTCTCTCTCTCTCTCTCTGTCTTTTTTTTTTATTTTACAGAATTCAATCGCGGCAGCTTTGTGCTTCACGATGTACATGTATAAACTGTGTTTAAAGTTCTTATAGTACTTTTATTGGCAGCGAAGCTCGAGATTTTCAAATGAGAAAGTGTCTTGAAGATGTTTGCAGAGAGCATTTCATGAGATACACCGATCACTTCGTTAGAATTTTTCTCCAGTTCGCGCACAAATTAATTTGAAACCTTTATGCATATATCATTGAGATAATGATTTGTTTAGATTATCTCTATGAATTCCGCAGAACCGAACAGATTAACTGGGCGTAGTAAAGTTTTTAATGGACGAAATACAAGAATCCGAATCACGAGTACAAAATCCAACGCTGTCTCGCGTATCGAGATATCGGTTTTATTACAACTATAATGCAATATAATCCGAGTGCTGGAGGCCCGTTTCCACTGCAGATCGCGCACAGGCAGGCAAAGCGCAGCAGTCGCCCGGGTAAAGATCTTCGTCGCGCGACAGACGGGCGGGGGGGGGCGGGATCGGGGCACCGTTAAACTTACGCGTCGAATAATGGAACTTAACCAGCTAAATCGTAATTGTCCCCGAAACGGCCCGGAATACGCCGAAATCGCGGAGGCGTTGCATACGTCACGGAGTGGAATCGCATCGGCGATGTTTAATAACAATCGGCCGCGAAATACGCGCTCGAATGGAAGACGACGAAGAGGAGGAGATGGAGAGGGAGGAGGAGGAGGAGGAGGAGGAGAAAGACGCGGTCCGCCGAGCCGCCCGTCATCCTCGAGTCCGTTCCAATAAGTGGCAGCAGGCGCGGGCGACCGTTAACCTCTCCCCTCCCCTCCCCCCAGCCCTTTCACCGCTGTTACACTCGTTGCGTTCCTGGATCAGGCCGCGGCGGCAGCGGGAGCGGTCTCGTTGGGATAAAGTAATTAGCCCCGACCTCGGCCGAGTTGATGTTCGGAGCCCGGCCGACGCCGATAGAGGCGGCGGAGGCGGCGGTGGCCGCCGAGAATTTCTTTCGGCCTCTTCCCACCCTAATTTGGCAATTAGCCTCGCGCTCCTGGCCCATTGATCGAAGCCGACGCTCGTTGTGCCGCTATCGCCGCCCCACATGTACGAGCGCGGTTCTGCCGGCACGGGAATAAAGTCCGCGGTGTGTATGTCTGTGCGTGCGTGCGCGCGCACGTGTGAAGGAGCCAGGGTAGTATCGCAGCGGGGCGGCAGGCATCGACTTCCATTCCATCTTATAAACCATTTCTAGCCTACATTTCTCCCAGCGGCCCGATTAAATTCCACAACAGCTCGAGGAACAGGAATGCATGTGTATATATATGTATGTATATATATATATATATATATATATATATATATATATATATATATATATACGTCGTTCACCTGCACAGGTTTTAAGTAAAACTTCGTCCGGGCCCCGATGCTCTTCCACACCCTTTCGTTCTCCCGCGCCTCTTCGTTATAGTCGCGTTCTGTTCTTCCCTTTAACTCACCATCGTTCGTGCTCAATTGAGAAGCGAATATATGGCCTGGCTCACGATGTACAAAACCAAATGAGAATTTTCTAAAACTGCCTCTTTATGTATACGCAGACATTGCGTGAAAAAATGCATGAATTTTATTTACTTTTAATTTAAACAATATTATTTATAATGCAAAGTATCGGTAAATCATTCAATTGTAAACTACTTTCGTTTGAGAACTAATTTATCACGGCAGCGAGGGTACTACTTCATGTTTACGAATTTAATGTTATAAGTAAAATTGTACGTTACTTCCATCCATTTAATTAGAGACAATAATTAATTAGTATACCGCGCACGTTAAAAATTATTGGTGAACGTTAAATGTTATAGAACGTTCGGCGATGACATGTGCATTTAGCTTATTTAAAAGAAAAAAAAATAACACCCTCTATTAATTCATCACCGGATCCATCGTGTCTGCTTTTGTTACGGAGCATTAGAAAGCGAGGACATCGATGCGTGCTACATCCGACTCCATATCAGTAATAATTTTAATTCTCGTTTAATTATGAATAGCCCATCGTTACAATGAAATTTCCCGTCGTATGTAAAGAGCACATAGCGCTCAAATTACAATTTCATCCAGCGCGACGAGGTAATTTCACGAATTCAAGTACAGCGCACGACTCTTTATATAAAAGTTCTCCCAGATAATTAGATCAGCCTCGGAACGGCGAAAATTTACAATCTCAAGCCGCATGAGTATATTTATGTCTTACTCGTAATTAAGCGATTCGCCGGTCGTTCGGCAGGGTGGCAGATTAATTTGATTTACCGATTATATCGCATTAAATCGGCTAATGATAATATAGTTATTTCTCAGCATCCAGGGGGAAATTAACGCTTTCGAGTCGATTATATTGCGTTACCGAAGAACGATATGGGGAAGGCGCATCGTATCGGGCAGTTTCCTAATTAAAAGAAAATTATCCTCGGCAACTTCGAGACAATTTAAAAACTAACGTCAATTAGTTGAAGATTCGATCGTTCTGTGTTTTTATAAAGGCATTCTAGCATCGATTCCAATCGCTCAAATGTATGAAATAAAAATTTCGTCGATTAAGTTATTTATCTGCTATGTCAGTTGTCTGAACTAAAAAATCGAACAAGCCCCCCGCCCCTTCCCCCTCGACCAGATCAGATACAAAAGTCGAACAAACATCGAATATCTCGCGCGAGGGTAGAGTTTTAAGGCGCGCGAATCTGGTAAGATCTCCCGCTCTCCCCGTCTGCCTCGCCGTCTCTTTCTGCCTCATTCGCGCCACGCACTCGAGAAAGGAGCTGCGGAGGCGCGCGCAACGTACACAACTCCGTTGGTGCGTGCCGATGTGAGTGACCCGTGGGAGCCACGCGCCAGCCGCGCGCCAGACCGATTTCTGGTCCCTCTCTTCTCCCTCCCTCTCCTTCGCTCTTTCATTCTCTGTTTTTCCCCTGCTCTTCGTTCTCCTCTTCGTCGCGCTCTCTCCGCCTACAGGGCTCCCCTTGGTATCTATCTCTCCTCGATCCCCAACCCTTTCCCGATGCACGCTCTTTTGTGCTTCCTCGCGTCCCCTCTTCTTCTCGGTATGGGTCTTTCCTTTAACACTCCTCTCTTGAAGACCTTGGTGGTCCTCCTGAGCCAGAGAGAGAGAGAGAGAGAGAGAGAGAGAGGGAGAGGTAAAACAGTCCCCGTCAGAATAGCCAAGTAATAACACTTATACATAGTGAGAAAGAGTGATTACAGGAGAGGAGAGTGAGAGGAAGAGAGCGAGAGAGAGAGAGAGAGAGAGAGAGAGAGGAGAAATATAGAGAGAGGTTATGTTAAGCACTTTTAGCGTGAGTGCGCTTATCACCTTATGATAATGAGAGAGTGAGACGAGCTTCGAAATTTGGCTGACCTAAATAATTACGTATCCATATAGCATGCAAGGGAGTTATTCTTATTGTTTAAGAAAATTTGCAAGTATAAAATATTTCCTGACCCGTTAAAAGGATTCGAGTAAGAATAAATTTTATGGCGGCTATTCGGCAGCGATGCAACTTGAGAAAGCTCATAAAAGGAGGAAGATTGGATATGGAGAACCGAATCGAACGCGTCACTAGCATATTTGATGTTTTATGCTGTTTGCTGTTTATGCTGTTTATATATATATATATATATATATATATATATATATATATATATATATAATATCTTATATTCATTATTTCAACAAAATTTTTGTTTTACTTTTATATCTTTTGAAAAATTCAAGTACATTTCCTTTTTTACGCTTTTTTGCCTGTATTTCGTGATGTAATAGTGCTTCACGTAATAATAAATAACATTTATTTCTTAAACTTTATTTCGATCTGTGATTTTAAATTTTTGCATGAAATTTTTCCCTACAAAAGTATTAAAAGGAAAAATGAACACTGCTATAGAGGAGCTGTTTTATGTAAACAAATATATATATGTATATATATATATATATATATATATATATATATATATATATATTAATTGAACAGACTAAATGAATATCAAAAGCTTTTAATCAAAAGTATTTGCGTTCGGCGCGCGTACACACACAGACGCACGTACACACAGATACTTCTATCCCACAAGCGGAGGCCACAAAGTTGTCGCGCATCGAGCAATAAAGGCGCGCGCTCGCGGCAATTCAATTCCCTGGAACTTCACATACATACCCCACCGAGCCACCGAGTTATCCTACAAACTGCCGACATGCCTCGAATTTCATCCCGCAACTTCCTAATACACTGCCATCAAACAGAAGTAAAATAAAAAAAGAGAGAGAGAAAAGAACGTGGACGAAGAGACGGGAGAAGAGGGATGCAGGGACGCTTCGACTCTGGCGCCGTTGAGAGTGGTATAAAGAAAAGTCGCCCGCGTGAGACTTCGCGGTGGGGGGGGGGGATGAAAACGGACGCGAGGCCGGGCGGAGGCGCGAGAGACGCCGCGCCTAACCGACGAACACAGGGAAGAGCATCCGACGTGGGGCTTTATCGCGGAAATAAAGCGTCGATAGGTCGAATAAATTGGATCGAATTCACGAGGAAGTATGCGCGTGCGCGTACGTATCTGTATATATATATATATATATATATATACCTTGGTAGTTCATTCGATTTTATACGCGTTCCGTGCTCTTCCATCTACCAAACCCTTACCTGCCTGCTTACCCCCTCCCAGCTTCTCTATTGTCATAAAGCCATCGAATACAGTGATATGTATATATATATACATATATATGTGTGTGTGTATGTATATAAGTATATGTCCCTAAAGATATATAGATAGAGACGCAGAGGAGGAAGGAATCGGACTTTGCCAAGCGAAGCCCCCTGCAACAACGGCCAAGCCGAAGTATTTGTCCCCGGGGACTTGGGAGAAAAAATCTAGGGTCGTACGTCTACCTCGGGGTGAACTCGCGTGCCCTCTCCCCCTCGCTCTCCCCATTTCAAGGCTGACTGCTCGCGCAAAGTGAAAAAGTTTCCGCGTGGCGAGGGGTGGGGGCGCAGGGGGCGCAGCTGACATTTATTCCCATTACAGCCTCCACCGGCTCCAGTGCCATGGGGGATTTTCGCGCATTCCTATATATATATATATATATATATATATATATATATATATATATAGGGCGATCGCCCGAGAGCGCGAGAACGCGCGCCTTCTTTTCTCGATGCATGTCTTTCTCGCCGTTCTACATCTCGTCCCCACCCTCCCAGTCCTTCTTTGCCTTCTTTCCTTCGGGATGGACGATGCTGCCGCTGCACTATATATATATATATATATATATATATATATATATGGGAAACGAGATTTAATAGTTCTGCTAGCTGTTTCTGTTGCTGCTGCCGCGGCTCAATTTTTCGAGCTTCAGCGGCATGAGAAACAATTGTTTCTAATGGCGCAAGTTTGTCAGAGGAGACATGCGTATAGTACAATGCAAAGTGTTTTGGGTGATTTCTCAAGCACTGCACTTAAATGAATGATCTTAACTGTATATTGTTCAATAGTAATGCGACTGACGCCGTTTAGTACGTCATCATTGTTGGCTTAGTAAATCTTTGGAATGTATAGTAAAGAATGTTTCATTTCCTAAGAAATTCTTATAGCCTATAATTTTCCATTATTAAAAAAAATAATATAATCATATTTTGATCATTTGTTTTAACATAATAATTTAAAATAGATTAGAAAAGGCTAAAGAATAATTTAAATATTAGATCAAAAATGTGTCTTAACGTTGAACTCGATGATGAAAAATTTAACTTATATATTCTATTATAATTTTATTTCATTACTTTATGATCACATTGAAAAGGTTCATTTTGTAATGAAAAAGGAAATTCGATTTTGTAAACTATAGACGTAATATGTAACTCTTGTTACTAAAACAGTCTGATATGTATTGAATGCACATGTAATAATTTGAAATTACTAAAAAAAATAAATGAAGATGATGTTAAAATCATTTGAAATTATTTCAAATGAGTCGATATCTCGTACAAAAAATTACGATATTATAATACAATAAAAATCATTTAAAAAATCCACGAAAACATTCGAAATCCTGAAATTATTGCGATCTTTGTTATTGAATCGAATAAACTTTCAACTATTTTATCAGAATAAAGAATTATTTTCCGTGAAATATATTTTTTATCTGTAATTGATCGTTTTTAAACTCGATAAATTTAATAAAAATTCAGCAACTTTAGAGAACTTTCACTGAAACGAACAAAAGTAGCCTCCTTCGAAATCATTGCGCAACAGCACACCCTATATTTAAGTATTATATACACAGAATACCCTTCTGTTATATTATCTCGACATTTTTAAAAAGCACTCCGAGACTTTCCAAGTATTACTAAATTTTTTAAACGACGCACCGCGTTCTCGCTGCACTCTTATGATAAAAGAATTACGATGGCTGCTGCGCCGTTCGCCGAGTAATAAGAGTAAAAAAAAATGCGCCCTCGCCTCCCGCCCCCATACGCCTTACGGCGCGGATCGATGAAAAATATTTACGCTCAAGAGCGCTTCATCATACGATCGTCGTACTCTAGGCGAGCTACATTTTTCATACCGCTCTCTCTCTCTCTCTCTCTCTCTCTCTCCTCTCTCAGACTAATGTGCAATGAGTTTTTATGCCGAAAAAGCACGAAAGTGGTAAAAGGCCTTATACCGGTGACTCTCGATTTCTCCCCCCTCCTCGACCAGGCTGCCTCTCCCACCTACCCCACACTGTCGTCGGCCTCCTTTGTGCAGACTCGAGGGAGTGACACACATTTATGAGGCCCTAAAAAAAGGTCCCTTTGTGCGGCATCGTCCCCGGGACCCGAGCCTCTCTCGCCTAAGAGTGCAAATAATCGTAAGAGAGGGGACTGGGCTTCCAACCCTCCACCCCATCTCTCGCCGCCCCCCCGCCCTCGTAATCGCCGAAAGCGACTTCGAGCACCCTTTAAATCCAACTTCTTCCTCGCGCACGCGCCATTCAATGAACTATATTCTCGGCTTTAAGCAGCCCTTCTACACGGCTCTTCCTTGCCCTCCCGGCCTCTTCGCGGCTAAGTGCAATTTTCCCCAGCCACCTCGCGCCACCACGGCCGCGCGGCACCACGGCTTGTGCTTATGCAATCGATGGTGGAAGAGTGGTGGGGGGGGGGTCGAACGAACACTTAGGACGCGCTCGCGACCAGCTCTTACTTATTTTCCGTTCTCTTTCTTATGCTATATATAGGACTCCTCTTCTTATCTCGCCCTTATTCTCTCTCTTTCTCTATCTCTGCTCCATTACTCTATATAGATTCTGCTCCACTGATGCTCCTTCTTTCATTATATATCTGGAGGAAGGACGCGTCCTTTGACAAAGTCGTTTGGGAAGAGGGCATGGGACCAGATAAGAGCAATCAGGCCGATCGTTCCTTTTCGCGCGACCTTCGGTGATCTCTCGCTCTCTTTCTATCTGTTCATCTGGCTTATACATTGAAGCGGATCATCGAGATCTTGCTAAGTAATTTTCGCGCCTCTCTGCGAACGCTCGCAACGTAGACGAAACTTCATGGCCACAATGATTAACTGTAGCTTATACAATTCAATATTAAGAGAGCTTCTGAACATTTTATTGATAGAAGTAGTTACCGATTTAAAACTGATTTGATGAAATTCACAGAATCATATTGTTAAACTTGTGATTATAATTATCTTTATAGATCTTTAACATTTTTATAATATCAGTATGTATAAATACTGCACAAAAGATACCTGGAACTTTTGGAATTAAACAAGAAATTCTTCATCTTTATTGACATTTATTGACTCTTTATTGCAACATGCTTCGCTCAAAGCGAAATACATATTCAATTGGCTTTCTCAATGAACAAAGCATTTTTATAGACGCTATCTTGTACGGTATTTATTTCGATACGTGAAATTTTCTTTTTATGACGTCGATAAAGTCAAAACAGTTGTCCTCAAATGAAGCTTGGAATTTTGGATTTAAAAGAAAATTTGTGAGTCAGTATCAGATGACTGTTGTTAATCGTGTCTCGATGACATAACGCGTTATCGTCCTGCAAAATCCTCGAATTGTTTAGCTAGAACTGTGGCCGTATCCGACCAGTATTTTAACGAAAAATGCCTCGCAGCGTTGCAATCGAAATCTTAATTGACAATTTCTACTCATTAAGCGAATAAATGATGAACTGGGTCGCAAAAATTCAAGAAACCTATTGTCATTACACTGATTCTTTTTGTCTTCAGCCCTTGTACGATTTTTTTTTTACGATCTCGGTTCATTCGTTTAACAAATTACCACGATTATGTTCTGCTCATGTTATAATCGCAGATTCATATTGCATTACCAGTCGTAATTCGTTTCATAAAAGTAGGATCGGTATGCACATGGCCTGGAATGTCTGGGGGTATCTGATCAGAATACCGTTTTTTCAAGAAACTTTAGCTGTAACTTAACGAACCGAACGGTAACACGCCACATGATCAAATGGTTTATCAAAATAAAAGGACTATTTTCACGATCGATATCAATATTACTGTGTCGCTATTTTCAATGATGGAAGGGCGATTTTTCAGCAGAGTTCTCTCAATTTGATGAACCTTTGGGCGAAGTGCTCGAGGGTCATCCCAAACAAGGGTAGTTTTCGACGTTTTCTCAATTGTCTTTAAAGTTTTTCGATCATTTGCGAATCGGGAGTTTCTCGATAAAATAGAGTCTACATATATATCTCGATCATTATAGTTTTTCTATAGTTGCAACTGCATAGCATCAAATTGCGTTGGAAACACAAACTTCAGATATTCTTTGTTCATTATTTTTCATTGATTGAAATATTCGCAAAGAACTACAGAAATGGTCCGATTTTATAATTTGCTGCGAACAAAATGATTGACAGATTCCTCGGACTTACCGCGTTAATGTACAAAAATAGAGAAATTTAATATTATTAAGAGAATTTACTACAGGCATTTTAAATTACAATTTTAGTGTTGTCGTGTCAGAATGTATAACTATATATATAATTAATACCGTACCTGAAATTGAATGAAAACATCTCAGCTCGAGTAGCTTAATCAAGATGGACAGCTCTTGAATTCACGCTTTCTCGGTAGTTATCAAAATAGTACGCGTATTCAATGCTAAGTACTGAAAGGATAACATGCCGGATATGCAAATTAATTCAAGATAGTAAACGCCTTAAATTAAGGATTCGTTGAAATTTAATTAAAAAGAAAATTTATCCATATAAGAAATTAGAATCGCGCCTACCCATCCTTACAGTATAAGAAAGTTTTCTTCTGCCCCAAGTTCATAAGCATAATTGTGTAAAGGATTAGGCTAGCATGAATTAATTTGATACGGTGAAACGTATAAAAATGATTTAAATTTGCTTCTGTAATGGTTAACAATATACCAAAGCCGCAATGCTTCAGAGATATTACTATATATACACAGTAAAACAAACGTCGACTTGTGTAAAAATTGAGCTCACTTATAAGAGGCGACCAATGATTAAAGTCAAAATTGCATTTTTTCCGCTTCGCACCCGATTGATCAGAATAATAATAATAGTAATAATAATAAAATAATAATAAACGTAATAATAGTAAAACGTACTAAGATTAAGAACTAAACTAAGATTAACAGTTAAGTTTGTCGCTGTATAATTCCTGTGAACATAATGAAAGTACTCTTATTTAATGCCCCTTGTACGATAACATATATATCGTTTATTCACCAGATTCTTGCCCGAAAGATTCGTCTTTTTCATCTCACCCTCACTATTCTTCGTCGCAGACCTTCTCATTTGTCCTCTCTCCTGAGCTTCACCCTGTCTTTTTTTTTTATATATTATATATATACATAGAGGCTGTGTAATTTCTCGCTCCACGATAGCCCGCCTCTACTTTGATTTCTCCTCTCTCTCTCTCTCTCTCTCTCTCTCTCTCTCTCTCCTTTTCTCTATCCTTCATCCTCTATTTTATTCTCCACATATATATATATATATATATATATATATATATATATATATACACATACACCTCTCGAATGAGACTTGCGCTCCTCGGCATTCTCGAAAAAATCAGCTCGGTGGAGCCGATCCGAGCAAGTATGAGAGGAGCGCACGGGCGCGGCGCAGTAAAGGCTCGCGGTAAATAAACGCCTTAAGTAGCCCGGGGGCTTGAATTTATAACCACGGCCGCGCGGGCGCGCGCTCGCGTGAACGTCAGTATCGTCTGCCGCCACTGCCGCCACCGCCGCCCGCCGTTTCTGATGCTGCTGCTGCTGCTGCCGCCGCTGAGAGCCGTGTCGCTCGTTCTCGCACCCTCACCCGCCGAGTCCTCGTGTATGTATACATATATATGTATATATATATATATATATATATATATATATATATATACGAATTGACTTGTTGCATCTTTTTATATACCGAGAGCTCGAGCGCGGGCGCACGACTCTTTTCTCTTCTTATTTCGCATTTTGATTTCACGCCATAGCCCGCGTTGATTCATATTCATTGAAGGCAACGTTTGTTTTGCTTCTCGATCCAGACGCCCCCTTCTTTCGTTCGTCCTTCTTGTTTTTTGTTCCCGAGACTTCTTTTCGGGAGGAACCTCGCCGAGGAAGAAAGAGAGAGAGAGAGAGAGAGAGAGAGAGGAGACAGGGGACAAGAGACAGAGAAAACGAGAGAAAGAGAGGGAGAGTGAGTAAGAGAGCCAGAAAGAGAGAGAGAGAGAGAGAGAGGAGAGAGCGGTCCGCAAATGCATTTCTATGCTAATTTTGCGGCGCGGTTTTAGGAGAGCAAGATTCCTCCTACGGGAGCGAGTGGGGGAATTTATTTGCTCCCGATGTCGAGCCTTTTAATTGCCGTTATTGTGCCGCGATCGCTTATCGGCCCGTTTCATCGGCTCGGCCGCGCAGTTCCACGCCATTGAGAAATTTAATTAAAAGCTGCCTATTTAATTTGCAGCGCCTGGTGGCCTTTTATATATACCTTATGCTAATCGGCATTATTTATGAGAGGATATCATCGCGAGAGCGTAGAGCTCGAATTCCGGCTTTCGTTTTGAGGTATTTCGCAGCGCTCGCGCATGAAAAGCTTGACGTTAATGCAGCGCTCTGGTCTATATTAAAAAAAATAACTGTTGCTATTTCTCTGAAAAGAAGCAGCAAGCAAAGATATGATGAAAGGTAGAGAGAGAGAGAGAGAGAGAGAGAGAGAGAGAGAGAGAGAGAGAGAGAGAGAGAATAGAAAGAGAGAAATTAGAATATGATAGATTAAAAAAATTTTGAAACAGTACTTATAAGCTAGTATTTATTCAGCATTTGACAATAGTACGAAAACAAAGTTAGAATTCTGAAATAAATTCGAGTAATCAATACAATAACAAATAATTCAACATTTAATAGAAGAAAGGGGCATACAATTGAATTGAACTTTAAATTTAGTTTCATGCATTGCAATTAAAATGTAGGATTTATTGTCGCTCTAAGTAGTTATGAGAAAGAATTTTGAAAATATTAAATAATATTGCTCTCTCGGATATAAGGATGTAGATAATTACATAGATATGCATCATGGATATGAAAAGATTCACGTTGTTGTTGTGTTTCCTACTGTTAGATATTTAGATGTTAAAAAGCTTGGCTTAAATATCTTGACCGAACATACTCATTAAACTACGTTCCAAGATGGATGGCTTGACCTGATTACTATAATTTGTATAGAATTCAATTTAGAAAGTAGTTTCTACATTCTTTAACTCTCAACGATTCTAATTCCTCTCGGTAGGGATTAATTCAAACCGAACTTCTCAAGCCAACCGAGTTATACATCTAATGTCCTTATTTAACATTTTCCAGCGTAAGGTTGGATTCACTGGGATTATCTATTTTAACAGTAAAGCAGTAATCGATTAATGAAAAAGCGCTTCTTGGTGAGAATGTTGTGCATTTTTTAAAGAACTATAGTCTAAACATGAGTGCATTGGCTCTGTTATTCACGTATTAAGTACTTGAATCTTCTAGAAACATTTGGCAGCTAAGGAAAGCATGAGGAATTTAATTACTTTGAAAGCTTGTATTGCGAAGTCTTCAACAGCAACTATAAAGAAGACTTTCTATTGAGCTACTTAATGATATATGATTTGACAAATGCAATTGCATTAGTCTTCATCGCGTTTATTTCTAAATGATATTCAGTTGTCTAAAAATAAGAAACTTGAGAGTTTAACTTCTTTGACCGTGCAGTGCAAGCAGCAGTTATAATTATTCAGAGACATTGTGGATATAAATTTTGAAAATGAAGTAAAAAAATACATCTTACGGTTTGGAATACCTATATACAGACACCGAATATTATATATAGTAAAATTCTGACTTAAGTTCAGATAGGAAATCAGAAATAGCTTTGGTAATCCGTGATCGTTTTTTTTTTTTAAATTTTAAAGGAACTATTTTCTTTAACGGAACTGGCTTCGGTAATTCTATAAACATTTATGTGCCATTTAAATATATAGTTTAAGATTATTAATGGCAAACCAGTAGGAATAAAAAGGTTCAATATTACTTATGTTCTTGAAATCGTATACGATAAATGCCTTACTGTAGAATATGGAATACATCCAATAATAATGCAACTAAGCCATGACTGTTAGTATATTTTGGCAGTTAGTATACAGTTAGTATATTTCGAAAAATTAAGAAGATTAGTACAGAGTCAACTTTGCGCAAATATAATCATGAATCTGAATTGCTCTATGATATATTATATTGTATAGTATCATAACAAGAAAGTTTTCGTAGTGTAATATTTTAGAAAAGTATTTTATAAGATCTGCATGAAATTCACCCATGATGATTTTCGTGGCAGAATTTTTCATATGCATGCTCGAATCTGGTACAAAAGAAGAACCTTGAAGTGGTAGACGATGAATTTCTCCAATAAACTTTAAACATTAAATTAAAGTTATGCAGAATGTGCACAACAATCCCACCTCCACGTATGCACGATCTTTTCGTACAATTTATAAATTGTCGAATATGATAAAAGAGTCGTCATCAACATAAATAAATTAATTGGTCTCCGTAAGGGCATTAATGTAGAAGGGCGGACAAGAGTGCAGGTATAGGATCTAATGTAATACATATGGGTGCTTAATGAGTAAGTATTACAATGATATAAACTTACTTACTGAAATTGCTATACTAGTAAATAATAGTAGAACGCGATGAACTGAATTAACTAATATTAAGTGATTCCACTAGTGGAGGTGAAATAATAAAAAAACTGTTTAAATCGTTTTCAAAATGGATGAATCATTTTTTCGTCATGTGGCTACAGGATGCTTAGCTATTTTTTAATATTTTTAAATTGTTAATGATTATAGAGATTCAACATCAGTTAGTAATAATATGATAAGAATGATATGCAAATGATTTATGAAGCTCTGTTCTCAAATGAATTATCGGTTGATCATGTCTATTAAAGTAATGCTCACGTGTTCTTTTATCAGTTGGTTCATTTGTTGCAAGTATTTTTCCTGCTACTGTAACTGAAACTAGATCTCGTTTATTTACAGTAGATTAACATTCAAGTATGCGTCTATATTGAAAGCGAAGCTTATTCATCAACGCGAATTACCAAAGGCAAACCTACGTACATTTACTGAAACTACGCAGAACTAAATCGTATACATAAAGTGGAGCAAAATTTTTTCTGCACATTTTTTCTGCAAATTCAATACTGGCGAATGTCTAAAGTATAATTGAGGTACCAGTCTTTGTACAAGTGATGTAGCATTTGCTATACTTGTTCTGACCAGATTCAAGCCGGTATCAACAACATTCCAATCCTTGGCAAGCTATGTTCATAATTTATGGATATACACTATTTATGTAGACCTGGCTACTGATGTAATGGAGAGAGGCTTGATAGATATAACTGGCTTCCAGTGAGCTCGGTTTTGGTCTTTACGAGAGAAAGAGAGGGATAGAGAGAGAGAGAGAGAGAGAGAGAGAGAGAGAGAGAGAGAGAGAGAGAGAGAGAGAGAGAGAGAGAGAGAGAAAGAATGTGAAGAATAGGAAAAACATTTGGTAAGGATAAACTTGTAATCGCATTCCTGGTTCTAACCGTTTCTTCCGAGATTATGCAAGACTGCCCGTGGTGGTGTATTATTATTATTGTCGTTGTTGTAGTTGTTGCTACTGGTATTATTGTTGTTATTGGTATTATTGTTGCTGTCATTGTTATTTAATAATATAATAATAATAATAATAATAATAATAATAATAATAATAATAATTCAAGCGAGCCGTGTCAAGGATTCACTGCACCAGCCAGGACGGAGGATAACTTAATATTCTGAGAGGCTTGGATATACGAGCATTACTCGCTTTTTCCACCATCTCAGTCTCCTTTTAGATTCGTTTCTATATTACTGTCTCCCTCGCTCCCTCGCTCTCTCTCTCTCTCTCTCTCTTTCTCTCATCAGAATACTTGGGAATGAGAGGCGCTAACCGCGTCGATGGACGAACGTCGGGGCCGGCGAGGGGCGGGAGGGGGAGGACTAAAACGAGTCCAGGCGCCGTGGGCGAAAGGCTGCAGCCGTGCACTCGTTGCTCGCGGATAAGTAATAGAAATGTCATGGACACGATGCGCCTCCGCTTTTTTCTCCCTATATATATATATATAACTTTGCGGAAATCGACTTCGAGTCCGGGGGCCGCGGGCGTCACCATCGATAAATGCTCTCGATTTTTCTGCAGGTCTCGTTCACGCTCGTCTACTTCTACCTCGGTCTCTCTCTCTCTCTCTCTCTCTCTCTCTCTCTCTCTCTCTCTCTCTCGGTCACTCTTTTTCTCTTTTTCCGGCCGCGAGCCGACAGCTCGAAGGGAACTCTTCATCGGCCGTGATTTATTCTTGTTTATTCACGGACAGCCCTGTTCGCCGTAATTTTGTTGTATATGCAGCGCGATAGAAAAGGAAAGGGATAGGGGAATGCGATTCGTGGGAAACAGACTGGAATTCGGTGACTGGGAAGAGATTAGCCAAGGAGGAGAGAGAGAGAGAGAGAGAGAGAGAGAGAGAGAATTTATCGAGTATACGCTCTTAAACGAATTGATTTCGCCGCTGCGATCGATGCGGACTATTTTCATCGTATGCTTTAGTTTTTCTCGTCAGTTGCCGCGAATGGTATACAGCTTCTAATATATATATATATATATATATATATATATATATATATATATATATATGCATTTACTCGGTAATTTCCGTTAAGTGCAATCTTAGCAGTGGTGCTTAACGAATTTATATATGACGATCGTGACGAATTCTAATAAAGGCTTTTTTCTGCTTTTTACTTAACTTTACAAAATGGGACGATCTAGTATTACATTAATATTGGAAAATGAAATCGTTAGAAATAAAAAGTTGCATATGAAAAATAAAGTTCACGAAAATACTTAAAAGAACAGTTGTTGTTGTCATCTCTCATATAAGAATCTTATTAGTCTTACATTTTCAAGTAAGTCCTAAACCTAAGAATTAAATAGTCCGCCGTACCTTTTGTATTTTACCTCAGACAAATCGATGATCGCGAAAGCAACGAAGATCGGCGTAAGCTTTTCTCGTTCACCGATCGGCGGGGACTCGACGAGGGCATTTCTACAACTATTTTTCTTGCTTATATAAATTTGATGTATAAACTTGTTTGGCCGCGTGCGTCTCATAGGCAAACAAAAACGCACACGCATCCACACGGCAAAGACGCAGCATAAGCGACGAGAAAAAGAGAGACACAGAGATAGAGATAGGAAGAGAGAGAGAAAGAAAGAGAGAGAGAGAGAAAGAGAGAGAGAGAGAAGGAGGGACGGGTCGAGACGCACAACTGCGTGGGCGCGGTTTCCCATGATGAGAAAGAGAGGCAAAGAGCGAGGAGGCTTCTTTATCATTCTCATCGAGATTCTGGGTGGTATAGCGCGCTCCCGATGCGTGTTATATATATATATATATATATATATATATATATATATATGTATAATATATATATATATATATATATATATAGTATATATATATCAGCGCACGACGCCGCGCGGCGCCGTCTTCGATTCCAATAAAGGTGTTACGTGCGGTTAGCGATGTATATATATATATATATATATATATATATATATATATATATAAGAGAGAGAGAGAGAGAGAGAGAGAGAGAGAGAGAGAGAGAGAGAGAGAGAGAGAGAGAGTGATCCGAATCGTGAGAAGCGAGATGTGCGCGCGTGCACACGTATATGCGCATACGCGTATATAAAAAAAAATAGATACATATACGCGACGAATTTAAGCGGACGCAAGGCGGCGCGAAAGGGGCTAAAATAAAGCCTTTATGCTATATGTGCACGATATAATATGTGCAAGCGTGGGCGGTGGCTGTGACCCGGAGTCCCTATCCTTCCCCGCCTCGTTCTTCCTCCGTTCCTACCTTCGCATATCTTTTGTTCTTCGCGCCTTTATCCCAGATCTACCCTAATATTACGATCTGTGTCGCGTTGTCTCCCCTTCTCTCTCTCTCTCTCTCTCTCGTTCTCACTTCTTACACCGCTCTCTAGCTGCCTCTTAATTCATGGTGCCAGATTCCCCTCCGATATCATCACCCTTTCGGCCGATACGTCCTCGTTCCCTTGGATTAAAAAAGAAAAACTGTGAATTACGAGGTGAGTCGGTTAATTAATATAGTCATTGAATTGAGATGATAGATATACTTGCATTTTCATAGAAATAATGCATTTCATTTCCAGCGACGCTGTCGAAGTATTGAGATATTATATGTAAATGTTTCTGCCTATTGTTAAAAGATCATTTTATATATACATGTAGAAAAGCATCAACGACAAAAAATGTTGACCTGTTGCATTTTTCTCATTTTTTACTTTCAAAAAACTGTAAAAAACTGTTAAAATAATTTATTTTCGAAATAAATTCTTATGGTGAAAATTCCATACCCCTACTCGATCGAAACACTTTGCATCTACATATTCGTCTTTCGACTCCTTTATACGTACAACGATAAACGTACAGACATATAACGATTCCATTGTCAATATTTCACGAAACGACGAGATTAAAAATTAAAGAAGAACTGCATAAAAATAAATACACTCAATGTGTCAGAGTTAAACATTTTTTATCAATATACCTAGAAGCTTTTATTGAGTCGATTTGTACGAGGGTGACTCTCATTCTCTCGCCCGTGTGTCTTTATTCAGCAACGAACAATAAGTTATTCCGGTCCAAACGTACAAGCTCGATAATTGGTAAGATTCTAATAGACTCTGCTGTCCCATTCGCCGACGGTACACAATCGGTGATATATATATATATATATATATATATATATATATATATATATATATATAAAGTGATTATTTTCAAAAGCATTCGAGCAGCGCGTGTCTTGAATTTGTAAAATTTCTCCCCTTCTAACTATACAGAATTGCTACCGAGTACCCCGCTCACTTTCACCTCTCGTAATTTTTAATTCTTTCGTTACTTGCTCCGCGCCCTCCTTCTCCCCCCTCCTCTCACTCTCTCTCTCTCTCTCTCTTTCTCTTTCTTTAAATCTTTGCTCACACGTGATTCTGTATACATACAATACATATACGAGAGACGAAAAGCAGACTCGCGTGTTCTGGCGTGGCCGGGCAAACGAAGTTTTAGCTCGATGTGTCCTTTTCTCGCTCTCTCTCTCTCCTCTCTTTCTCTCTATCCCTTTTCCACTCGTAAGTTCGACTGTTCAACAATTTATGGGTGGCGCTTCCCTCGCAACGTACAAAGAGAGGTGTTATTTTGTGCGGAGAGCTTCGGAACGAGTTCTCCGAGATACGTCTCTTTTCTCTCTCTCTCTCTCTCTCTCTCTCTCTCTCTGTATTTCGTTCTCTCTCTCTCTCTATCCCTCACTATCTCTCACTCTCGACTGCTTCTTTTTCGAGAAGGCACGCGGAGGCGCAGGCGGCGGCGCGGTGAGGCGCGTGGAATGGAGGAACGTGCCGATGAGATTTACGCGGTAGAGAGTGAGACTGAAACTGGCTTTGGGCCTTCCTTTCCTATCTCTTTCTCTCTGTTTCTCTCTGTCTCTTTCTCTCTATCTCTATCTCGCTCCGGCTGTCTCTCTCTCCCTCTCTATCTCCCGCACTCTTTCAATCTATCCCTGGAAACCTCTGTTATAGAGGATGAGACGACGATGTATAAAGGGGAACGAAGTGAAAAGAACAACAGTTAAAGTGATAAGCAAACACGAGAAGTGGGAAAAATGGGAAATAGAAAAATTTCAAAGGGGGAATAAGGCTTGATTACATTTGTCCCGGGTATTATTGTGAGACGGTGTGAACGCGCGAACGGACCCCTCCCTCCCACGTTACAGAGGCAAAATAATCCATAATGCAAAACAAACAAAAGATGATTGTCGATTCGTTTCGAGTTCGATCAATAAGATTCCAATTTCTGCGGAAAAAATGGAGAAAAAATTAGATTTTTTTTCTTCGATTAAGTTCCCTTCTCATTTCAAAAGAAAGTTTTCGATTTTCACGTAAGGCTACTGTTTACTTTTATAGTTAACGTGCGTGTAATAATATAAGACTAAGCGAAACAGCGTTAGATTATTTGTATCTCTCCATTTTCATTTTTTATTCGAGACAAGCTCAAAAAGTAATATTCATATTTGTTTTTATCGAGTTAAGTTTTAAATTTTTCATCATCAATCACCCAATATGGTGCGTTTTATTTCTAACGGATGAAATTGTTCCTTGTTATTATAACGATACATATTGACTTCTGGAATGTATATATATATATATATCTTATAATATAGATTATATATATATATTTATATATAAATATACTGAATTATATATATATATATTATATATATATATATTGCCCCGGTGCTATTTACTTAGCCACAGCGAACTATTAATTGAACCGTTGAATAAGTTATATCTGCGTCAACAGTCGCATTGTTTCTTCGTACAGTCGTATACCGATCCCTAAAGATCGCGCGGCAGTCTAATAGCAATAAAATCCAATACGTTATGTCAAAAATATCGAAAGAAGGATACAAAAAACACGATACGACATATCGTTTGGCTATTTCAGCGCGACACCTTTCGATTTCGTAATCAACAATTGATTTTGATTAATGCTTTTCTCAATTATTTACGCGGTCGAGAAATTTTGACGACGCATAGTTTCATCGACTCATTGCTCGTGAAACAAATGGCACTGGCAGATTTGAACAAATCGACGAAAGGTCTTTGAAAAATTTCAAACTTTTACGATTGAAAAGCCCGCTTGAATTAACTTGGAAACTTTATGGTATATGTGCCTCGTGAAGGGAACGCGAAAGTAGTTGAATATATTTTAAGTATTTTATTTCGTTGAGTATAAAAACTTATGCTTGTCGTAAGTTCGTTCAGTACTAAATTGTACTGCATCGTGTCTGAGAATGATAAAAAGCCTCGTTTTATATTACTTTATACTTATATATTTTATATATATGTATGATAACTTTCTATCTGTCTATGAGCAGTACGAGAAAAAAAAGGAGTTGTCGATCAAAGTGATGTCGAAATATTAGATAAGCGAACTTACCGAAGGGCATCCCTAGAGGGCTAGATGAAAGGGACCGAGGTTCAAGGAGATAAAAAAAGATGGAGGAAAAGAGAGAGAAAGAGAATGATTGAGAATGTAGGGCTTGAAACAGGGGGGGGGGGTTAACGATTCGTTAAGGCAGCCCGAAATCGCTCGGGCCTTATTAAGCGGCCGAGAGGCTGAATCCACGGGGCCGGCGGGATCTTATCCCCATCAAGCGAGAAATTGCATTTCGAGCGGCAAGATGGAGAAAGGGTATAAGAGGGAGGTGGCGAGGCAGTGGCTATTTTCCCTCATCGCCGAGACACACGCAGATCATCACTCCTGCTGCCATCGTCTATCGTCTCTATCTCTCACCCTCTCCCATTCTCTCTCGCTCTTCACGCCCTCCTCTCGTTCTACTTCTCATCATTCCCCTGTAATATGCTTACATTTCTTTAATATCTACCTATGGTGCAGTGTATCAATTCTGTAACGAGACAATAAGAATTTTTTTCGTCGATACCACCGCACAACAGGATCAAGTCGAGAGTCTTGTACTTCTATATATATATATATATATATATATATATATTATATATATATATATATATATATATATGTTGAACAACAATAATCTATATATGGATTTCCGCAATTTTTTAATCGAGCACCCTTCCTTTCGCCTCTCGTTTCGCCTCTTTGAAATCGATGCATGGAAAGGTGGCGGTGGAGCGTTCTGAAATGTCGCCTCGTCAAACAATGGGAATTATATATATATATATATATATATATATATATATATATATATATATATAGAAGTAATAATTGCATTGAGGCGAACGCCGACCGCGCCAATGTAGTTATATGTGAATTCGCGCGTACGCCAGCTCGCAAAAGGAATACATAAAATCCCAGGCAATATATATACATATATATACATATATACATATATATTAATATATATATATACATACAGAGTGTGGGACGCACAACATAAATTACAATGACTTCGCTGGTACGACCTATATATTATATTTGTTGTAAGGAGTTGAGTTGAAATGAGTTATTCGTTGGATTGAGAGGACTATGACGCAAATTAGGTGGAGATGCGTTATGATATTGGGGTGGAAGGGATGGCGGGCGGGATTATTACAAACGATGAATACCGTTGACTCCGTTGGTGTATAGGTAACGAGGCTAGTAACGTTACTAGAAAAGATGAGAGCGGGTTCGAAGAGTGAGGACAGGGTAGTGTGGGGAGATGTTGATTAGAGGGGTTTAGGTGAGTTTGTCTGGATGAAGGGAATGTTGTGGCGTCAGGGGAGGGTTGGGTTTGCGGGAGGGTATGTATCAGGGGGTTGGGGGGGGGAATAAGGGGGGCATAAAAACCTGTAGCCTGATTAATACGAGTATGTGACAAGGGGTTGAAACTAGTGAGTGGTGGATAGTTAATCGAATTCTGATACGGGGTCGCGGTGACGTTTAGGGGCAGGTTTTTATGGGGGGGGAACGTGGTGGGGGGGGGGGTAGGATGACAGCTGGTGTTGAATGAGTGTTTTGGGAAGGAGGCTGTAGTGAGGGAAGGGGGAATTTAAGTTCCGGGATTTTGTGTTGTGGAGAACCATGAAGGTTGCGGAAGGGTGTTGTGAGGGGATGTGGGGATTTTAAAGAAAATGCTAGGCAAGGGATTGTAAGCTATGTTGATAATTGGCGATTCATATACGGGCCTTTGCGTTGGACGGAGCTTGGTCACCTGTGTAGGTTTAACTAAATGAAGGAAGTGGGGGTGATCGTAAGAGGGGTAATTAGTTTGGCGAGACGGGTGAAGGTGAGTAGCGGCTGGTTGCGAAAGGATGGTTGGTATAGTGGTTATGCAGGGTGTTTAAGATAGAGATAGGTTGGGGTAACCCGCTGGTGATGTACGGGTGGGTGAGATGGGGATGTTAAGTTTGGATTAATTTTAATTATTTTAGGTCATAGTGAAGGATAACTCTTGGGCCTGTCCTGGGGGGGGGGGGAGGAGGGGGTGTGGGTCCTGGGGCAAAAAAAACCATTCTCAATCGGCCGGAACTCCAGCGTGAATAAGCATTCCATGAAGCATGAATATAAATGAATAATCCGTTCCGAGCTTGCACGTACCAAAGTCGGAAGCGCGGTACTTGAAATGGGATGTTGGCTTGGCCGATTGATGTTGCGTCCTTATAGAGCCTTTGGCTTTTTTGTGGTGAACAGTTCGGTTGTTTACGTTTCTTTTAACCACAGCGGAGAGATAAACTCCCCCGTGTTCGCACCGCACGAACCTCATAGTCACCTGGCGTCCTTTTTCATCCCCAATCGTCTTACCCGCCTCTACCTCTCTCTCGCCTTACGCCCACGACAGTTTCCCCTTTCTGTACCCCCCGGATATTTTATAATAGAACACACGGGCATTGTAATTTCCGTTTTCGTGATTATAATATATTCTAACCGATCTCATACTATATATATATATATATTGTGTGTGGGATGGGGTAGTGATAATAATTTGAGAATTTCTAGGTGCTCATAATTTAGTGCACTCGCTTTTTTAACGAATAGCGATTTTTTTCAAAAATTTTTAAGAAATCTTCCAGGTAACCTTAAACGTGCTAATGAAACGATATGTTTTTTTTTTATTTAGGATTCTTTATCATAATTTTTTTGTTATTATTATTCATCCACATTTAATCACCGTATGATTATTTTATTATTCCTATTATTAACAAATGTACTGCGTAATGACGATAAATCCAGAACAAGCATTTAATACACGGTTATAGCTCATTGGACACAATGTCTCTATATAAATGTATGAATGTAAATACAATTACTCAGCGTGTACAAAGCGAGCGCCGTACGAGCTCGTTGCGCCTTCGACTTTGTCGTGGCAATAAACCGCGACGTTTATCTTATAGTGTTCGCTCATACGAGCCTCCCCCCCTCCTCTCCCTCGTTCGGCGATACATACGTACACGATCGCGTTTTAACGTATAGTTAAACGGCGGCGAGGGGGGGGGGGAAATCCCCGTTCGGCCTGGCACGGAAAAGAAAAAAAATCGTATTGTCTTTTGCGCTGAGTAATACGTAGACGCGAAACCGACGCGAAGCGCCAAGTGTATACGTATACCTCGGCAGTGCAGGTGGAAAAAGACGACGATATGCCGAGAACGCGATGAAAATTTGAGTGTACGCGAGGGGGAGAAAGAAAGAGCAGGAGAAGAACTCTACCTTTGTGCACGCTTAAAAGCAGTTTTCCCATATCGCGAAAAGAAAAGCCAGCACTTCGCCTCTCTTTCACCCCTACCCGACGAAGTTTTTCCTTGGTTTTGCGACTTGGTGGTCCTCTTTCGCGACTCCCCCCCTTCCTTTTTCTTCGTTTGTTCGCATTCTCGGCCACTTACTCGCTCGCCCTCTCTCTATACTCTCTCTCTCTCTCTCTCTCTCTCTTTCCTTCCCTTCCGTTTGGTGCGTTCCTCTTTCGGCACGCGAATTACGTACGCGAGAGGTGCCACGCTAAAATGAACTTTGAGCGGTGCTGTTAGGCGCGCGCGTTAAAGGCGGTCGCCTAAAAGCCCGGCCGATCGTAATATCGAAAAACTGTAAATATCGCTGTATGCTGCGGACCGCGAGACGTATACTTGTAGGAGCTAAATATACTTGTGCGTGTGTATGTGTATATGTGTGCACGCGCGCGCGCGTGCGTATCTAAGTAAGTCTATATACACACATACGACCGAGAGAGGTCAGTGGCGATGGAAAAGGAGGGTCGCTCTGCATTACGCGTTGGATTTCGTCCCCTTCCCGCACGGGGCGGTAGGCATTTTCGCGCTTCGTAAATGGCGGAAAAAATGCAGTATTTCACAATTCTTTTCCGGGGAGGAGCTTTTCATTGTGAAATATCGCGTAGAATACATTTCGTAGGAGGGCATGTAGGGAGAAAAATAGTTGACTATGATTTTTCGAACATGATAAATTATGAAAAGGAAAGTAAGAGAAATTTATGTTATTGATATATGTGTGTGAATTCATATGCATACATACGTACATATGTATATATTAACGGCACACAATAAATTCTAAATTTACCAGTGAAATTGAGTGAAATAATATTTCAACATACTTTGTAACTTCAACGTACTATATTGTAACACTTAATAATTGACATTCACATTAATAATTATCTAACTATAACTTGATATCTATATAACTTATAGTAATGAAATACTTATGATATATTGAATGTACAAAATTATTAAATTTTAGAGGATCGGCGTATCTTTGATTGATATATTATTATATTATTGATATATATATATATATATATATATATATATATATATATATATATTGCTTGCACCATTACAAAGTTTACCTCAATATTGGTCATATTGAATCGATAAAATATAATAAATAAATAATTTAAAATCTTTCACTATACAGAGAAACTTCTCTTCGCACATTTTTGTGGCGCGAAATCTGCCTTAGTAAAAATCTTCGATGAAGATTCTCGCGGTACAGAAAATGATTTTTAATTAATAAAATATTTTGCATTTTACGTTTAGCGCTTCTCACCGACTTCTTTCCAGATGTTTCGACTTACCTGAAACAGAAAATATGAATTTTTATAGTTTCATATATTGCAATATGTTACTTTATTAACTATACGAATTATTTAACTAATGATTTCGCCACACACACACACACACACACACACACACACACACATATATATATATGTCAGCAACAAATCATTTATAATGTTATTAGCCTACTTTCTCGTTGAAAAATTTCATCTTTTGTGCGCGAAATCTTATGAATCTAGAAACTGAGCATTACTTGTGATAATCGTAAAATATAGAGATAAAGCAATTGCTTGAAAAAAATTCTGGCACATCCATTTATCGTCGATTAGTTATACCACACGATTCATCATTACTGCTTAAAAACACAGCATTATTGAAGCTCCCCCTCGAAGCTCCCAAACTCCGCGAAAGAAGTAAATTTAAAATTCTCTTGGGATACACGCTTACGGCGCCTGACGATCAAATTCCAAGCCCCCTCCCCCAACCCCTCGCTCTGATCGAGAACGATGCAGCGGACTAACGGAGCACAGCCTTCCAGAAACCCAATAATCAGACCGACGACGCTGCTCTCACGCCCTTATCCGGCTCCCGAAAATAAAAATGAAAAAGGGCCAACAAAAAAGTTCACGAGCCAAGCTCGTATAATCCCGGCACCGACGAGAACGCCCCCTGCCTTCGCCACCCGCCGCCCCAACCCTTCTCAAAATTGCATGAAGCTCGCGCGCGTCCCGGGCGCCCTGGTCTACGCGCCCTCTCGCATCCGAGAGCAAACGGCCCGCAGAGAGAGAGATAGAGAGAGAGAGAGAAAGAGAGAGAGCGAGGGAGCGAGAGAGATGCTCGTCCTCTGACCCTCAGCCCCCATCCTCTCGGGACTTAGCGGCGCGCGTCTCGTAATGCCGCGCCCGTCGTCCCGACAATCGCAATTATCCGGCGCGTTCGCCGCTGCGGGGCTCGCGCGCACGAGGCAGCCGAAACGCGCGCCGGGGCGCGCTCGAAGCGCCGCCGTCGTTGTTTTCTCCTCCTCCCCGAGCTCCCCTCCCCACCCGCCGCGCGCCACGCGCTCGGTACGCGGCTGCTTTGCATTCCTCGCGGCGCGCGGGTGGCTCACCCCCCCCCCGCGCCGCCGCCGAACGTCAACGTCAACGTCGCCGCGCGAAAATATCCCCGATGCGCGCCTCGGCATTCCCTCAGTGAGTCCCGCGGGAGGGCCGGGCGGGGGGAGCGGAAGGGCTTCAATCTTGATTCTCCGCTGGGCGCAGAGGCGAGAATTGAATTTTTCGAGCTTTTCGAGCCGCCCCGCCAAATGCTCTCGCTACCTTTTTAGCTCTACCCGCCCCGAGCGTCTATAGAGCGCCGGGGGTGTAGTAGCGAGGGGAGGAGATAGACGCGTGTACGTGCGCCCGACCGCCCCCCCATCCTCGTCGTACGATTGACGCCGGCTGATTGTTGCCGGCGCTGCCGTCGGGGGTTCTCCGATGTATACCACCGCGTCTCTCCATAGACGTGAAACGTAAATTCTGGGTGGGAGGTGAGGTGGGGGGGGGGAGGCAGGGCGCCAGACGCCCGCGCCGTACGCAGTGGAAGACGCTCCGGTCATTTTTTTCCTCTTCTTCTTATTTCTTTCTTTCTCTCATTTTTTTTTCGGTTGCCTATATAGATATGTGCCGAGCCGCGGCGGCCCGCCCTCCTAACTCTTTTTGGCCTTTATATTATACGGCTGGCCGCCCGGCTGGAAATCCATTCCGGCCGCGGCCGAAGTCCGAGGAAAAGAATCCCTGTGTCTCGCGCCGGTCCGCGGCCACGCGAGGGAACGGTTAATTTTACGGCTCTGGGTCGGGATTTTAATGGAGGGGCTGGGGGGGGGGTGGAGTGGTACAGGCCTTCCGGACCGGCTTTGGGGTCAGCTATATGGACGACGCCCGATTGTGCCTTTGATTTAACCCTGTGTGTGTGTGTGTGTGTGTGTGTGTGTGTGTGTGTGTGTGTGTGTGTGTGTGAGTGCGCGCGCCCGTGTGTCTATTCCGAGTTAGAGAATCATAAAGCAGTTTTAGCACATTTAATCATCGTTTCAATTAAAATACGCATGCGCGGTTTAATTTATTTACCTTTGGTTTTCAGTTTCGCGGTTGAATCGTTTTCAAAGGATAAAGCGGATTTTTGCAACAGTTACCTTTGACCTCAAAAGGTTACTGGTCATTCTTTATATTCTAAATGAAGTATGCTGTTGAAACGAGTTATGCTTGAAATTTGCGTTAGATATTTTATGAGACATTTTTGTAATTTAGAACAATTAGTTTATTGTAATGAATGTGGCCTTATGGATACATATTTCAGACATTAGATGTGATTAAAAGTCCTGACGGTGGCTACTTTAAATGTCATCATATATAATTCATCACAATTATGAAAATCTCATTGATAAATATCTATCGACCGAAGAGAATTAATACACAAACATGAACGATCGTTTGGTGAATAAAATTTTCCAGCGCAGTTATGTAAGGAAAATGATAAAAAAATTTAGACTTTCAATGAAAAATGCGTCGTTCCAAATGAGTATTCTTCCATTAATGAATAAAAAGTTTAATAACTTAATAAAATTGATAAGGCATGAGTTACATACATAAAATTAGTTGTTTAATTTATTCAGCAACTTGTGTTCGTGAGAAACAAGAATCCAAGAACCAACAAATATTTTTATCAGTCTTACGTTTTTGATAAATTAATATAATTATAATTATATGCAATCAGACTGTTCTTGTTGACAATTACTCTGGCAAAATCTTCGTAAAATCTAAAAAACATAAAAATTATTACTAAAACATACCGAAAAGAACCTTAGATGAATTAGGTACATAGATTTTATAAATTTGTTGGTGAGATCTGTCAAATTGTTCTACCTGCTAACCATAATAAGTAGTTTTCTTCAGGTCTTACGGGAATGATTATAAACAAGGACGGTCTAACTGTCATTATATCATTATCAGGATTTTATTTTCGAAATGTTAAGTATTAAATTGTCCAGAAATACAGACGTGAGGATACGCAACACTGAACATGAAACTCTTGAACTATTACTCGATGGCTAATTAATGGCTAATTATCAATAACTTACAGAATATAAAGTTATAGCTTATTCAAATCTGGTACTATCCATAATCTTACACCACGGCACCCGACAAATCATGTCAGATCCGGGAATTTAAGGTTAGAACAGGGCGAGTCTCGTTAAATTAGATGCGTTTGGTAAATTAGATACTTTTATCTATAAAACTTATCTGACGACCGTTGCACTAATTAAACGGCCGTAATTCCAACCAAAAGTTCCAATTTCTGCCTGTCCACACCCAATAAAACACTTCGAAATCCTTACTCCTCGTCCTACTCTCCCACCCTCGGCCCCTCTACCAATATCGTTCAACTCCCCGCGAGTCTGTCCAGAATCTCCGCACCTATAGCCATTGGCGTACCCCTAATACCTATCCTTCTTTATTTACTTTCTCCTTTTATTTTTTGCACGAGTCGCAACCGCGCCGCATTTATAATCCGTCGGGTTAAAAAAAAAAAAATTGGATTTTTTACTGCCGCGCGGCGGCTCGAGGTCGAGAAATGAACAGGCCGCGAAAATTCGCGGCCGACGGATTCCGCGAGGGCTTCCGGCATCTGCTCGCGGCTTAGCCAAATGTTTGCTGGTAATCCGATTAAAGCCGACCCCCTTCCCCCCGCTTCCAACCAGCCGAGGGACACGGTATATATATATATATATATATATATAGGAGAAAAGCGACAGTTGCTACACCGGCGTGAGCACTGTTACGAATACATAGGTAACCGCGCGAGCTTTTCCGCGTTTCCGAATCTCCGTAGCCCGAATCTGTCGCTGTTGTTCTCCACCCCCCCCCGCTCCGTTTCCGGACGCAGAGAGAATTTGTAACCCCGCGAGGAGTTTCGTTCGCGTGGGTAATCCTGCGATCTTGGTTATCCGGCTGAGTTCGACACACACACGCACACACACATAAACATTTGCGCGCCAAACATAATGTGACGAATCTATATAGAAACTCTGTACGAACGAAGCGTTCCGCGATGTTCAGGAAGTTGCGCGCTCGCTGGTTTTCTCATACAGATACGATTGCGCAGCGCGTTATAGCCTCCCTCGCCCTCCGTTCCTCGGCGTTCGGTTGTCGTGAGACCGTGAAAAAGGGATTATAACACTATTTGGCGTCTCTATCCCCCCTCCCCCACCAGCGTGTATTGTGGACTTTTCTTCCCATTTCGAGTCGCGTGCCGGTCAGTAAGCGAAATGCGATTATTCGATTTAATTCTATTTTGATTTATAAATGTCGGAAGTACAAAAAAACTATGCTATAATCGCCTTTTATGAAACGGTGCTTTTTGAATATAAGATAATAAAAGATCTGAATTATTTTAGAAATTTATTGCCTTAAAAGTAGGTTTATATTTTATCGTGAATCATTCTATTTTTTTACTGTAATGAGCTTGATTATTAGCTCTATATGTATATTTTATTTAAATAATCAAATAACAAACTATGAGAAATATTTTCTATGCGAGATAATTGAAGCAATTTTATTCTTTTCGCAGGACTTTTATGGATTTTTAAGTAGAAATTCTATGTAACAAGTGGAACTTTGAAAATAGTAAAAAATACTATATTTGTTAACTTTTATTAATAACGCTCAATTTTAAACTTCATTACATTATACATTAATTTTTTCTTCTTTATATAAATAGAATTACTTATTTTAACACTGTTATTATAGTAATCAAACTTATATTTTTCTAAATCTAAACGAATCTATTTTAACGTTAACTAATAAGTAAAACTATTATATTTTATTAAATTAATTGCCATGATAAGTTTTTATTCGCAAATAGCGATAGTACAAATTAAGAATGGTATTAAGGAATTTTTCGGAACCAAGATGAAATCAAGATATCTGCTTATACTTTATGAAATTTGTCTTATTTAATATACTATTTAAGATGCTAATATACTAATAATATATTTTAATATACGAGTCTTCAATTATGGAGAAAAAAAATAAAAATTTTATCATGCTATATGATAACTATAATTATTTTATTTCAAATACATAGAAATAGCGTTTCTTCTCATTTTCTAAGTAACAACTTTTTATGAAAAGGAAAATTTAAAAACCTTACAGAACTATATGGAGAGATCTATATTCATGGATAAACGTACGAATGACAAAAAGTCTGAAGAAAATATATGTTTTTTTTTTAAGGCAGTAAATGCACCCTCTATGATCGCTGCAGTCCCATTATTGATAAATTCTACACCCCCTACAATCGGAACGCGCCTAAAATCGTCTAAAGACGTCAAACAAAGGCGGAGCTAGATGCAACTAGTCTACTATTAAGCTGTAATTAGCGATATTTTATATATATGTACATATTCGCCACGGGGGATCGAAATCCAGGTTAAAGACGCCGCGTCCGCGGGAAAAACCCCGCGCATCAGCCGAAAAAAATCGGCCGCCTCGTTAAGAAACGGGAGCCGAGCGACCGTGCCATCCCGAGCTGCTGCTGGGGCCGTGAAAAAGCGAGAGAGAGAGAGAGAGAGAGAGAGAGAGAGAGACCGCGCGCCATCGCCGTGCCGGAGATTTCGCAGGGCGTGTAATCGCTCGCGGGGGAATCGGGAATCGCTAGCCTGGCTCGTTCGCTCGCTCGCCTCGACGTCCGCGCGCGGTGAAACGACGAGGAGCCCAGCCTCTGTGGGGAGGAAAAAGTGGGCGCGGAGCGCAAGAGAAGAAAAAAGAAGCGCCAGCCGCCGATATATATGTGTATATATATACATATATATATATATATATATATATATATATATATATATATATATATCTACCTACAAGCGAGGTATAATGTTCCTGCTGGCGCGGCGGACGACTCCTGGAAAGCCAATCGCGCGAGGGCGGTTGGGAGGGGTTGGGGGAAGCGGTTGCTCGGAAGCGCGATCACGTACGGGCTCCGATTCGCGCGCAAGGGTTAGATTTGCAAAAGGGATCCATGGTCAGGGAAGCGCGGGATGGAGGTGGGGGGTGGGATAGCCGTGGGTTTCGAGCGGCTCCCGGGCGAACGATTTCCACCCTCGATCATGCCCGAATTACAAAGAGAGAACCACTCCCCGGTCCCCCAACCCCTTCGCCCCGTCGCACTGCAGAACCACGAATATATCGCCTCCGGGAATCGTTCCTTACCGAGAGTCGACGATCTCGGGGAGGCTGAGACAGAGAGAGAGGGAGAGAGAGAGGGAGAGAGAGATGGGGGTTGGGGGAGAATCTTTCCTACGCCCCTGGGACACTGCGGCCGTCGAGTGCCATTTCTATATATCCCATTGGCGTACTATATTGGTCCCTTTTTCCACTGGAGCTCCGTGCGGCAGCGCCGGTACAGGGCACTCCGTCCTCCTCCTATATTTTGCGCCCGCTTACGTTCGGCACAGTGCCCGCCGAACGTCTTCTTTTATTCAAAATTTTTCTCGCCTCGTTTTCCCATATTCATATATATAGGAGAATAAGAAGTTGCACTAGAAATATTTTCACGAGGCTGAAATTGATATGGTTCGCATAAGGAATGGGAAAATGTTTTATTTGGCCGTCTCGAGTAAGGCGCCATGGGCTTTAAATTACGAAATTAGACGGATTGCGTGTATATATATAGATACGTACCATGAATCCCGCTTACATTGAAAAGCGGCGTTCGTGACACGTTTATTGCTCTTTTTGCGTTAGCTCAGGTCCGTTCCTCGATACAGTCGACTTTGAAGCTATGGTAATAAAAATTGGTTTTGGGCGTCAGAATAGCATTGACGAATGTCAGTATGTAACATGAGAGGGATCGTGGTGAATAAACATACCTCATTTGCAAGCTCAAATTTTAATGCACAATTTACTTCATTGCCATCTAATTCAATGTTTATAGTCTTATTCTTCATCAACTAAACAGTTTTCATCGAAGCGAAGTTTTAATTCACCTTCCGAGTTTAATTTTTCGTTATCGTACGTAGTTTCTTGTTGGACAAAAAAATATTTCAACTCGCAGTTGATTTCAAACTAAATTATGCAATCGATCCTTGTTTCCAAAGTTGACTACAAAGAACTAACAAATCACTTTTTAAACTTTTATCCTGAGACGCGATAATTCTGCTACATTAATTCTTTCTTCTAATTTATATACTTTCTACAGATTTAGGTCAATTTTTCATTTCGCGTCGACGGCAAAGTTACGCAATTAAACTAATTCCCTATCTCTTTTGATTAATGCATAATAACGCTTGGTTAAACTTTGCTTGTCGGTGAATTAAAAAATAATTCGTACTTTTTCTAAAAAATGATATGTATTCAACGGTTTGACCGAATTAGGCAATGAGAGTCCTTTGGTTCAGCTGTAAATTCGTTATTTTTTAAATTGCTGTGCTATACATATTTTTTGATGAATTGAAAAAGTACGGACAGTAAAAGTAGAATTATTTAATTTACTTATATCGTTCTATATTAACATACTAATACCAGTATTATATCGAATATTTATTTAATTATTATGTGTGATATAGCCATTATTGCTATGTGAGATATTAATTCTAATAACTTTATACTTTATACTTTAAACATATATTTATAAATCATCGGAGAAACAATGGAACTGAACTACTTTACACGCCTTATATTTTTTTGCGGCAATTTAGAGTCGAACAAAGAAAAGCCACACTTTTTTCTCGGAAGGTGAAAGGATAATATCTATTTATCTATAAGCATCGGAGCGCGCAGGACTGCAGCCGTTATTATCTGCCTTTATAGGCATTTTTATGAAGGGCAAATTAAATAAAGCCATAAATAACTTCATTATAATTATATTAATCTGAAAATAAATAGAATTCGGAAACTTCTGCGGAAATCAATCGGGTGGGATAAATTTCGCCGCAAAAGATTTATCGAAAGGAAATTTGCCGTGAAATGCAATTTTTGTATATTATTTCTCTTAATACTCGTTATTTTTCGAGTTGGTATGACAAACGGCTTCTAACCATTTTTATTGGAAAATTAATCATCAACTGATTTTACAGTGAATAAGTATACTTCGTAAGTCATATGAAATCGGAAAATAAAGAATATTATAAGATATAAATAAGAAATTTTATTTTTCGGCAAATGTTCTTTTCTTAAAACTGCATTCCGTAAAATTTTGGGAAAAATAGTCACACACGCGCGCGCGCGCGCGCGCACACGTAGAGTCTGTGAGAGATTACCACGAAGACGAAAGTCAACCTGTCGATTCGATTCACGCTAAAAATTTTGTCAAAAATACACATCGGTTCGAATGCTTTCCAACTTTCTTGCATTGCCTTTATGATGTAAATTTCTATTGATTCGTTAAGGATTAGTGTGGCTTTGCTATAATTATTGGAATTTTACATACTTTATTTTTCAATTCAATACCTAAATAGCGCTCGTGTTGCTTGACTTTTGCTGCGAGTATGGCTCAAACGATACCCGAAGAAAAATTCCGAAGGTCTCGATTTTCTCGATTTCTGTATCTGTAAGTGTTTGCTTTATTTTTCTCGAATCCGGATTAATACTCGATAAATCTTGAATTTTTACAATTTGTTTTGACTTTCATTACATCACTTACCTAACGCACTTATATATATATATATATATATATATATATATATATATATATATATATATATATAAATTTATACACAACGCCATTAGCATAATATCTCTATACCGAGGATCAAAATTAAAAGAACCCGTAAAGATTTTACCGAATGGCTTCCACCAATTTTGCGCGGCCAGCCCCATAAAGCCGTTTGTCAAACAATAAAATAGCTCCCCCTCCACCCCTTCCCCAGCGTCGCCATCGCCGCGGCTTAATGCCAAAACTGTGTTAAAGTAGCAAAACGCATAAATCACGGCTTTTTATTCGATTCCCAAAATCGAGATTGTGTCGTTACAAGGTAAAAAGCGCCGCGCCGCGACGTATGCGTCCCGCGAACAGCGCACGCGGCGAGAAACGAGGAAGAAACAAACGGGCAGAAAGAGAGAGAGAGAGAGAGAGAGAGAGAGAGAGTGAGTGGGGGAGAGGCAAGAGGGCGCAATTAATCGCTACAAGGAGGTCTCGGGAATTCGGTAGGTGTAAAAATAAAGGAAACAATAATCGGGCGGCCGCGCTGAAAAATGTCGCGGCGGCGGTGGCGGTCGCGTCGTGCGTGGCCCGCGCGCGCGCTCGGTAAACGAGCGCCGAGGCACGCGGATTGGCCCGAGGATTGTACATAAAAGTCGTAATCTATACCGTTCGCGCGCCGGTCAAAGTATTCGGGACGCGACGTCGCGTCGAGGCTGACGCGTGGGCGAGAGGGAATTTATTTTCTTTTATTGATTTTTTTTCTTGTCTTTTTTTTTATTCTGTTTTTTTTTTTTTTTTGGAACTCAGAAGATCGCCGACGAGTATCGCCGACGATCTGTGTGCCGCTTTATGGTAATGTGGCTGAAAGTTTTATTTATGACCATGTATATATGCGCGCCTCATTGCGTTTTACCTCTTTCAAGCCTCGTCTCACTACTGTGACTGATTCTCATTGCTACTTCGATAAGAAATTTTTGAGAATCTATAGACTTTGCATATTTCAGAGCCTTTGGATGATCGCAGTGTTTAGCAAAAATCTTTGTATGCATTGTTTAAAGATTTTTCGAAAGTACGTTATAATAATAAAAAAAATTTTAATAAAAATTACATGCTATTCTTATTTATTATTATATTTTTTATTATTATGTTTTTAACTTCTAAGAATTGTACGAAATTCCATGTACATATCGGTATAATAGTTAAAAATATCGGAATATTAAATGGAAATCAATTGTATAATTAGAATTGATGGATGATGAAATTTGACTCAGGTAAAATTAATTTCGTATTTTGAGATTAAATTTAACTGATCAATTCGAAAATTGAATCCGTGAAAGCGTCTTAAAGGACAATGAATAATCACCGACTGAAAAATTAGAAGGACAACGTTAAGAATAATTACTGAATAGTTATTGAATAGTTACTGCTTGAATCAGTGGCTTTTAAAGCTTAACCGTTCGCACATAAAAATTAAAGTAATTAGATTGCTTTGAATTAGTCATATAGATAGTAATAAGATCATTACAAACCTGATAATGTTAATAAAGTTTTATGCTCAATAAGAAGAAACTACGAAGAATGTGAAAGTAAACGAAATTTTTGAGTTCAGAAAAGTGTTTCTAATGAAATAAAAAAAATTTTTTTTTTCAATTAATTCGAACAAAATTTAAATTTAAATTCTTCCGTTTCACTGTAATTCATACTTTTTTAATTTGATTCACCTACTTAGGAAGTCTAGTAATACATTTGTAATTCGATAAGAACGGGACTACTCTGGGCCCCTTTACACCTGAATAGATATAAAAGACGATTATATCGTATCAGTAAGAAATTTGATTAGTGATCGAGCAACGGCAGGTGGCCAAAAAAAAACTAAGAGAATAATCCTAAAACACGTCACTCGTCAAAGGTCCGTACAGATAATGAGGTACCGGGACTGCTGTTTCCTTATCGGTGGAATTTCGCATCGTAACATATATATATATATATATATATATATATATATATATATATATATAGTATAAGTATACGTCCCTCGCACACAAAATCGAGTGCGTCACTGTCTCATTCTCGCTGACAGTGAATCAGTGTTTGAAGAACCGATACCGCGCACGCGCTCCGTCTATAATAATATTATATCTAGCATCGTGTGTATCTCGGCCCTGTTATGATATATATATATATATATATATATATATATATATATATATATATATATATATTACAGAGCGCGTCAGAACACGACTCCGAATGTCTACACGCGACAAAATGCGCTGAATTTGCGAGAAATCGGAAAAAGGGTGCAGTTGCCGGGCTGCTTAATACTTGCATTATATATATATATATATATATATATATATATATATATATATATATATATAGGAAGCGGGACAAAAGGAATTATTATACGAAGACGACGAGTCAACGATCGGTGTGCCCTCGATCGACACTCTCTGTCTTTCTCTTTCTCTCATACGACGCTCTGCCTATATACATATAACTATCTCGTCATTGTTCTTTTTTTAGCTCTTTAAGTTTTAGCGCACGCATCGCAGCGACATTGTCTGGGACGCGTGGAGTTAAAGCGCGGGATGAGGAAGGTTGGACGCTTAACGTTCGATTTGCCAGCGTTCGAATTCCTGGACGATTGATGTATAAACTATGTACACTCGCGGTGTTATCGACGACGTGTTTTTTTTTTTTTTTTTTGTTCACGAAGTTGGTTTGTGTCATCTACATATAGAAGGCCGAACGGTATATGGAATAGAGCAGAATAAATTTCGTATATTTCTATCGCCGTCTTTTTTGGTTATTATCCAATATCCAACGTGTGTAGAGGCGTACAGGTGCCTTTCGTTGAAGCGTTACGTTAATTGGACGATTGTACATAAGTATTCGAAACGAATGCAAGCGTCTTTTATTTTTATTCGAAGTATGCGGTTTATAAACCATCTAGCAAATTAATATTATTTAATGATAATCCGTATCAGAATCTATACTGTAAAACAATGTACAATCAAAATTAATTAGTAGTAAGTTTTATTTTTGGGCAAGTCTAATGTTTAAGGACGAAGCTGTCGCGATGTCTTCTATATTAATTAGTTAAACTTTTTATTTAAATTCGACTAAATTTAATAAATTTAATAAATTGAATCTGAATGATCCGACATAATTTTGATACTCCCCGCCTCACAAAGTTCCCTTCAATTTTTTTAAGAGAAGAATAATTTAAACGAGTGCTACCAAATATCTTTATTTATTTAGATAGTTCGTGGAAAAGTAATTCCTTCTTTATTAGCCTTTTTTTCTCAATTTCTTTGCCCTTCCAGCTGACGTATAATGAAAGTGACCTCTTCATCTTGCAAAGCATTACAAATTAATCGGGCCAAATAAAACGCGCCAGTATGCAGGAAGGTTAGTGGGAGATAAAAGAGAGAGAGAGAGAGAGAGAGAGAGAGAGTGATGAGGAGGGAGCGAGAGAGTGGGAACGAGGGGGGCAGTGGTCGGAGAGAAGCGGCGAAACAGGAACAGGGGAGGGAACGAGAAAATGAGGGAGAGAAAGTGCGGCCGAAACCGCAGCTCCTAAACGCGCGGGCATACCTATAAGCAGCATCCTCTCCGTCGGACCATCCTGCCTCCTGCCCCCCCCCCCTTCCTCCGTCCGCTCCTCGCCCCGCTGTGCTGAAGCTAACGAGCCTGGCCGCCCGACGGCCGGTTCGCGGGTGGGCGGCGGCCGCCGCCACCGCCGACACTGCTGCTACTATATACTATACGCTCACCTGGACGGGATTCGCGGTCTCGCGGCGCGCGCGCGGTCCGTTGGCGCGGAATGCGGTCCCTCCACACTGCGGAACGAGCGCGCGCGCCTTCGCAAAAAGCGCGCGGCCGGGCCTCCTCCTTCTCCCTCTCTCTCTCCCTCTCTCTCTCTCTCTCTCTTCGCTTATTATACCTATGTATACGTGTGTCTGTGGCGAGATGCGCTTCTGGGGGTTGGGAAGGGAGGTGGAGAGGCGGACCGCGGGCCAAGAGAGATCGTCTCACTCTCTTTCTCTCTCTCTCTTCTCTCACTCTCTTTGGCCGCCTTTGATGTTTTGACCGAGATGCGAACGGGGGATGCTAGGGATAGGGTAAAGAAAGAGGGAAAGGGAGAGTGGGAGAGAGAGAGAGAGGAGAGAGAGAGAGAGAGAGAGGCACACGTAATTTAATTGGTAACGCCGCTTCGGCTCGCGCGCCGGGGCGTTTGCACTTTCTCGACCCGGCCCCCGGGTCTAGGCCGGTTTTTCTTATTTATGCAACCGCAGAGAGTGAGAGAAGGCACGAGCGAGTTTAAGAGAGCTCGCCAGTTTATTTCTCAGCACCCTCCCTCTCACTCACTCTCTGTCTGTCTGTCTCTCTCTCTCTCTCTCTCTTTCTCTCTATTTGACTCTCTAGATAATTGGAAAGCACGCGAGCAGCCAACGATCGCCGATGCGTAGGATTTTACGGAAAGTATACACGCGCGGCTTTGTTTCATTCTCAAAATTAGCAAATTCCAAGTATACGGATGTTTCGCGTAGACGGCAAAGTATCGAAACGACGAGAGAACCGAACCAAAAGAGGAGGAGGACGGGGGGGGGAGGGAAGGGAGGGGAAACATTTCCACGGCAACTCTTGCCCCTCATGCATTAGTCGAGGGCGGTCGTGCGCGGTTCGACGTCGCCGCGCCGGCGCGCGCACGGGCTAATTTCGGCCCGGGCCGTATATGCGCGGGCGCGCTGTATCAACCCTAGGCTGGCCGACCGGGCGACCGACCGACGAAAAACCAAACCGCCCCTGTTTTGAATAAGTTGCAACACTTGCGTCTACCTCCGCCCCGGCTGAATAAGATGCAGATAAGAGACTACTCCTGCGTCCTGCCCCCCCCAGACCCCCTCGGCCTATCCCCCTTTTCTTCCGCGACGCGCCTTGCCCGCAATCTATCCGCCTGATAAAATCTCGGCTTTTCATCGCTTCGTCAGAGCGCGGCAAAAGACGCCTACTCTCCCCGACCCTGTTATGTATGGAGTGTATAGAAAAGCTTCACGCGTAATCGTTCTCGCTTCTTTTTTTTTTTTTTTTTGATTCTTTTTTGGCTCCTTTCTTCGCCTTCGACTCTTTTCTTCGGCTGTGAGAGAGAGAGAGAGAGAGAGAGAGAGAGAGAGAGAGAGAGAGAGAGAGAGAGATGGGTCGGCGGTTGGTGCGGTGGGGCGGGAAGGGGGAGTCTCGAAAATGGAAAAAAAGTAGGTTGACGGTAACGATCATGCGCGGACAGGTGCGCTGTTAAAGCGCGTTAAAATATACAAAGGCGCGCGTGGCCGTTGCGAGTTTAATGGTCCCCGCGTCGCCAAGGTCGATTTATTTTGCTTTTAGCGTTAAACATTGGGGATATCTGTATATATTGGCGAGTTGGGTGAGGGAGAGAGACAGAGGATTCTGAGAGTTTCGACGGATTTCTGAATCGGGAACGAACGAGTGTGAGACACTCTTTAAACATTCGTATGAGTTTTCATTTTGAGAACTTAAATAGAAGTTCGCCAAGCCTTCAGTTGGCGATTTTCGAATTAATCACTCGCTTTATTTCAATAACATCTTATCTTCGATTGAACATTCGCTCGGAACTTTTGCACTTTTAAGCTCGATGAACGTAGTTAAATGATATATGGTAGAAATATATATATACACGCTCACGCGTGCAAACCTAAAAATATTAAGAACTCCATATTTTCATCGATACTTATGCAGTCTGTAAAGCTATACTTGACATATTTATCTTTTATTATATGGTTTAACGTTAAAGAGCTCGGTCGTGTAATGGAAAAAAAAGGAAAAAAAGGAAAAAAAAAACAATAAAGTCGCATTATATATAGCCCAAAACAAAGGGACACAAAGGAATCGGTTGCGCGCCCAACTGTATACAAAGCGTTGAAAGCGGCAGCTCTGTTTCAACAGCAATATCTCTATGGCAAACAATGAGTGTACTTCTTTTTACGAATTTCAGAAATTTACTTGTAGATTATACCATTTTAATTTACTTCGTACGGTATTTTCACCTTTCGTTATTCGCATTTTATTTTAAGCACGAAAGAAAGGCGAATTGTCGATAAAAAAAAGGATAGTAATACATAAAATACGGCAGAATTTTTATATATCTAACTCCAGAGTCATTGAAATCGAATAATGATCAATTTTTTAGTTTTATTGTTGAAGTATTAATTGTAAAAATTAGTATGATGAATTGATTGTTTAATATTTTTTTCAAACATTATAAATACTAATATATAATCACAACCATGTTTAATTAGATAATTCTTAATGTTCTTAGCAGAATTAGAGAGTGGAATAAATAAATCAAAAATTTTGAATAAATACTTTTCGCTTTACCTCACCTGCTGGGATCAACGGTAGAACGACCTATTCCTAGAGCCACGGTAAAACCAAAAACGTAGCAATATTCAGTAAATGGAAATAACTTTTTTATTTGTGTAAAAGTAAAAAGAAGAAAATTAAAAAATGACCAAGTGTTCAATATGGTGATAAAAGTTTTTTGAAAAATTTACTATTTTTTAAATTTATGACAATTTTGTTAGATTTAATTTCTATAATTTATAGAAATTCGTCAATTTCAAAGAGGCATAATATGAATGAAATATCTATTTAAAACTATCAGGATTGTAAAAACATCGATCGAAAGTTTAAAATCTGTCGCTTTATAATTGTATTATTATTTCAAGGATCTTCTGTTTCTATATATAAAACAATTATACGAATATTTATCAAAAAAAATTGCGAACCATGTAATATCTATACATATATTAACCATGTTTAAAGTAATACTTTCAAAATGCTTTTTCTCAAAACTTCAATCGGCCTTTTTATTGGTCTTGCATTATACACGGACACGGACTCTAGATTCTTTAAACATTTTTTTATCAAACTGAATCGAACCACCAGCGATGCCGGAATAACAATACGCAACCGAATTGTCGAACTCTTAGACGACTCGAATTTTATCTTGACCCGATCCGTATTTTCGACTTACGCATAGAGCAGAGGCGAAAAGAAGCCAGCGCGCATGGAATAACAATCAGCGTAGCCGCCGTCACGCTCCTCGGTCCTCTATTCGCAGCGCGATCGCCCAGCGTCCCGCGCATCCGTCGCCGACGGGTTGACGATGAAAGGGAACGAAAGAGCGAGGGGAAGAAGAACAATCCGTCCCTGGTACGAGGCGCGAATTTCTCCGGCTGGAGGGGCGGTTAAAGGAGCCGATCGACATTACCGAGCCGCGAGGTCGACGGTACCGCCGGACGCGCGGGGACGACGGAGGGGGGTGGGGGTTACGTCCCGCGGATCGCTATCGGCGCCGCCGTCGCCGCGGCCGTTATGAGAGCCCACGCGCCCGCGACGGGGACCGGAAGTAATCGCTTTGGCGCGGCGGCCGGCGCTTAGTATCTCGGCACGCGAGCGCCGGCCGCCCACGCGTCCTCCCCGCCGCTCGGGCCCCCATTGTCTTCGCGAGGAGGCGCGCTTGCCCCTGGTGTACCGAAAGCCGTAGAGTGGATTCGCGCGATCATGACGCGTTCGCCATTATAAAGGTATCTCTCTCTGTCCCTCTCTGTCCCTCTTTATCTCTTCCTGCCTCGAAATTACGCTTCGCGATCTGGCGCCCATGATAATAGATAGTGGGTGTGTATGTGTGTGCGTGCGTGCGTGTGTGTGTGTGTGTGTGTGTGTGTGTGTGTGTGTGTGTGTGTGTGTGTGTGTGTGTGTATTAGAGAGCGAAAGAACGAGAAGAGCCGCAAAGATCGGCGACCGCGAGGCGAATCCGAGGCGAATGTAACTCACGAGAGCTTCCGATGCGTTCTGTCCGCTCTGTATTCAGAATCTGTAGACTTCTTATAGGTAATGGAACGTATTCACTGATCCCGTAGTAATTCAGTAGTAATTGCCGATTTTCAATGATTCTCATTTCAAGCATATTATGTTTCTTATTATTCAGTACTTTTACTGCGTATAAACGACTGTAATAATGATGATAGATTTTCTCTTTGCAGTTTGCAATAATCAGATATGCGTATTAGGACGTTTTCACGTGAGCGTCTGTTTGACCTTTTCAAGAAGACTTAAAATGTAAAAATAAGTTTTCTGATAAATAAAACCGAAACTTTTCGCGAAAAAAAGACCGTAATTGTTTAAATATTTGGCACATGAAAAATTATTCTGACATAAATTTTACGAATTTAATGCGAGTAACAAAAGTCAGCGAAAATAGCGCCGAGGGGAGAAAAAAATACATTTTCAAACATATACTTTTATACAGATTCTAGATAGCGCATACCCCGGACTCTGCAAAAATCCATTTCGCCGCGGCTCGAATATAATATAGAGCGAGCAAACTCGAGCCTATCTATGTGGATCATCGCTGGTGAAATAAAATAGACGAGCGAGAAAGATAGAGGTAGAGAGTGAAAGAGAGAGAGAGAGAGAGAGAGAGAGAGAGAGAGAGAGAGAGAGAGAGAGAGAGAGAGAGAGAGAGAGAGAGTCCCGACAATCGAAGGCACTTTTCGTCTCTTCTCGCCCCGTTATCGCTCTACGTGTATCCGCAAAAGCAGAAAAAAATACAATTTTGCAATAATAGTTATGTGCTGTGTAGGTATATATATTAGAAAAAGGACATATTTTAGAGGAACGAATAAATTGTAATTTTACGATGGTGTCTAAAATGAATACGTATATCTATATATAGATAGAATTTTAAATTTAGCATTAGCCCTTTTTATGGCTCCCTCCTCCTCGTCCACCTCCCCCACCCCTGTAATAAGAAAAGTTGAGTTCAAGGTTCCATCAATATTAAATTTCTGATCACGTTTTAAATTTCTATAAATATCGCGCGCCCTTACGCTCGCGCAAAACTCAGATTTATTATTAAGATTCAAAGGCGGCTGCAATGAATTATTACAGGCTGTCGAAGTCCTTACAGATTTATTTTATTGTATATCTATATATATACAAAAGTTTCGCAATAACTTTATATTGTAAACGGCGGATTTCCAAAGAGTCGCCCGGCTTCTCATTCCATAAATTTCTCATTTCGTTTTCAAATCGCCCAAAATTACGCGGTAATAAATGAATTCGTACGGATTTTCTCCATTCGCTGCGACGTTTCGCAAGCAAGCCCGCGATCATATCCAAGACACATAGCCGCGAGCGAGTTTCTCTCAAAGGCCCCGCCCCTGCTTCGTAATGAACAGAGAATACCGCGCGTAAAACCGCGACTCGACTGCCTCGCGCAATGAGACGAGGTCAAAAAACCCAATGACGCCCCACTGCCCGTGATCGACGCCGCGCCATATCCACGTATAATACCGCGGGAGGAAGTGCAGGACGAAAGACGCTGCTATAAATCTTGCCCACGGCCGTTCCGAGGGGACGCGCGCGCGCGCGCGCGCGGCATGCAAATTTCCAAAAAGAAAAGGATTTGTCCCCCTCCCCCCTCCACCCCGCCATCTCGCGCACTCCTACAGTCTCCCGGCGTAGTCGCGCCGATATCTTCTCCCCCGCCCCGCGGAGCACCTTCGCGCCGCGTCGTGCCGTACCGCGCGCGCCGTGAAACTCCCACGAGAAAGTCGCGACGGGGGAACGGAGGGTAGCGGAGGGGAGACGCCACGCCGGTGAATCACGCGGGTTCCGGTCCGACCCACGCCGCTCGCCGTCGCGAGCCGCTGCGGCGGCGGCGGCGGGACGACCTACACGCGCCGCGCTACCACTCTCGGCGCTCGGCCGGCGCGACATATGTAGGCAGCGGAAGTGAACGGTCGGCGGAGGGGCGTGTGTGCGTCCTGTATATATATATATATAAATAGTAAGCCAACAGATAAGTGAGAGCTGAAAGACAGGGAGGGAGGGAGGAGAGATGTGGAACCTGCTGATTTTGTAAAATGTCGCGACGAGGGTGGGAGGACAGAAAGGGGGAAGAGATTGGAGAGGTGACGATCTTTATTTATGAGCCGTTTCGCACTACCCGGCGGATTTTTTCGCCGGGATCACGCACGGCTTCGAAGATTACACGCGGGCGCATCTGTACATATATATATATATATATAAGAAGAGCGTAGTTTTTACATCCATTTAATAAAATACCAAAGAAAACAAAAATAAAATAAAATACTTTTCGAAATTCGCACTTGATTTACGGACTAATTTTATGCATTCGTTGGTTTACTTTTACTGTACGCAGACACACACATGTATATTCATATATCGATGACGATATATCACGGAGCTGCATTAATAGTATATAACTTTTGTCCTTTAATTAAATATACGCGGTGCAATCAACACGAGCCAATTATCAGATACACCTTGGCTATAATGAACCTTATTGCACAATAATTCAGAGGGCAACTTGGGTGCACGCCGGCACACGGATAATAATTTTAACAAATTCAATTTCGACCTCGAGCAAAGATAAATATAATATGGAGCACAATAAACAATTCTATCGGGCCCTGAAATCCAAGGTGGAATCTGCGGCGTTGGCGATATTTCACGTATAGGCCGGCGCGAGCGCGAGCGCGCGGCCTACGGTCGGGCAGGGCACCGCGTTTGCCAAACACAACTCGTCCGATTAAAAAGGATCGATATTAAAATAATATATAATTGAGCCGGCTCGGCTCGTCGAAGGCAGCGCCCGGGCATCCATATCTCAATGACTAATCAGCCATAAAATGATGTATATTATTACGGGCGCAGGAATTCCCTACGTTTTTTCCCTCTGTCTCCCTCCCCTCTCCCCCCTCTCTCTCTTCGACCACTGGAATCCGTGTAATAAGGTGCCCAGCGATCCTTTTTATGCCCCCCTCTCTCTTCCATCCTATATCTCTCTCTGTCCCGCGTCCCTTTCACTTTTCGCGATGTATCCCTCTCCTCTCGCGGGAGTGGTCCTCCCTTCCCCTCCTCTCTTTATATCTTAACCGGCCGCACGCCTATAGAAGCCATATATATATATATATATATATATATATATATATATATATATATATATATATATATGAGTGCACAAGCAGATCACAGGGCCTCGCGATCGCGATGTGCAGAAAAAGTTGGTAGATGGGCAGGGGGAAGGGGCGATTTTCCCGCGCGACACGCGCGCCAGGAATTCTCACGCGGAAAGCCGTACGCGCTGTGAGGATATTGCAATTTGCAGCATGAAGACGGTCTACGTTCGGTGGTCTTCCATTGTTATTCTTTTTCCTTCGACAATCGTAACGAGAACTTGGCTCGGTACGTTTATGTATGTATGTATATATATATATATATATATATATATATATATATATATATATATATATACACAAAGTGTATGCACGACACCGTCGTGCCCCTTGTAAAAAAGGCGCTTGTTTTTGCTGCTATTGCGCGTTGTATATAAATATAATCCATAGGTACCCCGAGCTTTCGCGTATCCCGTGGGATCGTCCGACGGCACGCGGGTGTGCAGAAGTTTGAAAGTCCCCCCCTCCCCTGCGACCTCCGCCGCGGTTAATAAGTATTGGACATCGTTTAATTACGTTCCGCATGGTCGAAGGATACTTTTGCCCGGTTCTATCGTGTAAAAAGAACAGGGATTTTAACCCTGTTAAAGCGTTTAAAGGGAAGAATTAAAAATGAAGCCGCGACTCGTGGGAAAGGAAAAAAAGTTAAATAACAATTGTTCGGCCTCGTATCGCGCGAATTAAAGCGTAATGCGAGTTTAAAAGCGGTGCGGTAAAAAGGTTACAACCCGTTGCGACAAGAAATCGGAGATTTGGTGTTCTCGCCATTATTAGGCCGACGCAATGGTATATTTGGACTCATCCGTAATTCAGCAGCTGCGCGATCGTAACGTTACGATTAATTCCCACTCCGGTATTGCGGTCATACTATTAACCACTAGTACCTAATATTTCCGTTCATCTGAGCCTAAATGTATAGTGGCTAATTTTATCAGGAGATTAAGAACGAGATACTAGCAGTGATCGACGAGCGCTCGAAGATCGCAGCACAAACGCGCAAACAAGTATTTCGTATCCGCATATTTGCGATCGTTGATTAATTAATGTCTATTTATTGTATATTCGAGTATTTCATCGTTATTATTACATTTATTTTTTTTACAAATCTTCATGCCTATTTACCTCTTGCGGTATAAGTGAGCGGTATAGCGGAGATCCATTGATCACATTGCAAAAAAATTTTTGAATTTTTACTCACGGATAAACAGCAACAATAATGTACAAGAAAAATAATGTACAAGGAAATATATATATATACGTTGATAACGGATGATTAACTTGAAGCATAGCTTGAATTTTTAAAGCCCGCACAGGACGTGCAATAAGAAAAAGGTCATATGCAAGCGTACGAATAAGTATTAATCTGACCCACATATAGAAGCAAAAGAAGGCTGAAAAAATCATTAGATATTTTGTCATATTCGCTTTCTTAACGAAGAATCGTCGTAATGTAGCAGAATAACGATACTGTAACAGCAGACATCTTCGATTTTATCTAATGTCGATGGTCAAACATTGACGACTTTGAAAAATAGTTGCTCGAATTAAAGAAGAACTTGTGTCTATAAGTCCTCCCAAGGATTGTCCTAATTTTTCATAAGGCACAGCTAAATTGTGGTTCGTAAAAAGGCGTATTTCGATTTTCTTCAAAAAGCCGACGATGGTCATTTAGAAAAGTAACGCTAGTATTATGGGCATCGGTGTCGTTCGGCTAAACTTTACATATTACGAAATACTTACAAAATTCAGTTGATTCCAGAATATACGTCTAATAGCCGAATTACTATCCTCGTAACTTCATCATATTTATCCAACGCAGCATTACTCTCTGTACATTATACGTATCCACCTGTTTTTCCGTAATTCCGCTTACGCGGACGACGCGATATATCTCGTCGCTCGGGCGAAGTAATTGCAAGCCTCGCAAAGAGCCATTCGGGCATGGGTTGCCGAAAGTCCACGCTCGAATTAATTCCGAAGCTCGAGCTGGGGTGGAGGAGGCTGCAGAACCGACCATAATACCAATGCGCAAAACAATGAGGAGTATGTATTGTGTGATATATATATATGAGTGTGTGTATATCGAGATCATCGATGGACGACGCGCAATCAGGTGTGAAAGATATAGAGCGATTTCGTGAATCCTGGTGTATAAGCGGGTGTGATTCCTTATCGTGAGGAATCCGGCTCTCTGCACAGGCGCGCATGGCATGTATATATATATATATATATATATATATATATATATATATATGTATACGTTGTACCCGCAGCGTGGGGTGGCAAAACCTGACCCCACACACTGTCTCTCATCCGCACACCCGCAGGACGACTCGCGGCGCTTATCTCGTCTTTACGCTCTATTGCATTGTTGTCGCGCTCTTCTCTGTACGTCTGTTTCTTTCTCGCTCTCTGAGCCCCTCTCACCCTCTCTCTCTCTCTCTCTCTCTCTCTCTCTCTCTCTCTCGCTCTCCCGCGTCTGTTTGCCTCTATATATGTGTATATATGTATGTACGTATGTATGTATGCGTAATGCCGACTGCAGGGCGGAACGTCAGTCTCATTTTTTTTCTTCCTCTTTTTTCCCTCTCTTTCTCTCTCTCTCTCTCTCTCTCTCTCTCTCTGTCTCTCTTTCCCGCTCTCTTTCCCCTGCCCAATGGTGCGCGCTAATAGGCAACTTAGCGCGCTCTGGTAGAAATAACAGTTTGAAGAAACGCATCGAGCACTGTATCAAGGTAGTGGGTGTTATAGGTAGACGGGGGCGGGAGGGATTATATATAGAAACGATAATTGTTATTTTAATTTCCCCTCGGCGGTGTAAGCACCGGGACGAAAATGGCTGAAAATGGATGTTTCGTTCGGTCCCGAGACCGGGGAGAGAGAGAGAGAGAGAGAGAGAGAGAGAGAGAGAGACACAGAATCCCCTTTGGAGTCTCCCGAAACGCGCGCTCAAGCCGTCGGGGAGTTTTCAATCTTCTTATCTTAATTAGGCTTGTTTATAGAGGCACTTTATTTTCATTAATACGGCCCCGGATCTTGCAGCTAGAGCGAGTGGGAGGGACTGCAGCTAGTGGGAGGGACCGAGAGAATTTGATTCTTGTCCCCTCCCCCTCACTGCTCTCCACTGCTTACTCGTTTTCGGCCAGAGAACCTCTAATTACATTTTGAAGTTAGCGAACTGTTCATAGAGGTAAGAGCGTTTAGATATCACATGTGGACCAGGTCAAATCCATGTCAACGTACACGATAGAGTATGATAAGACGAGATGGCAAATTTTATGCTTGATAAAAAGTTTCCCCGTTAATAATTCAAAATTTTATTTAACTTAGTGTGAATGATGAAAACAAAAAAAAAAAAAAACGAACCGTCGGTTGAAAATTTTCACCGAGTCAGCGAGTTATGGAATGTTTAAAACGACCGACAGTACGAATGAATCCAGCTTACTCGAGCTGAAAAACTGCGAAAATATATATGGGAAACTTTTCGGCTGTAACTTCTGTCCGGAATCATCAGCTCTTTTAAACTGCTTGAAGTTTTCCCCGAGTATCAAATTCTCTACATACACAACCCCGTTGAAATTATCGAATCAAAAATTGCGCATTAAATGAAATTATGTTGTTGGTTCAGTATGTTCGTGATCTCTATATGTTGCTCATGAAACTAATTTAATGTTAATCGAGTTTTTAGAGTAACTTTTTTTTTCATTTTTACCGGACTAGATCGAATAAGCAAACCGATTCTAAATATCAAAGTAGAAGCTTTTAATTGCATTCAAATACAATTTTCTAGATAAACAAATTACGTCAAATATTGTTAAAGATAAATTTTGTGTTAAAAATACAATATTTTCAATTAATATTATTCTTCCTATGCACAGAAATATAATTAAATATTACAAATATTACACAAATTAACTGGAAGAACAATAAAAAAATAAATTTTCGATTAGTATAAATATATATATATATATGTATGTATATACACGAGGGTATATACGAGTCAATAAGTACCCGTGTTTGAAGACAGAGGACGTTCCTGAGGGAACCTGGTGTTATTATCGTGTGCTGCCGTCTATCAAACGACGCCAAAACAAATTTCAGACTGATTGATAGTAATATGTTACATGCTATGAAAAAATTGTCGGTCCGATGGGTGCCGCGATTGCTCATGGTAGAAAACAAGCGGAAGCGGCTGTTAACTTCGCAGCGGTGTTTGGAACAATTTAACCGAGATACGAAGGACTTTTTGCGTCATCGTTGATGATATCTGGATTCATCATTACACACCAGAAACGAAGCAACAATCAAAACAATGGATTTTTTGCGGTGAATCTGCTGCAAAGAAGGTCAAGACGAACCCATCGGCCGAAAAGGTAATGGCGACGATCTTTTGGGATACGAAGGGCATAAATCTGATGGACTTTTTAGAAAAAGGAAGAACGATCGCTAAACAGCACTACAGGAAGTTATTGGACTGTTGCGACAAAAAATTAAAGGAGGCACGGCGACATTTGGTGAAAAAAAGGTATTGTTTCATCACGATAACGTACCAGCACATTCATCTGGAGTTGTCGCCACCAACAAACTGCATGAATTGTGTCATCAATTGCTGCCGCATCTCCAGTCTTCACTCGATCTAGCTCCCTGTGATTTGTTCTTCTTCCTTAGCATGAAGATATGACTCGCGGGAAAAAAATTTTACTCGAACGAGGAAGTCATCGACGAGACAGGGGTTTATTTTGGAGAGTTCTAAAAATTCATCTTTTGGAGGGGTAAGAAAATGGCCAAAAATTTGGAGAAGTGTAACTTTTTAATAGAGGACTATGTTGAAGAATAAAAAAAAATTTTTTGAAAAAATGCTGTCTTCATTTCTATCACGGGTACTTATTGAACCGCCCTCGTATATATTTATTTATTTATTTATTCTGTATTGTACATAAAGTACATATTGTACATTATATCTGATAAGACTCTGATCTTTTTATAAAAGTATCATGCTTTATATAGTACACAACCTCAGCCTAAGTAACGAAACTTAACCTTGTACAAATTTTAATCTAACGATAGGTATGTATGACAAAATATAAATGTCATTGACGGGAAATATCTATGAGTTGGATTTATTGACTCGCTCCATACTCCTCGATGGGTAGATTCTCGAACGATAAAGTTATAGAGCCGGAATAAAGACCCTCGCGTTATTTTACCTTGTTTCCTTTCTCTCATTGGGCGGGAGCGCATACAAAAAGTTACAGATCGGATGAAAAATTGCAGCGGACGGCGTATGGATCGGCGTTCCAGAAAAGCCAACAATCGAAAAGCGAAGAACTGATTCCCCTGGGTATAAGATCCTTGTAGAGATGGGTTATAGTTCGTTCTCTCCACCTCCTTCTCTCTGTCTCCCTCTGTTTTTCTCATTCCCTCTTCTCTCCCCGACCGTATCCCTCGCTCGCTCTCTCTCTCTCTCTCTCTCTCTCTCTCTCTCTTCCCCTTCGGTCTCCTCTAACGCTTTCCCGACTAAGCTAACCGGCAAAAGGAATTAAGGAAGACCCACCGGGGGTTAGGGGGTATGGGAATAAGAAGATAAGAAGCGAGGCAGAGCGCGAAACCCAACGCAGCGGCGGTATAAGAACTATAGTCCGGGAGCAATTAATGGAACGTTGAAAAGTTGTAACGAGAAAATATTGGATTTCCAGGATGAGCTGGATAATAACGGATTTTCCACCGCTGCCTCCGTTACCCCAGTCCGCCCCACCGCGAGTTCGCTTCGCCGCGGGCGGCAGAATCCCGCGCGCGACGCCCATATCCCGCCCCCGCTTTCGTCATATCTGAGGCGGAAAGTTGAAAATTGCATCAATTCGGACGTGGACGATGTTGATTGGTTTAACGAATATATATTATATATATAGTGTGCGGCACAAGGCCGAATTCCATCCTTTGGTCAAAGCTATCAGGTCAGAAAAAAAAGATATAAACGAAATCTCGAACTACAGGAGTCTTTTGAACGGTAAATGCTTTATCAGATTCGCCGGCGAAATAAAAGGCAAAAAAAACATCCTTTGAAGAACGGATGATTTGATTGCGTTTACGCTTGGTACTGAAAAAGTAGATTAAATTCCGCCTTATACCGACAAATTTTAGCAGATCATTTCATGAGACGAAATTATAAAAGCTCAATGTTTACGGATTCGAACCAAAATAAATATCGTAATCATCAATGTGACCCAGGAGAAGGCGTACATTAGGAAGAATACGTTATTCCAATAATGATGGTGTTAGTAGAGGGCTGCTGGTAGATGATCTGAACCATTCTTGCATTTTTACGAATCAAAAATGCTGCAATATTTTATTGAAAATGTCTGAATAAATAAGATAAATAACAGAATTTTATTATGATTTTGTTACTAATTTACAAATAGACATTTATGAGTGCCGAAAGCGAGCCTTTCACAGATACGGGCTTTGGTGAAGGAATCACGTTTAGACACACAATTGAAACGCTTTTTCAAGAAGATTGAACGAACCGATACGGTTTAGGACAGCAATCGAATAAAAGGTTTCTGAATGCTGTCTGGCTCTTACCGGTTTTTTCACTTGTTCACGTTTTCCGAAGCGAACGTTGAAATGCATATTCATAAATGGACCATTGATAAAGCTTTAAATGTACCTCTTCCTGTATTTTAATTTTCAATGTTATAAATCAAATTATTTAGGATAATATAAGAAATCGAGAAAGTATTTCAGAATTCTCTTTACGTACCAAGCTGAAAATCATTTGAAAGGCACGAACAGTGGAAAGTAAACTGTCTTTCTCGAACAAATCTCGAACAATTCAACCTACGTGAATTAATACAAAAACATTACATAATGCTAGTGAACCAATTTCGTTTTCTTGCAGAGAGGGCCAGAAGAGATTTCGAGACCGGCGAGGCAACCCACAATGAAATCCTGATGGTTTTCTATTTCAAGCGAGCGTCGCTTAAAATTTCCGACGGTACGCCAAAAACGTGGCAACTCTTTCGCCGTTCCCTTTATAACGGCGGGCGCGCCGCCTCTCGCCCAATCGGAAATGCAAAACCCGGATGTCGAGATCGGTGGCGGCGCACATCCGAGCGCGATACCGATCCCCGCCCCCCCCCGCCCCATCCCAGGACATCGCTATCTTTATATATCGCGCGGAAAGCGAAACAAAGCGTCGAAACGGAGGGGTGGGGGAGCGCACGGTGCCGCAGAAAGGGGCGCGGTGGTATAGGGAGAATAAAAAAAAAAATGAAAAATAAAAAAAGAACGATAGTTCCCGTTTCCCGAAACGAAACACCGCTCTTTGTATGGAAAAATTCGGCAACAGCGATATCCCTTTCTCTCCCTCACACCCTCTCTCTGTCTATATGTATATATATTTGTATATATATATATATATATATATATATATATATCACTCTCCCTCTCAAAGCCCAAAGAGGATCGACAACCAGGCCGTTCAAGCCGGAGTGGCTGGTTTTGGCGCACCGCGTTAATTTATGCCCAATTCCACGGGGCTCTATATGCACAGAGAGAGAGAGAGAGAGAGAGAGAGAGAGAGAGAGAGAGAGAGGAACCTCGGGCCGGAAAGAGAGGGTGAAATTTTTGGCCCCTCCATCCCACGGGGATTTTACTCGCTGCCCCGCGAACCGGGCAATAAAGAGCCGCGGCTAACAACTTCTCCCGATCAATGCCCGCGGAGAAATTTGCGAGCGCATAGATATATACATACCTATATATATATATATATATATATATATATATATATATATATATATATATATACGCGCAGAACTAGGCTAGTGTGCGTAGGGGTGCCCGGAAGGGCGATGTTTGTTTCGCTGCGCGCTGGCGCATAGACTGGTATATATTTATACGGTACAGGGGCGCGTTATTTCGCTGTTAGCGCCCGCCTCGGTGCGGTGGCCCGCGGCGGAGTGGCTTTTGTTCTTTTTATCGTCCTATACGGCGAACCCGTTCGTATCCGCTATATCGGCGGGCGGCGAATTTAATGACGGTCGCGCGCAGCGACGTAGATTTTTGTTCATGGTTAGCAACCGTGATGATTCGTACGAACGGGAACGGCTGTATATTATACCTCGGCGTATAATTTCTGATAAAACTCTTTATGTCGACTAACTAACTAATGACATGTAAATATAGCATACATAAGGGGCGAATAATTACGGGTGCGATGACAATATTAAAATGGTTATCGAGGTAAAAAATGATATTTAAACCAGACTCTATAGCCTCTTATTGCTTCTGTTTACCGAAAAAATAACAATACACGTTCTCGCCTGGCGACTGTAATAGAATCGGCACGAGAATGCGGGCGATGTGCTACTTTGTCAAAACGCCCAATATCCTGCAGAATTGCGACTGACGTTTAATATTAATCGATGACTCAATGCCGAGTCGAATCGTAAACTCGCACGCGCTCGTATGCTCTACACTTGATTTCATACGTGTATATACGTGTTAAACTCATTTTTTATGACTCGCGCCAAATGAAAATGTCGAACGTTAATTTTGTTTTTACAGTTTCGAGCGTATGACGCGCTATTGCGATTGATTCGTCGACATTTGAAAAGCGAAATTAGAATTTTTTTTTTTTAATTACTTTGATATGGAGCCTCGGCGCTGTAAAATAATGCAATTTGGAAATTCGCTAATGAAACTCGGCTGTTGTTTTCAATTATTTTTCAACGGAAATGCAATCGAGAGAAATGAATATTCTATTGATATTTCAATTAAAGTTAATAGCCTGCTTCGGGAACGATCTGCGCAGCATTAGATTTTCTTTAATCAAGGCGGCTTCTATTGATTAAGCATCGAAGACAATACCTATGACAATGTTGTGATTAATGCATTCTAGATATTCAATATATTCCAGTTTTCTCATTTATTCGCCGGGGGGGGGGCGCTTTTGATCCGATATTACGAAGAGCTGCTCGAAGCGTTTTTAAAGACCCCTTATATAAAGTTCATTTTAAAATAATAGTACCCCTCGGACTCGGGCCGAGAAGAGACCTTTAAAGCAATTATGCAATCGATATACTCTCCCCCAGCCTCGCGGCCCGAGCATCGATTTATTAAAGCAAAAAAGAAATGGAGTGGCAGAAGAGGAGGAAGAAAAAAACAAACGAACCGTCCTATTTCTCATCCGGGCAAGAACGTTAAATTATCGCATTATCGTCGGGTGGCCGCCGCCGCCGCCGCCGCCGCCGCTGCAGCGGCTCAAATCTAAGAGCGTAAATGATGGGCGCGCCCGACAGATCGATGGAGATGAAGTCCTTCGAGCGGCATAAAGTTCTTCCCCACTCTCCCCCCCCCCTCCACCTCCCCAGCGCGTAGATATATAAGTCGGCGGTAGCTGCAGCAGCAGCAGCAGCGGCAGAAACATCGCCCCCCACCCCCTAGCCCCTCCGGAACCTCGACGTATGAAATCCAAAATGCACTCGTCCGAGGACCGTGGGGTATGGGGGGAAGGTAGGATTTATAGGGACATGCAAATTTCGCGATATTTTATCCCGTTGACTCTACGTATATATAGGATCAGGACGAGATCGTATCCCGCGCAAAAATAGAAAAAGCGAGAGGGCGAGATGAGGGCTGGAGGGGGCAGGACGCGCCGAAAGAAAAGCTTAAGGTGAAACCAAAGTAGGAGAGAGAGAGAGAGAGAGAGAGAGAGAGAGAGAGAGAGGAAGAGACAGAGATCGAGGGAGTAGGAAATGGCGAAAAAAGCGGTGGAAGAGCGGGTAGGTGGGTGTGGAAAAATCTGGCTCTATCCCGGGAGTTATGGGAGTCATCAATTTCTATCTTTGGTGATGTGTTGCCCGCTCGGCCGGGCCTGCGAGGGCCTCTCCCCGCTATCTTTCGGCCAGCCGAATGAATGAAGATAAAATTATGAAAGTTCCCTTTAGATGTGTGTATATATATATATACATATACTTAAGCGGAAGGGATGAAAAAGGAGGCGGCGGGTACGGTTGTTGGATAGAGTTATTCGATGGAACATATGTGACGCAGTTCCGACGGGCTTTTTTACGTATACATATATGTACTATATATGTACCATAAAGCAGAGAAGTCGTGGGCAATCGGGTATAGGAAAAACAAACGAAGACGGGAGCTTTAATAATTCTTTGGGACAGAGCTGGCCGGGGATGGGGGCACGGAAAGCCTCGGGATGAAAAATTGCAATGGACGTCAGACGCTGTAGATCCTTACACTGACCACAATGTCGTGTGTACCAAGAGCTTAATATATGAAGTATTCGAAGAAAATGTTAATATTTTAAGAGGTCTATTTTTTATTATAAGAATAAGATTTGAATTATGGAAAATTAATTTATAAAGCTCACTAAACTGATATTCTTTGCCGTCTACATTATTAAGAACTATATAGTAGATAGAATAGTTATTCAATTATTCCAAGCGAATCGGAATAAATTATACCAGTGCTTCAAGAATTATTATACAAAAATGTAATTCTCGTAATAGCTCTGAATCGAACTTTTGTTACAGTTAAAAATGTAAGATTATTCGTAAAAAAAAAACAGCAAAGGCGCGACTTAGCGATGAAAATTTATGGCGTCACCCGTATGATTTATCGATCCCGCTCCGCGGTGTCGGAAAATTAACAATCCCCCGATATTTATTTACATGATATATATATATATATATATATATATATATATATATATATATATATATGTATACAGAGAGAGAGAGAGAGAGAGAGAGAGAGAGAGAAAGCGCTAAAAAGGAGGTCAGATTAAAATGGTGGGGGGGACTGCTCATTTTATTTATCGGTCCCGCGCAGAAGAAAAATACCATTTCAGAACCGGGGGAAAACGAATTTTTATTAAAGTCACCCCCCTCCCCGCATCACCCTGCTTTCCAAACCGGCGCGCGAGCCCGCACAACGTCTGGGAAAGCGGGGAGATAAATACAAGCCGTCGGCGTACATAAATTCGCGGAACATTTACAGCGCGGGGTAATTTGAGGAGTGAGCGAGTTTTAAAACTGAATGTGTTCTAATTAATGCGGTCCTCCCTAACTCCTCTCCGCCCCCCGCCTCTACACTCTCAAGCGTCACCCACGCGCTTCTCCCACCCCGACCGCCCCTCTCTCAAAACGCGAATCAAGCGGGCCAGGCGCGTATGAAAGTTACACGCGAGCATTTTAAGCGGCATAACGGATTGCTGGACGATAAATCGTGATTCCGACGGCGAATTTCCTCCTCCCCCACCCCCAATCCCGGAATTATTCATACGCGGGCTCGTTTTTTCTTTTATCGCACGCTCGGGATGGAGGCTGAGAGGATGCCTCGATTGTCCCCTCATACGCGATTACGGAAGGCATTTCGCTAGTTATAGGTGAACGTTACGAGGATTCGTGACGGTTACGAGCTGGAGGCCAATTGTTTGATTGTACGACGAGTCACGTGATGATAATAATAGTAAATTATGGCGGTTCATTGCGAGGGAGTTTAAACGATTGCTTTATTTGAAAAGGATCGATGGATGGAAGTATGGCTTGGATAAAAGAATCGCGTTTAATTGTCGAGTCGTTTTATCGAGTGCGACATTACTGTAGGGAATATAAATTTACACACGGAAAAGTAAATTCTTTTTCTTTCCTGTTTTTCCTCTTTTTTTTTTATTTTTTTATTTATGAAGTAAAATTAAAGTAATCTTTGCAGGAATTAACGAGACACAGTCCGTCCTTTTTACTTTTAGAACCGGCGTTAAATGGCTAACTATCCGTAATTCAATTTCGCTTTTAGCGCTAAAAGAAAATTTTTTATTTAACGTTCAGGGTAATTTCAATTTTTACACTTTGGAACACTGAAATCAGGATAGATATATACATATACTTATGTAGGTAATATACACTTTCGAAAAGCCTATACATGTGTGTGTGTGTGTGTGTGTGTGTGTGTGTGTGTGTGTGTATAGTAATTGGTTCGCTGGCAAAGCCCTCGCGCACGGCGTGCTGTCTCGAGGATGGAGCTGGAGAAAAAAAACCGCACCCCGCTGTACTCTTAACTTATTCACGCGTATATTTTTCACGCTCAAGCGTAATTTGAGGAATTTGCCGAGCGCGCGCTCGTTCGCTCCCCGAATACGCTCGAGCGCGCGAAAATTCGGCCGCGGCAGTAATTCATTTTGCCCTTCATCCTGCGCGAGCGCGCGCTCCCAACCGCCCCCCCCCGCCCTTTAAGCTCGCTTTTTCGAGCTCGAACCGGAAAATCCCTCGTCTGAGTTATTTTATGGAGTAGGTAAGCCTTTCATGGTTCACCCCGCGGGGCTCTTGGGGGTAGATTCGAAAATTCAGCGCGCGAACAAAGGAGGAGCGCTTCCGACCAGTTGAGTACGATGTTTAAACATTGGCTTCTTGCGATAAATGTGAATATAATATAAATTGAATTTATAATAAAATTCCTCGCTATATCGCGCTGATAAGTATATTCGAGTCAGAACCTTCATTTTTACCATTTTAAGTTACTATTTAATTTATTGATTACTGCGTATGGCACCGGGACGCAATATTATATTTTTCTTTTAAACTAATCATCCTTAAAATTTTATTGAAGATTATTAGTATATTAACTAGAACGGAACATCATATATAACGAAAACGATTTTTCGAATTTTTCGAATACGTGTAATTCACTTTTCAATTCTATTCTTACGTACGACGCGAAACTGAAGTTTCGGCATATCGGGCGATGTAACGACATGTTGGAAAGAAGCGAGAGAAACGGAAAACCCGGGCTCGTTTCCTGGCCGAACAAGTCCAGAAGTACCCGTTTCCTTCCTACTTATTCCCATTTATTTAATTATTCACTAAGGTTACCTACAGAACAATATACGTACTTATTAATACTTTTAGTCTCAAAATATTCTCAGTTTGTAACCTATTGCCTAAAAGTACATGGTTTTCGAAAAAATATAATTGTAAATTTAATCTGAACGAGTTGATCTTCGATGTATCGTCTTTTCACACGATATCGATATTCGTATCTTCATTTTCTACCATCGATGTTCTTTTCTTAAAATGAAGATAAGTTTATTAGTGAAGATTTGAAATAACATTCGGTTAGTTTCATCGCAGAATGTAAAAATCAAAAAAATATTATCAAAGATTTTTGGTAAAGATAACAAGGTTAACGGTAGATTTTCAAATGTTAACTTATATAAAACGTCCCAGAAATATAGTAATTTTCTTTATTTTTACCGTCTGCAATCAACTAACTAGAGTTCTACAGTCATTTTTACTAGAAAATTATACACGATATGCCACCGAAGGATTAAAAAAAATGATGGAGAAAAAACTGTAGAGTTTGACAAGTGGTCATTTTTAAAAGGGCAACTCTTTTGAACTGGATTGTGAAAACGTGCTTTTATTGATCACCGAGTGAACTTTTTCACTTCGATGGAATAGTCATAAATGAGATCATTGATATCGATACCGACTACATTGCAGAACGTTCCTGATTACACGCATGTATAACACCACGATGTGTGTGTGTGTGTGTGTGTGTGTGTTCGCAAAAACAAGAGTATTGGGCGGATTGAAAATTAACGATTCTAGTGTACGGTACAAATCTATGCATAATCCATAAAATTCGATTTTGTCAAAAATATCCTGAACGTCGCGCTGCTTACGATCCGTTTGTCAACTTTCATTGCGTCATACCATACGCGCCCGCGCCCCCCCCTCCCCGCGAATATTACATTTTAATATCGATATTGCGAAATCGGACGCCAAAAGCGTGGGAGCATATTCGCTCTTGTAAATATCGAATTTCGGTCTTGTGGAACATTCGATCGAGCCGCGTGCTCGCCCACCCTTGGATTTCGTCGTCCTCGGAATGGACCCCAACTGCAAATACAATTAAATTCTTAGCTTCATTCGTAATGAAACGTTGACGCGCGGACGTCAGTTAATCAATTAGTTTTCTCTGTATTAAAAAATACGGATACAAGTGTCAGAACAAGGAAAAAATATACCTGTAGAAAATGTTACGCATTCGTAAATACGCTCTCCGTTTTAAGACTTTTTATTCTATTATTATTATTCTATTATCGAAATCGCGATAATTTTGTCATCGAATTGTACTTACAGCATACAAAAATACAATTTTCGAAAAATTTGAACATAAGGTATATTAATTATTTCTTTGCCAAATCATAATAAAATAATATATCCCTTTCGCTCCATGCGTAAAATACAGAGAAAAATCGTGTGTCGCTCATTTGAATAATTTGTCCAATAATTATATATTTTAGTATTATTTCACATGATAATCAGTTCGCAATGGCCTCGATTACTGTGTGCGCTGGATAAAACTCATTCAATGTACAAGTGCGCCGAACAATCGTTAACTCACAGAGGCTCGGTTACGAGGGGAAAAAAGTAATGCGCGGCGCAAAATATTGTGTTTCGCCGAGCAAAATAGAGGAAAAGGATGTGCGTAAAGAGGGCCGGGGGAAAAAAGAAGCCACGCGTACGAACGTAAAAGAGAGAAAGGGTTGCGAGCAGCGCGAGAGATAAGAGGAGTCAGCGAACCGTTTGCGCGCACTAACGAATGGCATCGCGGCAGTTTCGCGAGAGAGAGAAAGACAGAGAGAGAGAGAGAGAGAGAGAGAGAGAGAGAGAGAGAGAGGCAAAAGAAGGACTTGATCCGTGGCGTAAGAATCGATTGACTCGGCGTATTTACTCGGGCACGTAGGCACACACATACATATATACGCACGCAAAGCGAGTCCAAAGGGAAATTAAATTAAACCGGCCAAGAGAGCGGGAGCGGGAGAGAGAAACATCGTCCACGGGCCCCTACCGTTGCGCCTTTATATTGCTACCCTGGCCCCCGGCCAGAGCTCGATCTCCTCCTCCTCCTCCTCCTCCTCCTCCTGCGCTCTGTTTTCGCTCGGTCCGCGGCTATCTTCGGTCGTGGCGTCGGCGGCGGCGGCGTTGGCGGCTCGGCGTTCTTTCGTTTTCCCAGTTGATTGCAAACGAACGGGCCATCGGTCCGGCCACCGGCGGCGCATCACGGGGATTGGCCGCTCGGACGTAATATATATATATATATATATATATATATATATATATATATATATATATATATATATACACGCGAGCGACGGCGGAAAAACTTTCTATATAGGTGTACGTGTATACGTGGCATAGGTCACCGTAAAAACATCGCGAGCCGGCGACGGGATAAAGAGGGAGAAACAGGATGGGGAAGCTCGGGGCGCGCAGGTTCACTTCCCGCCGTCACGGTCGTACCGTTTGATCACGTCAATTACAGGGTGGCGGTGGCGGCGACGGTGGCAGCCGCGGGGGCGTCGTGCAAGCCCGGCACAGGGGTGCAATGACTCGGCGGCATCCCCTTCACGTCCTCCCTCTCGCTGCCTCTTGCTTTTTTTTTAATACCTCTTTTTACCTCCCCGGGCACGCTGCTAGGGGTCGCGAGATACGTTTCGCTTCTGCTGCTCTTTATGTGGCTCTTTATGTATCGTTAGAGGACGGGGTGGAGGGGTTGGCTGCGATTGATGTCGCGCCCTCTAAATGAGGCTATTGTTTGAGCGCGCGCGAGACGTAGCGTATGGTTTCGCGGGCGGCTACGTCATCTGGTATTGGAACGAGCCGAGAGTACAGTTTCTAGCGGGTAAATATATATATATATATATATATATATATATATATATATATATATATGTATGTATATATGTATGGGTGTTTCGGTGCCGACGAGTTAAAGTGACATTGCAGCGAGCATTTGGTTGAAAACGGTTCGGCGCGAAATACCTAATTTTATTTTAGTAGAGGGCTTGATGGGTGGCGTCATGGAATCGATTCTAAAGCAAAAATATATATATACAATCGAACGAAACGAAGATAGGTTTATAAACTAATTCATAAATGAAATTACTATTGATATTTTAAATGAAAAAACTAAAAAAATACAAAAAACCTTTTTATAGAAGATAAAATTGTTGACGACTTGTTAACAACCTTAAGGATAAAAATGTATATAAAAAAAATAAATTGTTATGTTTTTGAACAACTGGATAAAGTTCTCAAAGTATTCGTCTGTGGAATTCGCAAATCGTTTTATATTGTGAAATATTGTAGATGATTTAATTGAAATTCAAAAACACCGTCGACTTTTAAGAGTGGTGTCATCTACTGCTCTAATACCTCGAAATCTATTTTTCCAGATCCTCTATGATTTTTCTATAAGCAGTTATGTAATTGTCATTGATCGTTATTGATCCTGTTTCTGAATGCAGTAATTTTATGATCGCTGGATTAATCCCATGATCGTTATCTGTATTGATCTAAAATATCTCGCGGATGATTTCAAGCAGAATACGGTAATTTTCATATTTACGTTCACCATATCATGGTGAACGTAAATATGTACATGGCCAATCATGTATATACATTTTCACTGAACACACTCCATTGAAATGATTATAAATCTTGGGGAAAAACATCGTATAAACGAGTCGGTTATTAATGGAGCTATCGCATTGGTAAAATAGAGCTCTAAAAGTCTACAGGATTCATCAACATTTTTTTTCCAAATAAATATATCTTAAAATCTTGACGTTATTCGACAATTCAGAAGACCAATTCACATTCTACGTGCAAAATCATTCCAGCAATTTCTTTGATTTATTCGAGAACAAGTACAAGATAGTTCTATTCTCTCCAATGTAATAAAACATACGTTTCGAGTAACAAGTGTTTCGATTAACGAAAAAACACGACAATAGCATCATAAAGGAAGATGCATCTGATGTATATAGCATCAAAAATACACTCACATTAACATTTTTTGGTATTGATAATATCATAGTTCGAAAATACATAAAAATAAGACTTTATAGATTCTGAAAAGCAGCGTTGCTAGTTTCTTTCTCATTCGCACTCTTACCTAGGACCCGCTTATCATTTTCCGACTCCTGACTTGGTCGAGCTAAAACCTTTTACGATCAATTCGAATTTATTGCAATTATCCTTATGCGTTCTTTCCCTTGCTTTATCATATATTTTTTATCAACAGTTTATAATTATCGTAATTTCTTGCCTAATATCTTTATAATTATCGTAATCTTTCTATAAGGTTCGAAACGTCGAGTATTTTCATAAAATAAATTATCGTCGGAAAGACTCTTACCATTAACCTTCCATTATCACCAATGATATTGTTAGACGTTTCTTTTTATTATATACCGCTGCAAAATACTATGTACAGTCCAAATTTAAATATATAGTTATAATGGCGTATATATATATATATTTGCGACAAATACATTTTCCTCTTATCTTATAATTGGCAATTCGATGCACGGCGGCAAAAACAAAACATCGCGCGAGCTTCAAGAGAAATCCCAACGTTTGATCTCCGTGAGCGGAGCAAGACAATTATCACAAAGTCTTTCCCCATGAGAGAGAGAGAGAGAGAGAGAGAGAGAGAGAGAGAGAGAGAGTCGGAAAAAGGACTCGGTTCTTCTCTCCTCTCTCTCTCCATTTCTATCTCTACCTTCTCTCTGCACTCGTAAATACGTTATACGAGGCAAAATGTTCCTCCTAAAAGCTTCTCTTTCCACTACGGACCGCCCCCTCCCGCCCCTGTCCTCTCTCCTCGTCCACCCCTTTACTTTTCCTCTATCTATTTCTCCTGCGGCACGGGTCGAGATCTTGGACTTTTCGAATGGTCAGTAAACTTTCATGGCCCGGCGCACAGTGAAGTATAGAGAAAGATGGAATACTCTCCCGCGACCGGTGTGTCTGTCTCGGCTACACACACCACACACACACACACACACACACACACATATATATATATATATATATATATCCGGAGCCTCTGCAGCCAGTGCTCGGCTCTCTGAAGTCGGGGAGAGAATCCGCGCGCGTGAAGGTCGGTCGAGCGTATGTGAAATCCTGAAATCTATTCGGCACGTCGAGAGGGAGATATTTTTTCATCAGCTTCTTTGGTTTTTTAACTCAAAAGTCCCGGATTTTTTGCCGTTATTAGTCTTCCAAAAATCATTGCGCGTTATTTGGTATAAATAATGGAGGAAGAATATTATATTATATTGTTTTAAATATCGGCGCAACAAGTAATTTTGGAGAAAAACAAATATATATATATATATATATATATATATATATATATATATATATATATATATGTATATATATATAGATTAAAAATTCTTTTATTAAGTTACACTTGATTTGATGCAATAACACGAATTTATCGCACTTTCTCAAAGATGAGATTTCGCTTTAAAATTAACTAGTATTTTTTTTACAACTGTCCTTTTACTAGCTATAAAGAGAGAAACTATAAATGTTTCACGCCGTGAAAATCCACTTAGGATTAAACCGTTGAAGGAGAAAAAAAATTGGATTCTTAATGCAATATAGATAGAATTTATTAATTTCAGGAAACCCTTTACGCCGTTCATTAATCGACCAATTAAATAACATTTAAGAACAGTTGGAACTTCTTTTCTATCAAACTACACTGTTATATCGAGAGATAGTTGGGGAGTTCGACGTAAAAAGGAAATCTTGAGAAAAATTTTTTTTAACGAATTCCATGCGTGAAATAAAATAATACGTAAAAAGAAACAATTTCAATCGGAGGATTTGGGAATGAAGGTAAAACATTTTTTGTTGTTGTGGGCTAATAAATCTTTTTGTCGATTTTCCAGTCCTATAATGACAATGAGACTGTCCTTGGTTATAATCAGATCCGTAGAATCTGAAACTTTTATGACTGCTCGATTAGCTTAGTCCAACGTTTCGGCTTCCATCAGGGACTTAAAAAAAGTATTTTATATCTAAAAATATTTTGAGTTAAAAACTGTGCTTTCAAAGGGACAGTTCAAATACTTCAGTTTTCAATAACGTCATTGCGCGTTTCAATTAGACTTGTAGAAACATTAACTATCGACTAAATTTCACGACTTATGATCAGTGTTAAATAAAACGGGCTGCCGCCAGAGCTTCTCGCATCATGTGAGCGAACGAAAAAAATCTGTTGGCTCCTCCCCCCCCCCGAAAAAGAACATCAGGACAAATATCTCTCGTCACGCCTGGAAACAATCAGTCAAGCGGCCGCAAACCCAAGCCGGGGAAGTGGAGGCGGGTGCGGTGGCGTAATCGCCGTCAAAGCCGCGCCGTAAAGCGATCGCGCGTATAACGACGCCGCCCAAAAATCCGTTAATATCTTTCGCTCGGCTAATTAAAAAATCGATATCATCCGGCCGCGTAACGGCGCGTCCGTGCTCGCGCGAGGCGTTGCGCCCCCTTCGAGCTGCCGCGGCTCGCTGAAAATCCTAATGAGATGCGAGCGAGCGAGCGAGCGGCGGCACTACCGCGGCACACACGGTCTCGTAAATCATCCCGAAAGCACCGGGAATACATAGGCGCGCGCGCCGGCTTTTCTTCACTCCCTCCCCCCAACCCTCCCCCGCGCATACGAGGCATCTCGCAGGTGATGCGCGTCGGGTCGCCTTTTTAATTTGGAATAGAGCTCGCTGCAAACACGCGCCTGCCCGCCCGAGCGCGGATATATTAAAGCTCGCCTCCGGAAATTATGCGCGCCCGCGCCGCCCGTCCGCGAAGGATGCGCTCGGGCGAGCGGCCTCTATGGCCGGGGGCGAGGGGGGGGGGCGCAGTGTGGGGGAGGGAGACCGCTGGCATATATAGACCGCGCGCAGGGCTGCCGGCATTATTTATACGTTTGCGCGCTTCGGGAAAGGATTTAATAGCGGCGAGGGTGGGAGGGGTCGCAGCGGGGATGGCTACGCTCGATATGCGCGTATTCTGCTCCCCCCCCCCGCCGCCCCGCCATGGTATAAGAGGCGACGATGATAATACGACCGGGGCGCGTTGCGCGCGCGGAGCTGCGAATGCTATCCATATATACCGATGCGGTAGCCTCTCGTGTATAATCGCGGATATATATATATATATATATGGCACGAGCTCGGATGTCGCGCGGCCGGCGTCCGAGGTGGAAGGAAGTGCCGCGCGCGAGGGAAACCCGGCTACTGGCGCGATCTAATAGATCGAGGGATCGATATAATGTATGTGTAGAGGAGAAAATGACGAGGTCGCCTACTCGGGGAGGGACGAGGCTGCGTATAGGGATGACGTCGGTGCTTTATGGGCCGGTCGAATTATCTTATTTCGGCATTTTATGCCGAGCTTTGATTTAAAGGAAAATTTACGAATCCTTTAGCGAGACGCGGCTCGATCGATCAGTGACATTTTTTTTCCTCAAAGATTTTCGTGCTTCCTCCCTCCGAAACGGCTGCATATTTTATTAAATATTACATTCGACTAGTTTAACGAGGAGCACTTGTGTGTCCTGTTTCGCAACAACTGAAACTTTTTCGTTGTAACTCCTAATAATGAAAGCTGTCAGCTGCAACGTTCGTTTATTGATAATTTTATGTATGTACCAAGTTTTCGGAGCAAGTTACTATTGTTTTTCTAATTAAATAATTTTTTAGTTTTTGATTCTTGTACCACAAGCACCGGATGTTTCGTTGAATCGCGAAGAGAAACATGATCTAAAGTGTCTTTTATCAATCGCTTTTCATGCTTCTAATTATATAATTGAATAATTTTATCGGAATTCGTTGATTTAATTCTCACCTCCGTTTTTTTTTTAATGATGATGTAAAATTTTACAATATTTCATATTTTCTGACCCTATGCAGAAAGAACCCGTTTATTACAAATGGGCTAAATAAAAAGAAAAAAAAAAGATATATTCCGAAGGGTTTGCATGGACGATCTTCCTATAACCATGACTGTACGATATTATATGTAGCGAAGACGTAACTCCGGGTATTGGCCTTTTCTTCAATGCACTGGACGTATCAATATTCAGCGCGAGTGAAATCGTAAATCTTCGTGTACTTTTATTCGAGCGTAGCGTGTCGATCGCTTTTGTATGTATATATATACTACGTCTTATAAGTTGAAAGTATTCGAGCATTGAATAAATGAAAAATAAATGTAAAAATTATTCGAAAGCACATATAGAAGTTCACTTGATTATTGATTTTATTTTATGGGCGAGTCATTGATTTTACTACAACGACGAAGAATGAATTAAACACACAGACATTTACTAATTTCATTGAAATTTAATTCATTTACATCATATCTTATACTTTTTGCATGGGTAAAAAATACTTTTCAATACTGTGTATCCAAATTTGAATTTTCTGATATATGTTTGAACTAGGTATACATAACAAAATCTAAGTTGGTTCCCTAATAGAAATACCAAGAAAAGTTGTATAAATCGATACCAAAACTAACATTGTTGATCAGAAAATCGAACTAGAAGTTATATATATATATATATATATATATATATATATATATATTAATATTATTATAATTATAATTTTAAAGTATAATTTTAATATTGTAATTATAAAGTATAATTTTCTTTCCATGTCCAGTGATTATACAATAATTTTGTAGATCTTTCAAAATATTTCTGTAAAATAAGAAAAAATTAATTTTACATACTTCGGAAATACATTCCCATTTAATTACCGTTTATTTATGACTTTCTCTATGTATTATTAAGAACAAAATTTACAATTATAGATTATTAATATATTTATTGCATACTAAATACGTTAATTTTCAATGTTAAACATCTGTGTTGTACATGCAAATATTGTATTTCGCTTACAAAACATTGCGATCAATTGCGAACAAAAACAATTCCTCGCCTCTACGCTCCCCCAAAACGTTTAGTTGACTATAAATTTCCTATCAAGGTATATACATTCTTGAAATATCATATCTAAAACGTCATTTCAATCGAATTTTCAACGAAGATTTTTCTTAAAATTACAAAATTATATCTGTCTAGTGGCTTCACTCCAAGTCTAGTACATTTATATCTGATTAATTTTTCGTATACGCAGCAGTCGCAATCGAGTGTCACAGTTACCAATTGACGGTTGTAATTTTGACGTCGCGCATCTGTCGTTAAGCGAAAAGATCCTCTTTCGTGGGCGAGGACGCGAGCGAAAGTCGATATAGTACGAATCGAAAGTGTCGCGCGGTATATATAGGCAAAATCCGCTCCTCTCGCCGGCGCGGGAAATTCTTTTTTTATACGCGCGCGCGCGAACGTTCGAGTGGTCCGGCACCGGATCCAGATGACAGTTGGTAGTAACTTGCGTCTATATCGGCTCGCGCGATGCGCACCCGTACACGCGGGTGTCGACCTAGATTTCGCCAATCTGTACAGACTCCATGTCACAATCTTCACAAATTTTTAATTCTCTTCGGACGGACGCGCTATTTCATTCTATCAAGCTCGTAAGATCGTTGATGAGGTTATTTGTACGGTGAAATGAATCGATGCGGTTGAGAAAAAAGAAACCAATTCAATCACTTCTATTTTTTTTTTACTATGAAGTGCAGAGTTCCGATATAGGACAGCTCTATTCATTAATAATTGATGGCTCAACTTTCCCAGTTCGTTGATATGAAGCCCATACGATCGAATTCAGAAAAGCTATATTCTCGAAAACTTGCTCAAGTCGTGCCATCCCTCACCCACCCAGCCCTCGTAGCGAGCACCCGAGAGAAGGCACCAGAATCCATTCGCTGCAGATCCAATAAAGCATCGTTCGTCCGTCATCTCGAGCTCACGTACACACACACACACACACACACACACACACACATATTGGAAGCTATTGGAAAGACGAACGAGGCAGTGTGCGTGTGGGCCATAAGAGCGTCGCTCGTTATACCGTTCCGGGTACCCTCGGCTCCGCCCTCCTCTCACTATCGGCTATTAAAGCGCAAGGCTGTACGGGGCTTGAGAGCGGGCTCACGCTATACAGGGTGTTAAATTTAATGAGGCAGCCCCCGTCCGGTGCAGCCGAGGACTAATTGTTCCCGGACTAGCTATCTATCTATCTATCTATCTATCTATCTATCTATCTATCTATCTATCTATCTATCTATATATATATATATATATATATATATATATATATATATATATATACCATTCGTAATTACGCCCCTGAAAATACCTTGGCTGAGTCGATTCATATTCACGGGATTACGATGACTTAGAGAGCGGCGCTACTACTTATACGGGGTGTCCCGAAAAGCAAAGGAAGTTGTATGGAAAGATCGCATGGCATATTTTGCGAATAGTTGTTCGGCTACGCGCCCAATGTTCATCGTGCATTGGAAAAACGCCGGGATAATGGAAGGAGTCGGGAGACCGCGACGTGAAAAGGTTGAGTTAATGTTTGGTTTGACGATAGTTTTACAAGTGCGCTAAAAACTGTACGACTAATGTAGAGTGACGGCGACATTCGTATGCACAGCCATGTACCTTAGTAATTTATCTCTGAGATATTTATATATATATATATATATATATATATATATATATATATATATACTGATCTTTGCCGCGGCCGTCCGGATCCTCCCATTATTCTCCAGATTACACTCTTCCAATTTCATTTCCCCTCGATCACTTGGCTCATACGTATTGTTGCGTAATTTAAAAACTATTTATCAACTTTTCCGAAATGCATACAACCTGTACGACTCCCTACGCCTATTGTCGTTTGGCCGGCGTGAACAATCAGAATTTGGGACACCCTGTATCGATACACCGTGTTCCCAAAAAAAATCGCCGGTCTAGCCGAGTGGGACGAGTCACAGGGTGCGCGTTAATCGGCCGATCACACAGCGAATTCTCAACCCTTAAAAGTGCGATTATTTGCGTGATTAAATTACAGCTATGATAGTCGCGACCGAGCCTATATACGACGACTTTCGATTCGATGCGATCTTCTTATATCAAACTCGTAATATTCATTGGTGAAGAAAATTTTTTGCTACGCGCATAGATATAATACATGTTTTTCTTGCGCGCAGCGGGTTGAAATTTGAATGAGCGTGAGCCACGCCTCTCCCATCGATACTGAATTCTGCGCGCTGTGCTTGGTTGATTAACATATTACGCTCTGATTAACCTCTAACAGATCTCCATAATTCGGCCGGGGCGACGAATCTCTTCGTAAATCTACATCGATAGATAGAGTCTGTTTCGATCGTTTCGCCATGTTCGCTTTTTTTATAGTAGACGGCCGCGCGCGTTCAACGACCTCTCGTGCTTTAATTAAGAAAATAATCGTTAAAATAATCGAATGATTATACTTTTAATCACGACGTTTTACATTATAATAATTGAATTAAGTCAGCGTGTTAAAATTTATTATTTTATTAATTGGAATCCTCTAAAACACGAATAAACCATTATACTATCGCAATTTAGCAGAAAAATACCGAAATATCCGAGTATCGAAAGAGTCGTGTCGCATAAGGAAATCATAGACAACGAATACAATATTTGACTTCAATAATTCGTTTGTTAAAATGATGCCGTTCGCTCGAAATTTCAACGCTTTCGAAAATTTCAATAATTTTCCTCCAAGTTAGAAGTAGAGACAAGGTAAAAGATATTTTTTAACAAAGATTTTCGGTATTAATAATTTCGTTATTCAGGTTAATCGATTTAATGTATTAAAATGAAGCAAGCACGTGTCATAAAGTTTGATATAGATATCAATAAAATTTTTTGATAATTATTAATATTCATACTTCATTTCTAACTTACAAATAATCATGCAATTTTTCACGAAGGCTTCCATATTTTCATTCGGTAGAAGAATGTAAGAAAGAAATTTGAAATTAAAGCATTCGATATAAGACTGACGTTATCTGAATTTACGATTTTTCGAAAGATATGAATTCATTTTCTTGGATGATTAGGAATTCATCATGAAGATATTTTATTTCTACTTCGTATGAATTTCATTCCTCCAAGTATTAAAATTTTTACGCTCAATTTCTTATGAAATATTGTCTTAGATCTTGAATGAACATTATATAATGCATTGCTAAATCGCTATATATGACCAAAAAAAAGTGTTTAACTACTCCCACCAGATGGATTTCTTTATTCAGCTTCTAATTAAATAATATTCTCACATATTATTCCGAATGGAATACAGATTCACTCATCAATATAGATGATTACTATTTGTAAAATCAAGCCTAACTATTTCGTGGAAAATGAAAAAAAAATTTATTTTTTTATTAGACTGAATCCGTGTTTCTCTTTTTTAGTATAAACATAAATGGTATTTCGATTTCCTAATTATGTATAAACTTAGTTAATAATGTATGTTCTGTAAAGATTACGAAACAGTTGAACTAACATATACGTATGTGTGCATATATATAAATATACACACACACTCGTTTAATGACTCTTCCCTCCCATAAATCTATACGGCTTATCTATTTGTCAATCGCCGCGGCTCTCCCGCGCGCGTGCACCGGCATAAAAAAAAAAAAAAAAAAAACGAGACGATCTCTTTTATAACGAAGTGTCAATGAACTCGCGGCAAGTGCATTACAGTGCCCCCGCAGCCGCATAACTGCGCGCCGACGACGCATGTGAAATTGCCGCTCGTAAAAAATAAGCGGGCTACTGTATATGCCATTATGTGCACATATGCGCGTGCGTGTGCGTGCGTGCGTGTGCGCATATAATATAGTATATAACATCGACGGGGCGAGGTACGCGCTCGCGCAACCCGTCAATGGAATTCGCGAATTCTGCGTGGCTGCGGCTGCGGATGCGGCTGTGGCGGCGGCGGCGAGGAGACCCGCGGGTCCCGTGCGCGCGGCGCGAGCCGCGAAGCAGGAGAGCGCGCGCGGCGACAGCAGGCGAGCTCGCAAACGCCCGCGCGCGCGCGATCGCTGGACAAAAGCGAAAAGTGCGGCACAATGCGACAGTTGCGCGAGCTTCCGGCTCGCGTCGCATGGCACCCCACCCGCCCCGCCGGCCGGTATATCCGAACTGTACCTCCCCCCCTCTTTCGTCGCAGCCAGGGAATGCCCTCCCCCCTCTTACTCTTAACGTCCTGCCAGGGGGAGGATTTCTTTTTTTTTTTTCCTTTCTTCTTCGCACGCAAATTCGAATGCGCGCAACGAAGGTGCGCGGTTGCGGCGACGCGCGAACCGTCCGGCGCGACGTCGATAATGACGCGCGTCGGCCGCATCGGATCGACTCCGGTATTCGGCGGGCCGTGGGCGCGTCTCGCTCGTTTCGCCGCGATCAACTTTCCACGAGTTTCGCTCTGCAACACTTTGCTCTTTATACGTATATATATATATATAGAGATTGACGAGTTGCATTATATATGGATGCCTTCCGCCTTATTAACGTTTCCGGTTGCGCGATTCGAGCGATCAATCTTACCGATCTCTATTATATACCGTTAACTTTTGATTGTATGAATTTTTTTACGTACACGCAATGAGTAATATAATTTGAGTTACGACTTTAGAAATTCGCCCGCAAACTGTGATAATGTTGGAAATTGCATTGATCGTACAACTTTCACTAATCATAATTAAAGACCATTCGATTGAAAGGGATTTCACCGGTGTGGCATTTTCGAAGAATTCAAATTTTGGTCTTGCTTAATTGGCGTTTGAAGATAAGCTATAATGAATATGTATAACAAAAGATGAAAAACGGTAGTAATATCTAAAAATCGAAATCTTTCGTCCCGCCACGATAAATCTACGAGCGATATAATTTTGAAGCTTTCATTGCTTGTTATAAAAACTTTTCTTTCAAAATTTTTTCCAAACGATGATTAACCGCATATTTCTCGTATAAATTTAATAAAAATGTTGGAATTTCAAATAATTATGAAGAAGCCAACGAAAGCCGCTCCCCATGTTTTAGTTTATTATTAATTTATTATTATTTATTATTAACTAAATTAATTATTATTATTATTAATTAACAACACTAGTTTTGCTATTCTTCGGTCTCGTGTAGGAATTTAAAACCAATGATTAAAACCAATACCAAGACCTGAGATACAAAAAATCTTTGAGATTATTAGTCTTAACAAGATTTTTATCGTACTGTAAAAAGCTACTTCTTGCTTATAATAGCTATTATTTTATATATATATATGTGCTGTAATGTATTAGAAGCCTGAATTGTGATTGGAATCACGAATCATATAAGAAAAATATTTATAATATAATACCTTTGCAACTACTTGAAATGTCGTATTCGTAACCAACAATCACTCTGAACACACTAAATAATTAGTCCTTCGGTCATTTCATTTCCGAAACTTGCTTAAAATATAACTGATAATAACATCTATTAGCAAATTTGTCTTCAGATAATTATGTATATTGCTATAATACGGCAAAGTATTGGTTTCCACGTTGTTAAAGTAAAAAAAACAAAAACACTTGTTATGAAAAAAAAAAAATTGTATTTTCTCAACTTCAACCTTCAAACTAACCGGGCTCTGACTTATAACGACAACGCCAAAATCCAAATGTATTTGTCAGTTTTTGAACTTTATTCCGGTAACTTTCCAACAAATACTACAAATGGAAGCATCATAATATGTTCACTGCGCTTAAATCAATGGACGTAGAGTAGATTAAAAACCGACATATATGTACCAGTTTAAAATAATACAATTATGTTTATCCTTTTCAATTTCTTTCCTTTCTGGTATAATATTTGAAAATTGTGCTATTTCGTTACAATTATCTTAACATGATAATCTATTATTTATTGAAATATGCTCTCGGTCTTCCGAATGTTTATATATACAGTCTTGAAAGAAATTAAAGAAATCTTTACCCACAAATCAGAAAATGAAAATTAGTACTTTCTTGTGAAGATCAAGGCAAGACAGGTTATCTCAATACTCGTTCAAGGCAAAGACAATACTTTTTTCGATATCAACATAATATTTTAATAAATCACGTCTTGTCTTGATATTAGCCAAGTACTAGCCATATTGTTTTAATATATTATAGTTTAATTAAATTGTAATACAAAATAATTAAAAAAAAAACTTAGTCTTACGGTATACAGAAACTGCTGATAATTATTGTAAAATGTCAGTATTTGACTTGGCGTGAGACAATGACGGTACAAACGATCCGCGACAGTCGCTTACACCTGCGCGTCTCGTCGACGCTATAAAACAACGAGGTGGCGAGAGAAAAAAATTGCATAAATCGATCATTCCAGGAAAGCCGCGCGGATCGGTCGGGGCTATAGATTAAAAAAGACAGGGCGAGGCGCGTTTTAATTAAAACTCGAAACGCGTATAATACACGGGGATATAGGGAGTCTCTCGACTTAGCGGCAGCTGGTCGACGATTCGCGCGGCAACAGCAGCAGCAGCTTCATATTAACGCATCTCGTCGGGCAGAAAGGAAGCCGAGTCCGTTGGCAAAAAAGTCCTATGAACTCCTGTATAAAGATATATATATATATATATATATATATATATATATATATATATATACAGCGATACAGCAGCGGCTCGGGTATTTGCTATTCGCGAAACGCCCGCCGGATGTCCGGCCTCGGAAGCGCCGGAGCCGGCGAGTGCGTAAGAGAATGGTCGCGCGCGCGCGCACGCACCTGAAACATATTATAATATACCCGCGCGCTTTCTCTATTTCTCTTCTCTTCGCTTTTATTTTGCCTCGCTTCCGCGCTCGACTATATATATATATATAATACAATGTGCACGGAACAATGCATGAGTTTTAGCGGGACTGATGCAATGACGATCCTTGTCGGTTGTAATTGGCCGCTGGGATATTTCGTAAGACTGGACTGCGAAAAGCGTGCCGGGCGCGCGAATTTTTGGTCAGTAAAAGTATACTATATAGATGATTTATGGATTATCCGTTAAATCAGTCTTGATTTTGATTGCGAAATTCGCGTGCGACGTGTAAAAGTTGCATGGAAAAGTTGTATGTTATACTTACAAATTGTAAAGGAGAAATCCTTCGGTGTATGTAGATGAGAACTTACCTGTAACCAAAATCGAGTATATTTTATTAGACATAATTTTATACGGCGGAGAATGATAATTAATCATATTAACCTATTAACTGAAGTTCATTGGAAATAGTTGTATAAATCTATTTATATAGAATTATAATTGGCGTAATAACGTAACAATATCGGCGCGCTGTCCGCCACTCCGCGACAATTCGCGCAAAACCGTAAAAGCGCGTCAAACTCACGTTACATACACGTGTGAGCCAATCGTTCCGCGTTCAATTCGTTGATCGTGAGAGAATAGTCGGAGTTTCTGTGCGTCCGACGAAACTCGTCGCGCTACATTGTCAGAGGGATAAACAATTGAAGCCGCGCGGCAGGCAGCGCGAAATTCGAATCGTGTGTATATATATATATATATATATATAGACACGCGACGAGCGAATGTAACGATATAAGCTCGCCTCGTCGAACTCGTCCTGTATAATGCGCCGCGCGCAGTATAATAAAGGAAAAGTTGGCGCGACGCGCCTTTCAGCGCGGCTATACGTCCCGTTACAGAGGGTCGCCGATAGTATGCGCGGCGTACGCGCGTTCATTACGCAGATAATGGAGCACGGAGAAGGTGCGCGAGCTTTCAGACGTCGGCCGATCAGCTTTCACACGCGTAGGCTTTCTAGATTTTTTTGTTTTCTTTTTGTTTTGTTTTATTTTTATTGTTTTATGAAAAATAAAACGAGGCGACGGTCGTAGGTGGTGCGGTTCTCTGAACAAATGTGCGTCCGAGGCGAGAATGCTGGTGGTGTCGGTAGGGATTAGAATAGGAATAGTTCGTAGAATATCGTCATACGCAGCTGTTGACACGCGTACGAGCTACAGTTTCCGTTATTACTCAATATTTTCATTCCATTAGGTTAAAAATATCGAATTTCTATTTTTTATCCCGATGGGATAAACTTTTGCACCGATTGGGAAAGTAAATTATTTTAATTTTTCGTTTCGCAGATTCGTAAAAATCTATGGGATTAAAATTGTCGGACAGACGGCCAACGCGCGCAATCGGTTTAGTATGCGAAAAAAACTGTTTACCTACAGAGATATACAATTTCAGAAATTTAGAAATTAAAAGGGAAATGTTATTTTAGCCAATCTTTACGATGATAATTTTATGAAATTTTGTAAAAAATCTTTTGTTTCTATATACGCGCGCATAGTATCGAAAAGCTTACGAAATTGAACGAGGACGTTAATGTAAAAGCGTGTAAGTCGGTGTAAATGGGGATTTTGCGAGTGGGGAGGTACATATCCAATCCCCACTGAAAATATCGAAAAATAATGAAATTAGCGTTAACGAATGAATATTTCTGTAAAACGGCGGCCCTAGCGTTCCTTAATACTTATCGGGCTTATTTTAAAACTCTGGATAAATTTGGGAACGAGAACTTTTTTTAATAAGGCCAGGAGATAATTTATTCTTTGTGAACGGGTAAAATCAAATGTCGCCTCTCTGATCAGTCAGTAAAACTCCTGATGAAATTTTTTTTGTACTTTTAATGTATTGCGCCTCTGTCCCCTGCTCATGATGATGGTGTAAACGTAAACATATCTTGAATTTTTGGCTTCATTGGATTATTTTTAATCTTTGTGCGACACAAAAACCACGAAGTTTAGAAGAATTATTTTATAAATATCACAATCAGGAATAGGGATATCATGAAATATTTTACAAGAATGTGAAAGACGAACTAAAATATTTCGATCTTCATCAGTATGATTTTATTATTGAGCATAAAGGCATGAGAATTATTCACGCTCAGTAAAAATATTTTTCATTCAGTTTATTACATCGTTATAATTCAAAGCACTTGAACGATTTGTTCTCACCTATGTATCTAAATTGTTAAGGGTTCTGTGACATTGAGGTATTTGTTACTGTAGATATGCTACACAGGATTAACTGGCAAGCATATTCATAAAACGAGAAATTTTAGTAAGATTGATTTATAGAAATTGAAGATAGAAAATTACTCATCCGATGCACTCGTCACATCAGATTATCTGATCAATGTAGGCTTTGAAATTCGAAATTATTATAAAAATTGTACAATTATCTTTAACATCCGAGAAGAGTAAAGTATTTTGTGAAAAAAAAAACTTTGCAACACTTGCAAAGTTTAAAATATATTCGAAAACATTTATATATAGTTCAAAACTTGCATTTTTTTTATACATGTAGACATTTACTATCTGCATTAACGCTCGTCGTGCAATTTACGTTGATAACTAAAAGGGAAATAATAGTTGATTTCTTCATGACAGAGAATTCAAAGCTTGAGAGCTTTGAAATCAATACTTTAGACTGCAGAAATTGGCAAACTATTTTTTAATGTCTATATTTGTCTACTACGTATTACATGGAACGCAATATCATTGTTTCTAGACAAACAGAGAGACAATGAATGATTATAGATTCTCTAAGTGTTCCGTTATTGATGATTGTTCCAATCGTGAAAATTGATCTGATACATTTCGTGTGCTTCAGATTTTTATAAATAAAACTTGTCAGATGAGTGATAATGATTTAAATAGGCTTATTTAAAGTGATTACTGCAACAGCCCTCACATAGTGTACGACTTGATAATTAATTTTTGATATTAATCATCACAGTTTCTCAACTTACTATTGTTGAATCACAAATAATATGTTGCAGTTGAATGTCGAGAATCGAATCGGGAGCACAAAAGCATTTCAATGTTATGCGGTTTTTTTTCTGTACATATTTACAAATATATTAACACCTGCATATACATTAATTCGCTTTGCATAAATTAATATATGGAGCGCTACTTTAATAGACATTGTATCACACATTCCTTATACATTCATAGATGAGGTTCGGCAGACAAAGCTGCTGACATTATCGTCAAAGAAAATTTTACTTTGTATTAGAAAATGTATAATGGATTCAACAATAGAGTAAAATTTACTTCATGTCAAAAGTTTTTATTACATAACGACTTTTACACCATTATACACTTCCAACGCACTATTGCAAATAATATATATATATATATCTGCTAACATTCGCTGAAGCCAGCGTTTTATATAGTTATAATAATAAAAAAATATATGTATGTATATATAGTCGAGGAAGTGCATGTGTACAAGGTCGCATATACTCCTCGCAGATAACAGCTTTTCACTCGCTCTAAACAAAGCAAGTGTGTGTGTGTGTTTGTATTTCGATCGATCACTTCGTACGAGCCAGCCCGTGCAGCATCCAGTAGTAGCTTATCGGCCGACAGCGATGCTCGAGCTCTCGCGCCCGCGCCGCCGATAAGGGGATTTTCACGACGATAACGATCATCGCCGAGCCGGATGACGATCTCCAGGGGACCGCGTCTCCTCCTCCGCCCCGTCCTCGCCGTCCTCGCCATCGCCGCCGTCTGCCCGTGCGCGCGGCCCGCGACGATCGCCGAGCCGGCGGCGGCGGCGGCGGAGGACACGTTAGGCGGCCCCCGGCTCCTCGCCGAACTGGACTCGATCGCCGGTACGCTGAGGGGCCTCGCGCGCACGAGCGAGCGCCTCGCCGGCGGTCTGCGCGAGCGCGAGAGCCGCGGCAGGGCCGGACGGGGCGACGCTTACGCCGGCCTCGAGAGCCGGGGCTACAGGCGGGCGAACGGGCCCGGGGGCGCCTGGCACAAGCTCTGCCTGGGCAATCTGACGTGGAACGAGGCGCGGAAGGCCTGCCGGGCCGAGGGGGCGAGGCTCGCCGTGCTCGACTCCGAGGAGGAGGCTATGGTAACGAATATATACATATATACATACATATATACATACATATATATATATATATATATATATATATATATATATATATATATTGACTTTTATTTTATTTATATGTATTTAGCGACTTTTTTCATTTATTTTTATCGCTGTTCTTGTTGTTGTTATTCTTGCTATACTGTCGTTGTTATTGTCAAACTGAAACTGTACTAAAAATACTATATCCACAATGAACCGGTTTGTTTTGAATCCACGCTCCGCGCTTTTAAATAAAGTGAGCGGTACATCGCATGTAGCATATAAATAAATAAAAAAAAAACAAATCTAAATTGATTGTTGGAAAGGAAAAAATGCCTCTTTGTGTAACGTTTACAAATAATCTGTAAAAGCTCTTTGTTTTTGCAAATTTTGAGTAAATATGAAACGAAAAAGAATATAAACAATATAATATTATGTTTCAGCATAGAAACTGAAATATTGTTTATGTAATAATTGATTATGACGTATATAATAGATATCTAATATTGCGATGTACTAAAGATATTGAGCGAGATTGACATTATCAATCGAATTTAATTAACTTTCATTGTAGATGAAGCACGCATGTATGTAATTATATTCTTATTTTTTTAAATTTTATAGGTGAGCAAATTACAGAGTTGATGAATTCTTGTATAGGTATATATCGATATAAAAATCATTACATATAATTAAAGATCATTATAGTAATTTATTATTTTGTAGATAATCGGGTGTATTTATCGACAATAATAATATTTTCAAAACAAAATTTTCAGCTCTAACGCTTAAATCTTGCAAATGATAATATCGAATGTGTATATATATATATGTATATTTGAATATTTAAATTTGAAAATGGGAAGCTCGTTAAAGTGGCTAAAATATAATAGCAAAGTGGGGTTCGCTCAATAATAATTTGGCACGACGCCAACGCCCGTGAAATCTATATATAGATTTTATAGAAAATCCATGTAATTACAGAATTCGAAACATCTATATAGCTTCCATTAATTTTGATAAAATAGATAATTTTTGAAAATTTACGTAATCAGTTGAATTTCGTGCGTAAATCAAATTTATATATTAGTTCGTATTATATATTGCAATTATTAATGGAATTGCTAACGTCATAGATTTCAGGGATTGAAAAGCTCAAAGTTCTAGCTTTCGACTAACCTCTGGCGAAAAATTTAATTTTTAAATAAAATTAAAATATTGAAATATTAGATTAAAATCCGAAAACGTATATTAGACTGGACAATTTTCTTACATCGATATTACACTATTCTAACCGTTATAGACGAGATATTATAAATAATTTTAAAACAAATCCAATTAACTCCAACAAAAATAACATATTGCTTTATTTTTGAAACAATGAAAACAGCACAGAATTATTGAAAAATGCAGAATTGTGAAATAATCTTAAAAATAATTCCAAAAAAGCATTGAACTTATACGAGTAGATAGCTTGAAAAATGATTAATGAAGTGCCCGAGTAAAAATATCTAATCAAGACTTCGGAGCCATTAGTACGAAACAGCGAAGAAAATTACAAAATAACAAAAAAAAAAATATCAACAACAAGAAGAAAAAAGAGAGCATTATTCGCGCTCTTCCCTGAATCAATAAACGCTCGTTTCTGCGAAATTCAAAATCGCCCGATATCTATACCCGGAGTAAAATAATAATTTAATCAAGAATTAATTGGCGCTTTTAAAAATAATTTTATTACACACGGTTGCGCGCGCACACACACAGACACGCACTTATAATATACGTAAAATAAAAATACAAACGATCACGGGAGCCCTTTCCTGCGATAAAGGAAAAGAGCAGAAAAAAATCAACCACCCTTCTTTTATTGCAGGCGCTGAAAAATTTGCTGCTTGAAAATTGCCAGTTTAGCGCTTACGTCGGCATCCATAATCAATTTAAGGAAGACGAATGGGTGACCGTGCTCGGCGAGGCCCTCGCCGAGGCCGGCTATAATCGATGGAGCGTCGGGCCGCCGAAAATTTCCGGGGCCAACTGCGGCGTGCTGTTCGAGGACGGCAAATTGCTCGGGATTCCCTGCGACGCCGAGCGGTCCTACTTTTGCGAGATCACGGGAATGCCGGCGTGTTAGCGGTCGGGCCGGCGTTTCAATAAGCCGATATATATATATATATATATATATATATATATATATATATATATATTGTTCATGTATATGTATATATAGATATATAATATATTATAAGAGACCGCGTGATACTCGGAGCAAATCGCGCGTCGTTGATCCATCTGTCAACTATTATCGGTTCATCTTCGCGATATATATATATAAATATAATCCAGATTTTATGGGATTGTTATTCCATTGTGTATATCTACGTAGATAAATTCATCGATTTTCAACACGTACGTTATGTTAACACAATAAGATTCTTTTTTTTTTCCTTTTTTTTTGCCAAAGTCTCTTCGGACGCTCATAATAATACTTGGAGAGATATAACGCGCGCCGTTATCGGCGCGCGAGCAGCACAGTGAGGGGCTTTGATTCGCGATAATCGGAAAGTTTTATGATATATAACGCTCGGGCGTGTGCAGAAGAAAGTTCATTTGTATAAAAACACTCGGCGAGCGATCGACGGTGGTCTCTGTGAAACAACGTTTTGTCCCCCCTCGAGCCCCTTGCCACCTTCTCACTGAGCATGAGAGTCCAATTGTCATCGGCCAGCGCGACCTGTGCCATCGTCGGCTGCCTGGCAATTTTATCGCTGTCGATCGCCGCGGCAGAGGGCCAGGAATCGAACGCGGCGGCCGACGGCGCCTTCTCCAGGAGTCCGGCCGTCAAGGACTCGCTGGTCAATCGGCTCGAGGTGATTGTGAACAAGGTCAAGTCGATAAAGGCGAGGCTGAATCAGACCCTCAACGAGACCTCGCTGCTGGCGATGCAGCACGACCTCCTCACGCGGACCGGCTACAATTTCACGGCGGGCCTCGGCTATCACAAGTTTTACGTCGAGAAATTGGCCTGGAACGAGGCGCTGCAGTTCTGCCGCAGGCGCGACTCCCACCTGGCCGTGCTCGACTCGCCCGCCGAGGTGGCGGTAAGTGCGATATCGAAGGGAGGATAGAAAAGAGGGAGAGAGAGAGAGAGAGAGAGAGAGAGAGAGAGAGAGAGAGAGAGAAATTTGTGAAAGTTTTTGTTTTATTCTTTCTTTCTTTTTATTTTTGTTGTTCTTGTCGGAAGTTCAAAGTGAGCCCCATTAGTGCGGGGATAGGTCGTTATAGGTCGTCGAGATCGAAGTCGAAGAAAGCTCGAGAAAGAGAGAGAGAGAGAGAGAGAGAGAGAGAGAGCTGTACAAGTGCCTTACTCCCGTCTACATCTATTTTTGAAATTAAATTACACTGAAAATTTTTAGTGTATTAAGCTATTTTGGTGCAATGTTGCGCAAATTTTCGTATCTATTAATTTCGTAGTTAATTGAAAAAAAAGCAAAAATTACAATTTAATTATGTGTAGCGCATTTCACGTATATTAAAATTTATAATTACATAACAAATTAATTACAATGAGTAATTATCCGTTTTATAAAGCCGGTTATTGATTATTTACAATGAAATTAAAATGGCTATTCGAAAATAATGAATATATACAACAAAACTGAACTCTTGTCATAAGAGTTATATGTATATATTTTTATAAAATCCATATAATTCATAAATAATTACGTATTTATTAAATGTTAATTCTTCATATGAATATCGGCGCTGTAGTTATTACTTATTCATGATCTGCCGATTGCGACCTCATAACGATTGAATAAAGAGTCGTACGTTTTCAATAACATATTATACGTAAATATTGAATAATTGCAAAGTTTAATGAAGTATGCCCTTTAATTAGTCGTCTATTTGATAGTGCAAAAGGTTTCGAGGGAATTGAAGGAAAGAAGTATAGGAACGAGAGCATTTTGACAATTCGATTTATATAATTTTTTGATTACGATATTTTGAAAACGTTTCCAATTCCATACTGGTTCTGACGAATTAACTTGGAATATTCCAGAAACGTAAAGTGGGCATAAATGAAGAAAACGATTCATTTTGAAATTTGTTACAATTTAATGTTTACATGAAATATCGTTGGAAACGAAGTAATTTATTTTTGAAGTATGATAATCGACAGTGACAATTTCTTGATTACGCGAACAGTAAACATTAGAGATTCTCGAGTTAAAGTTTTAATAAAATTAAATTTTTGCTTTTAGTATAATGTTACACATTATCCGATCGCTGGCTATTGTGGAAGTTTTTACTCTAAAAAAACATTATTATATGTGCGTGAGCGCGTATATTTAACGTTCGTCGGATATTATAGTTGTTTGTCTAACTGTCGATTAAAAATTTAATAACAAAGCACATTGTTTTATAAAATTACGATCCTTGAAATATATGTGCATTAGAAATGATGACAGAGAATGATTGAAAGTCACAAATAGTTTATAATGTAGTATCGGGAGTAAGTAGAAAAAAAGTTATCGAGGTCGCTTACTCGTCCAGCTATTAAATCAGTAGCAATCTGTTTTTTTTTTTTTTCATGTACACGAGTATAAAAGAATATGTACATATATAGGTGTTGGGAGAAATAGTCAAACATCGCCAGTCGCTGTCCCCCCATGCGAAGGTCCTCGCTTACGTCGGCGTGCACGATTACGCCAAGACCGGCTCGTGGATGACGATTTTCTTCGATGATCTCGAGGGCGCGAAGCACGTCAGCTGGAAGGACGGGATGCTGAATTACAGCGAGAACTCGATAGTGCCGCAGTGCGGGGCGATCGACGAGGACGGCCGACTGCACAGCTCGGCATGCACGGACAAGCGACCCTTCATCTGCGAGGCGGAGTCGTAAAGAGTGGAATACGCGCACGCGTGCACACACACGCACACACACACACACACACACACACTCACACACAAAAGATGTTAAATAACATTGAAATAAACAATTCGCTTAAATAAGTAAATAGTTTTTGCTACTGATCGTACTGCTTTAGATGCATACATATATACATACACACATATGCATCCATACGTATATACACACATACATATAGATGCATACATATATACATATATATAAGTATGCTAAAAGTGATTTTTTTAATTAAATTATACTTTAGAGTTACAAAGATATCGAGTAAGAATAATTAATTCCTTGACCGATGACCTTTTACATTTATAAATGCTTTTATATTATATATATATATATATATATATATATATATATATATATATATATATATATATACGAGAGAGATAATTCAATGGCGCTATCTACTCGCTAGAGATTATTCTTAGTTAGACGATTTATCAATGTAATGATTCAAATACTGTGAAAGTTATTTTTGGAAAGCCCATATTTTTATACAATCTTTAACCAAATATAAGAAATTTTAATTATTACCCGCTAAAATCTGATTTGGCGATTATGCCGGCAACTGCAGTTCATTAATCAAATTTGCAATTGTGCCGATACTTTAACTATATAATAATTTGATTCAAATAGACGTTCACGTTCGAAATAATAATAAATCAAATCATCGTCGGGCAACGAGTTACACAATATATTGTCTGAACTGCTTGATAAAGTGTCTAAAATGGATTTTTTTTTTCAATGACGTATTTCGTAACGAGATAACAGTATGTTTTTTTGTTTTTTACAAAAACATGTAACACCTAGAAGAAAACGTTTATTATGATTATTTATTAAAATTTAAAACTTTAAAATTTTATTTAAAACGTTTATTTACGATCGCTGTGAATTCAGCAATTTCGCGAATTCTACATCTTGGAGGTGAGAAAACTTTATAAGTTTTTCTCATTTATCGTTTGTAAATGTTATATTACATATGGTTTCTAATATTCATTCGTTGCCGTTTATATGACGTATTCTCATCGTATAGAATTTAACTGTTTTGTTTCTTTCTCTCTTTATTACAATGGATTTCATTGACAATCGCTAGAGCTGCGCGAAAGAGCTTTAAAACTTTGTACTCGACTATAATTGGTCAAATCAATTCGGCGCTCGAGCGCAGCAGTATACCGGCGGAGCCGCCCGCGTTGCAATAAATTACCGTTAAACACTGCGGACGAATCAAAAAATCCCGTCGGAGCATTCGTCGATGGAGATTTATTGGAGTTTTCAAATGTTAATGGGGCCCTTGAATCATATTTGACCCGCTGATATCCGGCGTCGATGAGTATGAAATATCTGAAACTATGAAATATCCGAAAATGTATTGGCGCGACTGTCCTTGTCGCTCTCTCGCTCGACGAACGCGCGGATGGAGATGAAAAATGAACGAGCGTACGATGGGTCGTTAGAAGAAAGCAAAAGGTAAAAGAATGACAAAAAAAAAACAAAACAAAACAAAATAATAATAAAAAAGAAAGGCAGTCCCTCGGTGCAATAATGCCCGTCGGGCTCCAACGCATATCCGGGCGAGGGCGTTCGTTGCACGCGGGCAAATCTAATATATATATATATATATAGTGTTACCCACTAAAAGTCAGGTGCGCGAGCGCTATAACGCATTGGAACTGCTAAAAAGTGTTACTGCATATCGCGTTCCGTTCGGGCGTGTATCGTCCAATAGCGGTACGAGCGCCAGAATATTGATAATCGGCGGTCGGTGTGCGCGAAAGCGGGGGGGGGGGGCAGGCGAAACGCGGGAGAACGCGAGCACGAGTCTTTGTCGCCCTCGGAGTTGACGCGACTCTGACGCTGATTTCTCGGTTATTCGCGGGATGGGAGGATACATAATACAGATACACACACACACACACACACACACACACACACACACACACACACACACACAACGTGATTCATCGATGTAAATCGACGGATGACGTAGAGGAAGAGGCGACAGAGAGAGGGAGAACAAGGCGTTTATCTACACGTACACACTCACACAAACACAAACACAGGTGTGTTTCTGTGTTTGATATGAGCTGGAGCTTTCACACCCCCTCCAACATCCCGTCCACGGGGAGACAATGCCCGCGCTTATTATTCCTCCTCGAAGTCGGGATGAGTACAAGCGAACAGGAACTGTAACACGCGAGTATATATATGTGTATATATATATATATATATATATATATATATATATCCATCGAACCATTCCAGGGCATACTACCTCCCTCCTTTCCTTTTCACTCAAAGTACTATTTGACGTTGCGACTTCGCTATCACACAGACACATAGAGAGACAGAGAGAGAGAGAGAGAGAGAGAGAGAGAGAGAGAGAGAAATGCTTCGTGAAGCTGCGCGTATGAATGTTTGGGACGGATCGGCTGATGATCGCGAAACGCGAATCCGCGATGCGCGGATAATTATTGGTCGGAACATGCTTATTTTTCTATGTATATCTATTTAAATAATTAGATCCAAATTTTTATTTATGGTTCGTTTTATGTGTATATGTGGTATGAAGAGGTCAAAAAATTCAACGATGAAGCGTAACATATATAATATACGATAAGACGTATCGAGTAGACCGCGCTCCGCTTATAGATTTGTATTGATGTAAAACAATTTCCAATGATCCTAATTCTGAAATGTTAAAAAAAATAATAATAATAACCATAATTGTAATTGCAAAATAAAAACAATCAGGCCGAAGTACATATATTATTAAATTGAAATATCGTTTAAAAAGTCATCGATCCCAAATCTGTTTTATATACATTTATGATAATAATATATTCAAACTGCACGAGCGTAGCCCTCCGGGAGCATTAAGCGTACGCCCTCATATATATATATATATATATATATATATATATATATATATATATATATATACGAAATTGCATAATCTATATATCCATCGTATATTCATAATTAGCATATAGAATCAATATCGAAATATCCACTTCCGACCTGTAATTCCGTCGTTCAAAATTTCGCGGCGAGCGTTCGGTATATCTCACTCTCTCTCTCTCTCTCTCTCTCTCTCTCTCGATCTCTCTCTCCCTCCTCCTCCTCCTCCCCCCCCCCACTCTTGCGCAATGAAACCCGCGAATTGTTGTATACGACGCGCGTATACATCATATACGTTCCAGTTCCATTTACCGATCCCCCATTATGCGCAGTCGTTGTCATCGTGTGTCTCGTATATTCTTCCGACGGGACACGGAGCCGGCGCGACGGGGACGTCCCGCGCGTGCACGCAACATATCAATTATCTATACATAGTGCCGTCTCGCGAGTTTCTTCGACTCCCTCGTACGCATCGTGTACTTGTTATATCAAGCAGAGGCCTGGATTAAGATGAAGAGGTCGAAAGGAGAAGGAAAAGCGGGATAAGCTTTTGTCCTTCCGTCGGCACATACTCGGCAATACCAGCGCCGTCTCTCTGTCTGTCGAGCGCCTCTCTCTCTCTCTCTCTCTCTCTCTCTCTTTATCTATTTGTCTATCTATCTACCTATATCTCTCTTCTTCCTGTCTTCACCGATGAAGTTTGCTCGCCTGGGTTAAGCGACACGTTGGCGCCCCGCGTGTGTCTCTGATGCATCCAGAACAGACAATAATATCCATCTGTCTCTCTTTCACCTGCACTCCATTTTATGGTATACCGCGTGCGTTTTCCTGTGTATGTGTATTTGAGTTTGTGTGTTTGTAATCCAAGCAAGATATGTATGTGTGTATTCATCTATGTACGTGCGATGAAAGGTAGATGATGCGCGAATGCTTGATTTGAATAAACAGTGTGAGCTAGGTTCCACTTTATGTGATATATATATATATATATATATATATATATATATATATGTGCACACGTATAGTTACTCGATAAGTGATGCGTGAGGTCTTTTAAGTGGCCAAGGGTTGCTGCACTTTTTGTGGTGCCGAATACATTGTAATATTCAAACATAAACGCCTTTATTCTTCTTTATTATGATATAATGTCGGGGTAAGTGAATTGTATACAGAGGAATTATTCAAGTTACTCTGTTATACGCAAACGATGACTATCCCTTTCCCTTTTGTTCGAATTGACGAAGATATTGTCTGCTTTTATTTCTGTTACGTCATTATTTTATATTGTCTGGCGTATATATATATATATATATATATATATATATATATATATATATATATATATATGTAAACTTATATAGATAGTCATGCGGTATTGAAATATATATATATAATTTAATTAAAGATTATAAATGAAAAATTTCCGAGTAGATTAAAAAAAAGGTTTAATAAAATCGACTCGTTGCGATCTGGCCTCGAGGATTATGCCGATCCAGAAAATTGCAGAATGGACGAATGAATCGAGCTAAAACGCGTTCAACTTAATAAAAAAAAAAAAAAAAAAAAAAAAAAATACACTACACTCGATGACTACGTATGAAAACGTATCGGCCAGAGCCGATAATCCGGCAATGCAGCGTATCGCGCCGCAGCTGGGAAATTTTCTCCGGTAAAATTTTGAAAAACGTATCTCGCTTCCAGCCCCGCGTTGTATGCACGCGAACGACCGGCCGACCGGCCATTATTCTGGACATTGTAAGGCGGCGCGACCGTGTCGTGGGTAGATATTAGACGCGCGTAACGCTGTGAAATTTACGGCGGATCTAATACAATATATATATATATACAAACCCGTGACGACCCCGTACGCACCAAAGTCTCGTCCACCCATGGTCGCGGCTAATTGCCAATTAACCTTGGCTAAACAGATGAGGAAGATTGGCGGGATGGCCGGGGGATGTTGAGAGGGGAGGGATCAGTGCTAAAACGCTGATGGCTCGTTGTATGTAGTAGGGCGCTCGCAGTTATATAGGTCTCGGCCTCGTTTAGCCCTCGCCTCCCCCCCCCCTCCCAAACTATACTTAAGCAGAGGCTCTTTTATGCGAAGATTACGAGAGTATTTCGTGTACGCGTGTATACATTAGTTTAGTCCTTCAACCGTGAAACGAGTCAGGCCGAGCGCCGCGGTGATCGGACTCTCAGGGAGGTTAATCGAAATTCGTATATTATTATGCCGTGTATGTATATAGCTTGTACGAATAGGCTACGAAAAGAAGGAGGATTTCGTATAAATTGCTGCGAAAAGATTATATTTATAACTATTACTTATTTCGATGACAACACAGCCTATACAGCTGCCTATATGCATACGTTTACTTTGGCTTATAAGCGAGAAGCTCCTGTCGTTCATAATTGTTGTTCCGGGCATTTTCGAAATTCGCAATCATCTTAAGCATTGTTGGCGCAATTACGTTAAACCGCCTAAACAAAATGAATAGGTTTGTTATTGTACAACTAATAAATTTCAAAGCTCCATAACTCAATTTTAAATCTCTTGCGGAGCTGTAAAATCAACTAAACAGCTTTTCTGAATTATATACATACATATTACCATACATATGTACACATATCTATATACGCTATATATATATGCTCAGTTAAACATTCCAACGATATCATCTACACAACTTGTATTACTGTATGTACACGCATATAATAATAAGCATAGTGAGCAGCACGTTTGGAATGGCAAGCAAAACTGCGCGTTCTCTCTCTCCTCTCTCTCTCTCTCCCTCTCTCAAATCGAAGAAACCGCATGGAGAGAATTGGTCGAGCATTAAGGGATGTGGAAGAGGCCAGGAGGAGTAAAGAGGAGGAGGAGGGGGTTCGATTCTCGAGATACAAGTAACTGGTTTCGGATGCAATCTGACACGTAGCGACGATTCTAATTTTATTCCGTTGAACGGCGTATTTTCCTTTAGGACCTCCGGGGCCGTTTATATCGCCCGGTCGAGAGCGCCCCAAATTGGTGAGTATATATTATAGATTATATATATATATAAGATGGAAGATCGCACCGGCGCGCGCGCGCGCGCGCGCAAGCGAAAACGTAAGCGAGAGAAAAGGACTGATGAGCTGACGCCTATATAGAAGGCGGTTGTGATATATATATATATATATATATATATATATATATATATATATATAGATATAGATAGTGACGAAGCGAATTTTTTCTACTTCTCTTAACAGACTTTCTGTATATGATGCTTGCCTTTCTGGGCACTTATGATTCTTTCTTTCTCAGCTCTAGCCCCACCCCCCTCTCGTACATCATTCTCCTCCCGCTCCTTTGCTCTCAAATATGTACATATCACTATACACGACGTACAACGCTAGAAAGTTCAAGAGAGAGAGAGAGAGAGAGAGAGAGAGAGAGAGAGAGAGAGAGAGAGATTCCCTTCCAAAGGCCTTCAGTAGATTTTCAAGGGATACCTTATGGTCGAATGATGGGCGTTTATCCTCTATATTAGGGAAACGATGATCATACAGTTTTTATCCTGAGAAAATTCAAGCTTTCGCGGCGCCTCTGCTAATTGGGTCAAGGATACACTTAATCCTGTTTTTATTACCAAGTTGAAAGATATATATATATATATATATATATATATATATATATATATATATATATATTATATACGAACCTGTTCGTTAAACAGCTGTTTTAACTAAATAATACAGGGAAGGATTCTGCGCGCTGAGCCGAAAAATTTATACGAAGTAACTTATTTGGAATAATCTTGGGTTCTTTCTCAGCCTTATGGGATCTGCCATATGGTTCGCCAAATATTTTATAGTAAAATGATAAAATTTCTTCGCTCATTCCCGTTGCCAGGACTGCGAGACTTGTTTTATTTTTGCGTTTGCACTTGCACGTATATTTCTTGCCGACAGCGAAGTGCAGCTAACGGGTAATTTTTCACAAGTACAAAAGGGATACTCCGACCATTTCGATCGATTTTGAATTCTGTAGCTAGCGATCGAAATATTTCATATATAAACAGATATAACGTATACGTGCGAATAGCATAAATTAATTAAAAAATTTCAAAACTACCGAGATCGAGAACCCGATTTATCGTTTACGCACTATCTGCTCATGTACTTTTTGATCTTTTACGCACGTAATCCGAAATGCGTAGATATAATATGCGGCTCTCTCGATGCGTTAAATCATGAGTTTCACTGTACATAAGTGAATTCCTATTTAAATTTTTCAAATTAACTCCGATCGCAAGTCGCGTCTGAAAAAAAGAAATTATCTGAAAAAAAAAAAATAAGGGACGCGCCGATGCATGACCGAAACTGATCGGGCTTACGCGCATACCTGTATTATACTTAATCAAAACAGGATTGCTTGTCTGGCCAACCGATAGCCAAGCCGCGAGCCGCATATGTCGTCTATATCTGCATGTGTATACCGATAGGTCGAGCTATTTATCGAGGCTTGAATATGTATTAGGAATAATTTTACAGTTTTTCTCCCGGCCGCCCGCGCCCGTGGTTAATTTTCAACGCACGTGGTATATATTTATATATATTCAATTATTTGAAATCTAATTTTTGTTCTATATTCCGCGTTTGTTGCTTAGCAATGCCAACGGTAACGTATTTACACAGAGAAAAAAAATGCGCAAGCTCTTGTTTGTACATATACTGATGTTCGTTTGACGACGCTTTCGGCATCGCCAATATTCTAGATGAAATCGCCGATCGACATTTGTGCTGACCTTATATATATATATATATATATATATATATATATATATATATATATATATATATATATATACAGTGCGAAATTTACTTTGTCAAGAATTTTTAAGGAGATTTGAAACAATATAGCAAAATGAAACAAATATATTTGAAAATTACAATTGCGTGATCTAAAATTAACACTAATTACTTTTCGGATTGCTTCGAGATTTGCCTTCAAATAAATAATTCATCTTGTGTGCTCGCTTCTATAGATTAAAAATTCTTCACGTACTGTCATTCGTAATTTTATTCAAATTTTTTTTCTCAAACTCGTTTGTTTTCGAATACGAGGGACGAGAGCTTATTTCTTATTTTTTAAATATTTTTCCTTGTGCCTTTTCTTAATAATGGTTTTATATACATATATATACATATATACATATATATATATATATATATATATATATATATATATATATATATATATTTATACGCCTATACAATACATTCAAGTCCGAGCGATTTATATAGATCAAAGTAAAGACAAGCCCAATCGAATGTAGCACGCTTATAAAAGCGCGAAACGACCGAAATTGTATAGAAGAATAGCCCCGCACTTGACGCAAAGCCTCAACGAGCTCTCAATCTATATATACTGGTTGAAATACAAGAAGAGAGTATAAGAAGCTCGCGAAGCAATTCGCCGGCATCTCCCGTTCTTCCCTCGAAATCGAAAAGTCTCGGGAATGCGCGAAATCATCGCGATATATATATATATATATATATATATATATATATATATATATATAATCCTGAAATCCTTCGTGCACCGGCCGCATTGTCGCCGCTATAATGCGTTCTTCACGGGCGTGGCTGGGGGGCTGGGGGGAGGCGTGGAGGGGGGGGGACATTAATTACTTGGTTTAATCCACATTCGAACTGCAGAGCGCCGCCGCGCTGTATATTCGCTCGAGCGCGCTCGCAATAAAGCAAGAACGAGCGAGAGGATGAACGGGGGGAGGGAGACGGAGAGAGAACAGAAAAAAAATTAAAAAAAAAGGCCGCCGGCAGCGAGGATCGGCATTATCAGCAGCGCGGCGGTGGCGAGGATTCGCTCCTCCCCCCCTCCCTCCTCTCGCGCGGGGGCCCCGTGGGAAAAGTCGGCGACGCCTCGGATGCAGGAAGGCCGATGGAGGGCCGCCGCCGCCGAGGTTGGGATTCTGCAGCACCTCTCTCGTTCTCCTTCCTCATCTCTCTTTCTCTCCCGCTCTTTCACGAGCGATTTTGCGCGTCGAGTTCCTCGCCTCTCGTTCCATGAACGTCCTCTCTCTCTCTCTCTCTCTCTCTCTCCCTCTTTATCTATGTTTCTCTCTCACTTTTTCCTTCTTGCTCTCGTTCGTATAATGGCTTGCCAAAGGGTGACTTCGGTCAAGACAGAGAGAGGAGAGAGAGAGAGAGAGAGAGAGAGAGGGGGGGGGAGAGCGATTGCGCGAAATAAAGGACTCGCGGGCCGGGAGCAAGGATAGCGGCCGGGGGGAGGGGTACGTCACTTATTTTAAAGAGTCAATCTTCGGGCGTGCTTGAATTACTTTTCCTTTCTGTAATTCTTTCCCATCGTTTAATAAGCACTCGAGGCTCGAGAAAATAGCTTTTTCATTAATAATTGCAGCTTTACCTTGAGATTAAATCGATAAGGCTTGTTAAGCTTACGTTCGCTCTGTTCGTGTACATATTTCAATACCATAATTGACTAATATACACTTTTTCAAGTATCCTGATTTAATTAAAGTAACGCTCAATATGGCAAAAGCTGGAGTATAAAAGCAAACGTGGATTTAGTACACGATGGCAATTAAATCTTCAATTAAAAATGATCGTTCGCTTATTAATTGCTCTCATATTGCATCGCGTTAGGATTGAATAAAATCCATTTACAGCTTATTAGATGCACGGATTACGTAATTTTATCATCCCAGATTCCCATATAATATTTCAAATTTCCAAAAAAAAAAACAACGAAAATGCCCTCACAGTTGATCCAATCTACTGCAATTGAGGCAAGACTAACTTATATATATATATATATATATATATATATATATATATATATATATATATATATTATACTTAAATATACACTCTCATATACCGATATAACTTTTTCGTTTAAACAGAAGTTGATAAATTCATAAAAAGTTTTTCTACTAATTGAAATGTATGTCAATTATTAAGAATATTTTATGCCACCAAGGTTTTAGCTCGTGATCGAGATTACAATAATACGGACTAATATAATTTACTGCAAATTTCGAAAATAAATGTTCGACTCGTAAATTAGAATCCGTATTAACAAAGAGACGATGAAAATTTTTATTCGCAAAGCTGCGCTCATAAAGCGCACACACGCATACACAGTATTGCACTCATCGAACGCTCTCTACACCCGTGCCTATACGTATGCGTCTCGGATGCGTTCGCAGATCCAAGCAAGAAGACGGGACAAAAAGTCCAGTGGCGGACGTCCTCGAAATAAACTTGTATGTAATCGTCCCTCCATCATTCCACCGTCATCCGGACCGCACATCATCGCCCAGAGATAACCGAGGGAGGACCCGCCGCGGGAGCCTCGTCAATTTCGGACGCGGGCTCGGCCAGAAATGAGGAGGCGCGACGAAAACGTTGCGTCTGCACCCGGTGATGCGCGGCTGCGCGCGACTTGGGCCATATATATATATAGCGAGCCAAATGATATGCGAAGAACGTCTGATGTCTCGGAGAAAGGCGGCGATGGTGGTGGGAAGAGGGATCGAAATGCCGGCGATCGACACAGTTTCTAAAGTTTTACGAGCGCGCATGCGTCGAATAAATTTTCGACGCGTGTATAGTACGCGGGGATTCGTGAAAAAAAATTCGTCGCTTTTTTTTTTGTTATTTTCTTCTTCTTTTTTTTGTTATTCAAGAAAAAGATTGTTGCGTATTTTTTTTTTTTTTTTTTGAAAATTCTGAATTTTTTAAATATCGCGTAAAAGCTTTTATGCGCAAATTAAATTATGCAGATTATTTACATGTTGTAGCGCGAGATAGAGTTAACTAAGGCCCCTTTGACTCATCAGAACTGAATATTTTACCTTAATTAACGTCAAATTTTCTCCATCATGCATTTTTATAATTTTACTTAATATTTTGATCAAATTTTTCGAGAACAAAAAATATTTTAATCTAATGAAAGTATTATAAAAAATAAATTTAACTATTACATAATTCGTATAATAATTTGTGGTTAGAATATAGTTTTATAAAAATACATAAGTCCTTGATAAAATTAATTTCCATATAGTGTTTCAGTTTAACAACTGCAGATGGAGTGTCACTAGTTATTTCTGGTAGTTTTTAGGTCTCAACATCCAAATTCGAACTTCGAATTGCTCTATTGCATCGGATTTGTTTTTCATTTTCTATAAGCTAAATGAACGAAACCAAAAAAAAAGATAATCAAAAAAAATCTGGAAGAATAACAGCTCGGTGCGATTGCTCGTGTCAGTGTATTCGCTTCATGCAGGGTCGTTAACGATATTTGGTAGTTTGAAAAAAAAAGAAAAAAATCTGACGAAAATTACATTGTCTTGCATCAAAAAGTAAAATGATAAAAATTAACGATAAATACAATTGCATACTAATGTCAATTAATTGTATATCCATATACGTATTTCTAAAAATTTCTAATTTTCTGACGACAAATGTAAATAATTTCCCTATAATCACTAGGATTTTTCTCCTGTTTTGTGGTTAGAATACGTTACTTGTCAGATGCTTGATAAATTATTTGGTTTATTATATAGTAATAAACGATGGTTGGAGAAAAATGCACTTTTCTACCAGCGTTTATGTGTCCACTGATTGTAATATTCTCTCAAATCCGTCGCACGAATCTATATGAATGTATAGTATATAAATGTATATTAAGTTTTGAAGATAGACATATAATAGATCCGGATCAAACCTGTAAATGTGAGGCTTGCAGTGGGACACTCTCACTGCTTGCTCAAAACGTAAGCAATAGAAAAAGAAAGAGATGGGCAGTCAATTTTACTTAGGAAAATGGAGGGGCAGCGATCGGGTGGCTCGACGACAGCTTTAAATAATAGAATCAAGGAGAGCGTAAACATTTCACTTGTAAAATGGACATCGAACGATTAATATCAATAATAAATAATTAACAATATTCAACCTTCTCTATCTATGAGTATCGTTTCCACTCCATCCCGAACAAAAATTCTAGATCTTTATTAAAAATTCATCAATTTCAGTAACAATGTGTGTGTGTGAGTATTTCTATCCCAATTTCTCCAGTATATATATATATATACTGGGGAATATTTATATATATATATATATATATATATATATATATATATATATATATATAATTCTTTACGGTAATCCAGTAGTCGTAAAAGCATTCAGCAAAGGTTTCATAAGAGCAATTTAACAAAATGAACCTCGTTATAAACCCGGTTGCTATAAATATATATATATATATATATATATATATATATATATATATATATATATATATATACGTATAAAATGCGGCCTCTGCGCATCAGCGGCTTAAATACAGGCTTTCGAGCTTCCTTTGTGACCGCTATACCAAATATATATATAACGTAATCGCGCCCCCCCCTCCGTCCGAGGCGCTCGAGATTAAGCATTGTGTATGTGTATATAAGGAATCGCGCCTGGAAGCCGCGCGCCTCCAAAGAAATAATCGACGACCGATATCGCTCGGGGCGAGGTGCGAGAATCGATCCACTTTGCCACTCGCTCTCGCCCCCCCCCCTGTCGAACGGTGCCCGCGCAATCACGCGGCGAAGCACAAGGACGGGCCATATCTCCGCCAGCGCTCTCGCTTTCGTTCCGCGCATTTATCGCCGCGATTACATATTATTCCCATTGTCTGCGGTCGCTTCTCCTTTTATACGTACACTATTATACCCCACGTGCGCTGCTTAATCGTATATATATATATATATATATATATATATATATATATATATATATATATATATATACACACATACACGCACTATCGAGTGTCTGCACGCGTTGAACATATACACGGCAAATTGCCAGGAAAGGGGAGGGGTAAGCCGGGAGGTGGAATAAAGCGTTCTGGCCGGTAGCCCCCGATATACACGGTAATAATATTGTCTTGCCCATAGTTATGCAGATGATGCATCTCCCTTTCCACCCCCCTCCCACCCAGGGATCGGCGCGAGGTGTTTGATGTCCGAGAGAGAGAGAGAGAGAGAGAGAGAGAGAGAGAGAGAGAGTCAATTTTTAGCGCCCGGCAAATCGTGCGGCGGTACGATGATGGGTGCGCGCGAGACATGTCTGGGGGAGGAGGGAGGGCGAGGAGGGGCTCGACAATGGCAGCAAGCAAAGTATAATGTCGCTATTACCGGCGGTCCATTATTATATATATATATATTCGGTGCCGACGCCTCGCCGACGTGTCGGGGCGCAAATTTCTTCTGTATGTGTGTGTGTGTGTGTGTGTGTGTGTGTGTGTATTGTTTAGCTTCTTTGTAGACCCAGTGTTGCGCGGAGTTATTATTTTTCGCGTTTCGCGCATGCGAATACAAATGTAAATTATTTAAATTGGATAATTGGGCCGGCGATTAGGGGCGTATATTGGTTCTTCGTTATAACGTAGAGTCGCGACTCTATGATTGGACTCGCAACAATGACGAATCCTTAGAGCGTTACACGTACGGTGGCGCCGCTTTGCCGGCGTTGCTTCGTTTTTTCAGATTCTCTTTTATTATTAAACTATATAGTTTATGATGGTAAATAACGGCGGTATAAAAAACGAAAGTGAATAATAAATATGTTAAAACTTACGTATTTACTAGATATATATTTGTCGGATTTTTGATCAAAAACAAAAGCGTTTTTTTTTTTTTTAATTTCTATTAATTATGTTTATTCAATAATGAAAAACAAAATTTAATACGAATATAGTCTGCGATGTACAGTATACAATAGAAATATACTATAATAATATAGGGCAATCTATAATTTGAATTTTTCATGGATTTTACACTCCGTTCAGCGCATTCAGGTAGGTTGCAAAATTTGACATTTTACTACTTGGATTTGTTAACGTAATGGCGCGGAGTTTCGATTGAGCTGTCGTATTCGATAATATCCGATTTCTTTAGTACGTTTAGCTTATAACATTCATACACCACGTTAGTTTTATTATTTCTAATTTAGAATTAAACTTTTACAGTTTAAAGGATATATCATAATTTTTGTTACGAATTCTTCATAGCTACATATTTATTATAAAGCACGCAAAATCACGTATTGTATTATATTTGAAAAAAATTTTTTTGTAATATTGACCTTTGGGTAAAAATCCATTGGCATAATTAATCCCATCCTATTTTTTTTTACTTGGATCATAACTATTTTTCTTTTTGAAAGAGATATATATTTTTATAGATTTTTCAATACGGGAGATTCGTTAATACACAGAATTTTTCTGGCAATAACATCGTCACAGCAATTTTAATCATTCCTAAATTCTGATTTTTCTAACATAACATTTTAAGAATTACTAAGGCGATAACAAGTTGCTTTTCGCAAAATTGAGTTGGGAGTTGTGTCATTCTTGCTTATTATGCAGTGTGATGGTGACGGGTACAGTAGATAAAAGAAGCGAATAATTTAAAATCAAGTCATTGTCAGTTTTAATATCCGAACCCAATAGATACTACAAATTTTGAAAACTCTTTGTGCATCTTAGTACTACCAAAGAAGCAATGTTAGATTTGGAATGCTAGTTTTTGTAATCTACATCGATCGTTAAGAAATGCACCATCTTACAATATGCAAAATCTGAATAATAACACGTGTAATTAAAATTAAAAAAAAATCCCTTTCATGGTTACGGAAGACGCGAAATAGCGCAACTCAGGGGGGGGGGGCGAAAATATTGATCTCGAACTGACCCCCTCCTTGCCCGTTCTTCGGCACGTGTTCCATTCGTAGATTTTGCATTTAGCCCTGTTTATAAATCCGGCGAAGTCGCACTCGCTCGTCGTCGATCTCAGCGGGATTTGCCCGCGTTTCTAGATACGGATGCATGCGCGATCCAGCCAAGTCCGAAGCCTCGTCCCTCGTGAATTTAAACGCGGGCTGCTGCTGTTGCTACAGCGGCGGCAGTCGGGGCGATCGTCGGTCGGGCTCAATAAAGAAGCCGGCGAATTTATCTGTTCCTCTCCTGCGCCCTCCCCCCCCCCTACCCTCCTCCCGCTCCATCACCGTGGCGAAGGAAGACGCGGCGTTGAAGAGGGTAGGGAGTCAGGTATGGACACAAAGATGCACACACACACACACACACACACACACACACACGTAGGAGAAGGTCCAATACCGCAGCCGCAGGCAGCTCTTTCTTTCTCCGGTAGATAAATTAGATCCGATCCCAAAAAGGACGGGGATCTCGCGTCTATGGAGTTTAGCTCTCGCGAGGGACGCTGGCCACCTGTCGGCCACGCGCCTACACCTGGACGTGGGAGAAAGAGAGACAGAGTGAGAGAGAGAGAGAGAGAGAGAGAGAGAGAGAGAGAGAGAGAGAGAGAAAGGAGTGCGAAGGCGCGACCGAGAGGAGGCTGGCTGCTGGACTGTCGCTTCTTTACACTTCTCTCCGCATATTAGTTGACGGCCGTATATGCACGTGTAGCATAAGGAAGAGAGAGAGAGAGAGAGAGAGAGAGAGAGAGAATGAGAGACACGCTCGACAGAGGCGACGATGACGCGTTCGCGCGGACCCGCTGCACACGTGCGCGGTTTTTTTTTTCTTTCTTTTTTTTGCAAAACGGACAGGTCGAGTCAGCCGCCGCCGCGCGGTAAAATGCCCCTGACGCGCGTGCACATCTCAGTCTGTGCCCCGCCTGCTGTCGTCGAGTCTTTCTCTCTCTCTCTCTCTCTCTCTCTCTCTATCTCTCTCTCTCTCTCTCTCCCTCTAATGAGGCTTCATCGATCTCTCGTAGAATGAGCACATTTGAAAAGGTGTGCGGTGTAGAGGGGGGGGGGGGAAGGTAGCCGGTGCGCTGCGCGCCGATTCTGCGGAGTAGCCGTGAACGTGAAACGAGACTGAAATATGGTAAGGCGTCGATTATACTTCGTTCGGCGCTGTCTGCCCTCCCCCCCGGGTGCCCCTTCTGCCAATTATGCGCCTTTTAAGGCCGTGTTCTAATTTATTCCGTGTGTATAAATATTCCCTCCCCCTCAACCCCCCCCTCTCTCTCTCTCTCCGTCTTCTTCGATTTTATATGCACGCGGATTATCCATATATATGAATGTAGGCCGTTCGTGCCGAGTCGTAAATATCGGAGCGTACGCTCAATATTAATATATTAATTTTGATTGTATATATTTGCAATATTAACGAAAAACCGAATCCCCGCAGTTAAAGTGATCTTTTAAAAAAATTTCGTACTACAAGTTCTCATGTATATCGTCCATGATAATCATCGGGAGAATTTTCTTATAATCGGCGTGAAATATAAATTACAATAAATACACGTGAGATATATAACGGTAAGTGAAGGATAAACGATGATGCTTAATCTAAAAACTACATCCGTATAACGTAGTGAACTTCATCGGCTGCTCTCAGATATACTGTACATTTAAATTTAAACGGCCATTACTAAACATTCTTGCAACTATTATATCTACATCAGATACAGACTGAAATATGTGAACTATGGGGGAGAAGTTAAATTACGGGAGCTTAAAGACGATTACATTCTCAGTTCGGGAATTTCTCAAACTAATTCTAGAATTCGTTTAAAATTCTTTCCTAAGTGGTGCCATAAATATCGGTGAAATGAGAGAATAATATTTGATTTTCATATCAATATAATTGTATATTAGACTTGTTCGGCTAGAGAAAAAAAAACAACACATTGCCATGTAAAATTCCACTTTGTCCCGCAAATATTTTATATCAGAGTTCTTAAGGATTTATTAAAAACGACGGACTATGGAAGATTCGTTTCGTTTTCTTACAACGTTACGAAATACGCGATAAAAAATATTAAACTTACTCGGCGCTTTACGCGGCCATACACATGTGGAAGCGTATTCAATAACGTAAAGACCTTCAAATATAATCTGGAACGAGTATATTTTTCAAGATGCTGAATGCAGCGAGACAAAAAAAAATTGGCCTTCGGCGAAAGATACGAAAAAAAAAAAAAAAAAAACGAAAAGAAACAAGTTGCAAGGACACTGAACGATATGAAGAAACGATTATGAGAATGCGAAATCGACATTAAATAAGCGGAATCGATATGGAAGAAAGATGCGCTAAATGTCAGCGAATGGGAGCATTTTCCTTATTGATGCGCTTGTGTATTTACGATATCCTTATTGCAGCTTCGGTATGTGAGATTTGTTTAATTAAAGGCGAAAATGGAGCGAATGAAACAGGGAGAGGGAGAGGGAGAGAGAGAGAGAGAGAGAGATAGAGAGAGCAAGCGAAAAACGTTCGATTGGTAGTTTCTTCACTCAGCATCCGTGAGTGTTTAAAAAAAAAAATTTGCTGACAGATAAGAGAACGAAGATAGATATTCTCAAGTTACTATTGGTCCGTTCAAACTGTGTTAATACAGCTTGCTAATACACGATAAAACGCGAAAAGAGAAAGGTAATAAGAGGGGTTCGGCGGAGAAGAGCAAAATTCACAAAATCGTATTAGTCATCGTAATTTGAAATAGCGATGTTGAAAGGTGTAATTTGTATTCGTCTATACCCCCTCCACCCCGCTTCTCCTCGCTGCGGAGTAAAATCGTGCTTTTAGATTTTAACGTCCATTTGAACTCTTCGATTGCACTGTACCGTTAAATTGATTTTTTCATTTAAGTTGCAAATTGATCTTATAAAAAAAGTTATCGAAATGGCGGTCCTTTATTACATTGTATTTCTTTAATGAAAACGCGCACCCGTTTCTAATTTACCGGCTAGAATCTAGGGCGTGCTTTATTTCTTTCTTGCCTCGATTAAAGTTATTATATTAAAAACAGTAGTCGGTATTATAATATATATACATGTCTGTGTGTACTATATATGCGCGCAATACATGTACAGATCGAAAAAGTTCGAGAGGTTATCTTTCCAGTATATGTAACAAAAATATTTCATTGGATATCGTCTTGTGGAATTTTTCGAGTATCCGTCAGAAAATAAAATCGGCTTGGCTTTAAATGTGCATCGATTCGGCGAAAGAATTTTAATGTATTTATTTATCTTACCGCAGCACAATTGCGCATAGTATATGATAAAATATTGTGTAAGTCATCCAGATATGTTAGATTTTCATATTTTCTCAGAAACATAGAGTGAAATTGTGTTCGAAAGAGTCTCGATCTCGAGATCAGAACACGTATTATGACGATGGATCATTTAATTGACACGAACAAAACTGGCGTATAAACCCAACGGACGTCACTGCTTCCTTGCCTGATAGTTCCCTACTTAAATGACATATAATACATCATCGACCTAGTTATCTTTCTTTATCTCTCTCTATCTCTCTCTCTCTCTCTCTATCTCTTTCTCTCTCTAATACCCGCACCCACATAATACATACACGCAGCGAATCAGCGCTTCCGGCATCGACAATATAATATAGCGGTGTGGCCCGCCGCGTGCGCATTTCGCGACGTCGGCGTCTCGACTCTCGTCGCTTCCGCGCTCTGGTTCATATATATATATATATATATATATATATATATATATATATATATATATATATATATATAGATACATACATTTATACAGCGCTCCCGCGCGTAAACAGCTCTTGCTAGAATGGAACCTGGCGCCACCGGTCCCATTATCCAATGTACGCGGGCGTGCATACCCACATACACACGTATATACACGCGTGTGTACATCGTGGGGCGTACAAATTGCGCGCGATAGGATAATCGGTGGCGGCGGCCCCGCATCGGGCTGCGCTAATGCGCCTCCTCGCTCGCTCCCCCCGAACGAATGAATGAGAGGTAATGCGCTTCTCCGAAGATCTCTTCTATTCTTCTGTGTATGGCGTGCGATTGTGTATGTGCGCCCGCGCGCGCGCGTGTGTGTGTGTATGTGCGTGTGCGAGCGCACGCGCGCGACCATGTATGCGTGCGACGTGCCACCGTGAAAATTTTTCTCTTCCTCTGGCGCGCTCGAGATGCCAGCGCGACGCCCCGTCGCGACGCGAAGACGCTGTTGCGTGACCGCGCGCGGTACTATCATATCTTATTAGATCGCATTGTTCAGCGTGAATCGGGTGCGATTTCCTCGCGACGGCGCCCGTTGTTGTTATATATATATATATTTTTTTTTTCTTCTACGCGGTGACGATTTGGTTTCGCGGCAATTGGCCTAATTGATCGCGCGAGGGGCAGAGGGAGAGGGGAGGTAGCGATCAACTATAATCTTCGTCTTCATTCGTCTTGACGATTGCGCTCTTCCGGTTTTTGCGCTAATAATCGAATCGTGAATACAGTATGGAGATGTCTTAACGGGATCATAATCCCTTCGCTTTTATCGAGGACGCGATGGCTGTCAGTTCCGTTGTTTGTTTGCTGATCGTCGTGAAACGAGCGCAGAAGCGCCGTAACTTCAATTTAAATCGATTGATTAATGTTCATGGGAGAATCTTTACATATAAGATATATATACATATAAGAAATGGGACAAATGCTCGGAAGATTCTTTTGCTTCACACACCATAGAGAGCGCATTAAGCATTCTAGAAAGTTGTCACTCACATTTGTCTCTTTGTGCAAATAACAAATAAGGGCACTCTTGCAAAATAAAAAGAAAAAAAATTTTTTTCGCCCGGCCATGTGCAACTGATAAAGGAAAAGAGGTATATAGGATGTAGGAGAGTGAGTGCATAGGGGTGTTATCAACCCGTATGCTATGTCCAAACGATAAATATATTATTTTCCAGAACGGTAAATTTCATCCTTCCTCGCACTTTTTATACGTTCAGAAAATTATGAGAAAACACGAGAAATTTCGCAAGTTCTGTAAGTTCTTTTAAAAGATCGTTAATTTATTCGATAATAAAAGTATTATCTGGATGGAATCGTAATTACAAATAAATGTGCGCGATTACTTGCTCTTAATGTGTAAACTTGATGTAATTATCAACATGTATAATATATTCGATTATGTAATATATTTATGATATACATCGCATTTTCGATCTACGTTCAAATTCGCCTAAATATGTACTACGCACTCGTACTTTAGCGGAAAATCTTGAGAACTTTTGTCGTAATTAAATTTCAGATAACACGTATACTTCCATCTTGATATTGCCTTCTTTATTTATATCTTAAAATTCAAAACAGCTCAGTATTATTCCTTGGATAATCTCGAAAGTCAGCGACGTCGTTTGTACGTTCAAAAATCTAACCTGAATTTTGAAATCGAAAGAGCGCGCCTTTTGCCCAAATACTATACAATCATACAGACCGCGGAAAGTAGGTGGCTGTAAAAAGACCAGACCAAGCCCCCGTCGCTATCCCGATTTGGCAATCGTCCCTTATATACCCGGTCGAATGCGAAACCCCTCGTCCCTGTACCCGTCTTGCACTCTCTCCCTCCTTCTCCCGAAAATCGTCGATCGCGGCGGAATTGGTCGCAGAGAAACCTCGCCGCTAGATGTTTTCGCTCTTTCCGCGTCGCACAAAAGGGGTGTAGACGAGGATGAGGGGGATCGGGGACGCATATATATTCGCCGCTCGCAGCGTATAATTTATACGGCGGGACTTTTTATACATACATACATACATACCTACATCCACGCACGCCTATATATATATATATATATATATATATATTAACGAAAGCATTATCATAGACGCGCGCGCATATATGTATATATATATATATATATATATATATATATATATATATATTGGACACGGTCCCGGCCGCTACCGCGGCGACTCCTCTTCTAGCGGCGCGCGGTCAGCCGCCGTATTATAGCGCGGCCGTAAATTACCCGCAAAGCGGCGGCGCGAGCGCGCTCCGGCATTCGGTATAATATCTGCACCCACCCATCCCCTCCCTCCGGTATAATTAACGTATCGTGTGTCCCATATTTTTCGGGCTAATGCACGAGATATCCGAGCGTGGGGGTATATATATATATATATATATATATATATATATATATATACGCGCTCCTGTGTATGTGTGTAAAAGCCCGCGGAGCTGTAAGCGCGCGCGCGCGCGCGCCCATCGCCAAGGAGGGCGTTGCAATGAAACCGATGTTTTTGATTTATCGTTGTGCAAGCAAGCGCGCGCAGGCATATAGAATGAGAGAAACTACAAGGATGGGAATTTTTGGCCGAATGCGCGCTCGCGTCGTCGGTTCTTGGATCGGGATTTTAATTCGATTGTATAAACCGGGGAGGTGGGCAATTGCGTTTTTGCGAGGGGGTGTGAATTATAACGCGCGTGCGGCTGCGTGGTTTCTGAATGCGAATTAATGGGTTATGTTAATTATGATTTTTTACGCACGCCGGGCTTGTGTACAAATCTTTGTGTGTGCGTGTTTGTGTGCATATGTGTGTGCGTGTGTAAGTACGTTTGAGAAATAAATTATAGACTGGGTGTATTAATAGTAACGATAACGTTGAATATCTTTCCTAACTCATCCTTTTGCGTACTGGAAAAATAGGAATTTATCAAAATTTCTATTTCAAACAAGAAAAAAAATCGGTGTAATGAAGAAAGTTTTTTTTGTTCCAAATTTCTAAGTAAACATTATGCATTATGTTAAAAATATTTATATTGTTCGATAAAATGTTTAAAAACATTATACAATGAATAAAAGGAAAAATCATGAAATATATTTTCTAATTTGAAAAAATTTGGTTGTTTTGTTTAACAAAATTTGTATGTATGTGATTTGGAAAAGGTACATAAATGATCCAAATATCATCAAAAAATAATTTATTTACAATATCATTGCATCCTCAGTCATACTCCTGGCTTTGATTCAGCATTTAATACACGGCATTCTTCAAGAAAATGACAAAATTTTTAGAAATGGATTAAAAGGAATCGGGTAGTAACTGTCACTTTGATCTCAAGATTATTTTAAAAACTCATTCTGCGCTTATTTTGAAAAATAACTTTATAGGCTTGCAGTGATTCGTTATGAAAATATTAAGATTCTTTGACAGAATTTAAGTTGTATAAAGCAATTTGGAGTGGAAAATTTAGAAGGGCGAGATTATATATTTATGAAATCATAAAAATCACATATCTATTTTATCAGGTAACTCACGTTTTTGCTAAGATGTCGACAAATCGATGCGATTGAATCTTTTTGTATAATATGTGATGAAATGATTTTGAAGGTCTTGGTAAGTTAATAGCTGGAGTTGAACGAGTTTCAAATATTCAATATTTCAAATTTCTAACTCTTATCGTTTGTCTCGATTAATTTTTTTAGATTCCCTATAGAAGATTTTTTATATGTAACGTTAACTAGTAATATATATATATATATATATATATATATATATATATATATATATATATATATATAATAAAAAAATTTCATTTTGAAAATTTCTCTGTTTTCAAATGAATATATTTGAAAAGTTTTAGAAAACTATATTTTCTTTCTATAAAAGTGCTAAAATAAACTTATAAATTTTCTATGTAATCGTAAAGATATAGGTTTATTTTTATACTTGATATTATGCAATCGATATAAATTTTAAATTATATAAAGTAGTCGTAAATTTTTCTTTGGAATCGTAAAGATATGATTACTTTATATAATCTAAAAATTATATCGATTGAATACTGTCAAATATGAAATTATTCTGTTAATTTAGATAACCGTAATCTGTGATGTAAATTTTCACATATTGCGAAAAATAATGTCAACCACTTAATAGTTTCATATTTCCTCCATCATATATTTTCCAACTGTGTGTGATATTAATGTACAGAGAACAAATTAATGTATTAATGTACAGAGAAAAATATTAATGTACAGAGGACAAATGTGTATGAACTACAAACGATACGATACATTATAACATTACCGTAGAGAGCAAATTCTATTAAAGTTCAAGTAACATAATTGTAATCGAACGTAACGTGTTGTTCTCAATCGTTGCTCCGTATGCTCGGCAGAACTATCAATTGAACATTAGCCGCGCGCTATTCCCGCGAACTGGCGTGGCCAACTTGCCGCTCTTACAATAACGCGCGTGTCTAGCAGTAAAAAAGAAAAAAAAATAAATAAATCGACAGCGAAGTTTCGCATCGGTGAGGCGATTCCACGAGGGACCGGGGGACGACGATAAACTACGACACGGCGATGAGGCAGGAGGAGAAAAATAATCGTGCCCACCGGTATATAATGCGAATCGTAAGCGTCTGTATGCCGGGCGTATATACTTTTTATTTTTATCCATTGTATCCTATTCGCTCGATACGACTGGTGCTTCGTTTGAGGTCGAGTCGATTATCCGCCCGAAATTCTTATTGGCTCGTCCCGAAAATGAGACGGATGGGCAGACGCAATGTCTTTTGAATATCGATACTAAAATTTTAAAAGCGAACGGAACTATGTCAAAGTCAAAGAACCAGTGCAAATGTAATACTGTATGCGGTATATATATATATATAGGGTTGATACTGTAGGAGATAAAAAAATACCCGTTTTTGATATCAAGAAGGAAACGTATAATGTATAAATCAAATATATAATTAAGGATAATTCGTCAATTTCAACATAATACTTAAGCAGATTCAAGTAATCGTGTAACGTTTCGGTAGCGAATCAGCTGCCTTACTCGTGCTTTATTAAAATGATAGCAACGCTATTAACAAAATTACACGAGCATTCGTCAATAAATTAATTTATAATTATCATAGGACTTTTCAGCTAATTACAAGTTATCAATCTTTCAGTGACTGCGCATTATGCCAATTTTACGGAAACGTAGACAGTGTAATATTCGTTCTAATTGTTGCATCTATCATCGGTGAGGTGTCACAAAGTACTAAATATATAGATGAAATATTCCATCTCCGTGTGTTCCATGTGTAATATTCAATTAATATAATCTTCTCATATAAAGTAATACGTGCACATAATTAATATTATAATATTTTTATTTATTTTTAATTAACTTGTACATAATTAATATCAACATATTGGTTTTAATTTATTGTAAACAAATGTAAATAAGAAATTATTTTTTATCAATTATAATTAAAATTTTTTTTGGTTTTTGAATTCGTAATAAACTTTGATAATAATCATTATATATAAATTTTTTTATATTCTCTTGTACATTAGTTAATTTTTCTCATAATTTAATATATATCATCTCCGAATTCAATCCTTTTTTCCAATGAGGTTCAATATCTCAAATATTAACATTTGCAAAATCGAAGTTATGATTATTATTAAGAATAAACTTTATAAAAAAAAGCAAAAGACATTATCATTACAGATAATTTCATTTGAATTTCATTAGATATAGTAGTATTAATTCCCCACGTACTTCTGGAGTTAGTTAATAAAGATTAATACGAATGAACTATACATGTGTCAAAAAGGAATATTTTATTATGTGATATTCTTAAAGTAGTATTAGATTCATAATGAATAATAATTATTCCTAATTTTATAATAATTATTATTATCAAATTTATACATCAATGAATAATCCCATTACTCCCATATTAGACAATATGGTATTGAATGATTTAGAAGACGAATGTACTAATAAATTAGATTCTATTCCCACGTTTTATGATAAATTTGTAGACCATGTAATTACATATATTCCTATATTCTAAATATATTGAATTCACATTTACAACAGACCACAATTCACTCATGAACTCAAAGTGAATGATTTCATAAATTATTTAAAAGTTAAATTGATAAACAAAAATAATATAATAAGTTATTCTTTGACAGGTACAGGAACATGTTCAGCTAGGTTTCTTAACTTAAACCTTTTCAATGGATCATACAAAACATATCAATGATTTATCATTTGACAGATGAGGTAGTGTTCGTATCAGAGAAACGATATTGGATAAGAAATTTGGAATATGTGAAAATGTTTTTACAAATTAATGATTATCCAGAAAATTCGATAGATTATTATACAAAAAATAACTGCTGAAAAAACAGTTATATAATAAAAACAAAGACAGTAATATCAATGAACGTTAAAATAAGCATACCATATATTTCATAATTGCTTGAAAATATTTCTTTAGAGTTGATTAAATGAAAAATGAATCATCACCACTTGTTAATAAAAATTTTCAAAATTTAATAATAATAATAGCTAAAATCAATGTATTAGATAATAATAATAATGGTGCTTATAAAATAAATTGTCTTGACTGTCATTGGCGAAAGCCAACATAAGTTATGTATTCGCATAAACGAACATAAAAATAATATTAATAAAAAAGATGAAAATGATAAATATGTCATTAATCAACCTACTAATAATAATAATCATCAAGTCGATTTTTGAAAAATAAATTAAATTTACTTATTTTACTCATTGACATCGGACAAATTTTCTAAGATGAATAATGTCTTTTGAGTGAGTCGGTGATAACATATTTACGGTCTGATGAATAATCGCTTGTCTGTCAAAACTACGATTCCATTATTTTTCTTCTTTTTTAACAACGTGATTTTCATCTGTCATAAGTGTAATAAGTGAACCACTACATTCGAAGTTGTAGCGTGAGTGCTCTGAAGAGAAAGGGAGATATATAGATAGGAGGAGGAGAGAGAGAGAGAGAGAGAGAGAGAGAGAGAGAGAGAGAGAGAGAGAGAGAGAGAGCGAGAGAGAGAGAGTTAATCCGTTCCTAAATTAACGCATCTCCCCTTTCTCCCGTTATTCGAAAATCCGCCTATAGACTCGGTTCTAATCAAGAATATTGCTATGTATCTATCACTATCCCTTTGATTAAACAAGCAGTCTTCATAGAAAAGCTATTCATAGCTGGACTTGTGGTCATATGCATGCATGTATGCATATACATATGGATATATATATATATATATATATATATATATATATATATATATATATATTAGATCAAAGAGACGAGCAATACATAATATGCATGATCGAAAAGAAGCCAAAAAGACATGGAATGGTTGATTACGTACCTTGTATCCCTTCGGATTATACTAATTGAAAATTCGTCCTTAAACAATCCCTTGTAGCGATCAATTGATCCCAATAGATAGATAATGGTTGTTCATTTCTTCCGCGTTATATATATATATATATATATATATATATATATATATATATATATATAATCATAAAAGGGATAAAAGAGGCACGGCACGCATACAAACGGCACCACAAGCAGAGTCCGCAATTCCATCTCACGAGACATCGCGAACGTCGCGGCATTAACGAAACGGAGTCCGTCGGGCCGGTGTGGTGTGGAGGTGCGGGGGGGGGGGCTCGGACAAATTGCCGCGACACCCCAGAATTTCCGACGATTCCCGCGTGGCTCGATGGAGCGTGCACCACCCCCCCCCTCCCCGCCTCCCGCGGGCGATCAGTATCTGCATAAGCCGACGCAAACGATCTCAATGCGGGCATAGAAATCGGCTACGCCATCGCGGATTCCCCGACCGTGTCCTCGCGCCGATCCGCTCGATCTCCTTTTCGCCGACTTCTTCTCTTATACGGCTCCGTCTCGCATTCTCCTCCCTCTAAACCTCGCCGTCTCTTTTGCCGCGTCCTCGCCCCTCCTCCCGCCCGACTCGTCCTCGCCGCTCTCCGGCCTAGGCGCGTATATACCCGCCCGCGGTAAGCTATATATCGCCTGCTTTATTTTTCGCCCTTCTTTAACTACGATCTCATCTCGGCCATTCTTTGCGCATACCTCGTCCGCGCGTCTTTTTCTACTTCTTTTTTTTTTTTGCTTTTTTTTTTTGCCGCTCGCCCCATTTGACTACCGAAACGCTTATCCGAATTCTGCGTGATCCTGGCTTTGTTTTTATACTTTGACGTTTTTTGAAGTCCTCCACTTTTTTTTTTGTCCTCCAAGCGCAATTTCGGCTACTCCTACCTGTGTTTTATTTAACTTTGCGTACTTCTTCCCCATTGTTCCGCGGTTATACATTTTTGTAGAATCGCAAAGATGCTGCCCCGTTAGACGATTGCTTCGGCAGTCCAGTTTTATCGCGCAGCTATTGTTTCAGAAAAATCCTAATTGGAGTTATAGCAATTCAGTGAATAGTTTGTTATTAAATTTTGTTACTCGAACACAATGCCCTGGAACGGCAGCTGTCGTACGTAATATCTTTCGGAATACTATAATGGACAACAGAAAAAAGAGAGAAGGAAAGAAGGAAAGAAAGAAAGAAAGAAAGCGAGGGTTTAATATTGAAAAAAAGTTGCACCACCAGTATACACTGAGAGCCGCTGATCAAGCAATCAGAAGCGCGTTCTCCGAATTTCTCGGGTCGTTCTCCCCTCCCCCCTCCCCCCTCCCTCACCGCCCGCTCTCAACTTTCCGAGCCTCTCTCTTACATTATATTAGAGCGCGGTCCCGCTGTGCGCCGCTCCTTCATCTCTCGCGGGCCCCGCTCTCCTCGTTTTTGCACGCTCATTATGTATGCGCGATTCTAACTTTTTTACGAGCTCGGCCCGTCCTCTCTTCTCCGTCGGACGGACGCGCGCGGGCGCGGGCGCGGGCGTCCCCTCGCCAGGAGCGGCGGAGCCGCAGGTCGGCGGGCGCGCGGCCCGTCGTAAAGCGCGCGACTCCGTCGGGTCGGCTCCGGTCGGCGCGGCGCGCGGGGCACCCTGAAAAGCAATTGACGCCGGGCGCGCGCCGTCGTGCCGCGTTTGCGCGCGCCGCAAAGGACCGAGAGAGCGAGCCGGGGCTGGAGAGCGGAGGGGGGGGGCGGGGGAGAGGGGCGGCGGTGAGATATACATCTTAAGATCGAGCGCGGCGAAGTCGGCGGAGATCGTCGTCGCGGCTCCCGTTCCGCGAGGTGGGTTGCGCGCGGCGTCGCGCTCCCCCGGCCGAGAGATGCGTTACAGGGGCGTCGTAGCCACCGTGGGCGCGAGGCAACACGGCCTTTGTATTCTAATTTCCGTCGTAAAGAGACGCCGCAGCCGCGCGGTCCGTGCGCGTTGGCGCCCCGCGCGATAGCGAATCGCATTAATGCGCCGTCGGGGCAGCGACGCTGGCTACTCGGTATACTCGCGTATGCACAGACACACACGCGAGTGTACACATACACAGGCATGTATATATATATATATATATATATATATATATATATATATATATATATATATATATGTTCATCGTAGCTTTCACCGCCCGAGGAACAGGAGGTTATTTGCACGGAGGGAGATGCGCCGTTGATAATTTAACGGGAGCTTTGAAAAGAGAGTTCTGTAGGCTTGAATGATCTTATAGATCTGTTAATCGAGGGGCTGTTATGCTAGAAAGAAATATATACCGTGGTTGACATGTCAAGTATATTGTGAAACGTATTCGTTGGAAAATAGATGACACTGCTATTGGTATAATATTTCGGTGTTGCCTACGATAAAATGTAGACGTTGGGAACAGTCGACATAGGCGATTGCCTGCGGTGCGTAATCTTTTCTTCAAATTAAAAAAATCATAATATTAGAATTCAACGAATATGACAAAATTTCTGCCTGATAAGGTGTTTTTTTTTACGCGGAGGTTTGCTTCATTGTTTCAGTATCAATGAAGATGCGATTGTAAAGATTAGCGTACTCGTGCAAGACTGTATATAAGAAATTAAATATGCTCCGGCTCCATAGAAAGCGGCATATACATTTTAAAGCCGGCGAAGAAGCGAAGTCAATCGGCGGAAAGAGTTGGGAGATGACGATTCGCGGGCACTGATCAATGACATACTAGTTGTCTACCACACTGGCACTTATTAACCAACTTGGGTACGAGAATGAAGTTTATTCTGTCCCATACGAACAATAAGTGATATTTACAGCCCTACTTCACGTGCAAACTGCTACGTGAACGACAGCAAAAAAGAGAATTTTGGCATCGAATTGTTATAGGTGCACGAAGCCACGGGTTGAGCCCGTCGAATCATCAGTCCAGCTACGTTTGTGATGCGTCAAAGGTCTGGCAATTAATAGGAATTTCAAAAAAATTTATAAAACTATTATTGGATTGCCTACCAAAGTGAAAATTGTGGATAGGCTAAAAGAATCACGATAGATATGTTATTTTGATGCATCTACTTTTTTCACCTAACTGATAAAACTTATTCGGAACCACTTAAACGGCAAGTTGATCCATTGATCGTGGCTTGTAAAATAAAAACTAGGCGATTGTTTCCTGATCGTAACGTGGTTAATATTCGTTAAAAATTAAAACAAATACTATACAGATTACTTCCAACGCCTCATATACGATGAAACGACGATTTTATCTTTTGCCATTGTTATTAATTATAATATTTTGCAAACACATCGTAGACCCCCGCCGCTGATTAGCACCGATATTTGGAAGCATAAACCAAGCGACGTTAAATGACATAAAAAAAAAATATAATATTTTATTATTTTACATCGACCATTTCAAAGCAATATTTTGTACCCACAATCAAATTCTATATCTTATTTACATTATTTGTTCTTTGGTTTTTGATCGAGCATGGTACGTCTAAGAGTAGACCACCTCTCATTCTACTGATGAGCCCAGCAGGTGGTTGTAGGACGAGACGTACAAAAATTGTTCTTTTCCGTTGATTTAAATATTGTACAACATTTTTACTAGATTTTTCCTTACATATTTCCTATATAATGAAGTCTTAATTTGTGGCTTAATCGCCTGAAAGACAATCGTCAATGTTCAAACAGTGCTTGGCGAAAATTCCCATTTAATTTATTATTTAAATTTGCATAGGACTAATTTTTAGTTATTCTTCACTTTCTACGGGGGTGACTAGAAACGAGGACAATTTATTTCATTATTTAATTAAGTTTTGACTATTTAATTATTTAATTATAAATATATTATTCTATTTGACTGTAATACCGATGAAAATATTTCTTAGTTTATTTAAATTTGCTTCTTTCAATTATATAGCATTTCTTTTTCTATCATTCATTATATCGTCTTTATTGAAAGCTCGATGTACCAAACAAATTTTTTAAGTCGAAAAAAACCCCATTTAATTTACGGTGTATAATTGTCTCTTGTTTTTTCCTCCGTTTAATTCACACTAGCATATTCAGCTAATGCAACAGCAAGGTAAAACGTGATAAAACAAAAATTTATATAACTAGCTGAATCGCAATGTAGCCCCGTGCCATATATAGAGCGACATCGCATTAATCATATATATATATATATATATATATATATATATATATATATATATATATATAAGCGACCGTGCGGCTTCAACGCGCGCGCATATAAGCGCTCGAAACGAAATAAATAAACTTCCGTCAAATTGAAGTTGGCCGCTGCCGACTTCAAACGGAATTCCGCTTGCAACCCTCTCCGGTACAAGTATCTCACTGCATAGTTGCTCTTACGTGCCTGCACTATGTATATACGCGTATATCTTTGTGGCAAAACGTATATGAGAGGGCGAACATGCATAACATCCAGACCTCCCCAAGCCGCGCGCACTCGCTCGTTCATTTACCACGCACGCCTCTCGTTCCTTTGCATTTCTGCTTCCTCTGCGACTCCACCTCCCCTCCACCCTCTTGTACTTTTTATACCTCCGGACGATCCTCTTTCTTAATCTCGCTTCCTCCTCCGGCCTACTCTCTTTCTCTCTCGCTCGCGGGCCTTTTTCGAAACTAAGCAAAAGAACGAGCGCGAAAGCCGAGAAGACGTCCGTGAGAGATAGCCGAACAGGGTGTACATGTATAGAGAAAGTAAATGGCGCCCGAGCACGTTCGAGTCGCGGTGCAAAGAAAAAGCCAGGTAGAATTAGATTTTTGGATGGAATTAAATAGAAGCATGTGAGGAACGGTGACAGTCCTCGGACGCGCACGTTATTCTAATAAGTAGTAAAAATGGCGCGTGTATCTGCAGTTTGCGCTTTCCGTATATCTGCGTAATAAATAATAAAGAAATATGAATGTAACTGTGTTTCGGTTGGGGGATGGGGGGGGGGAGAAAGAGAGCAAGAGAAGTGACGATGGGAGCAGCGTCGAAGCAGGCAGAGATGGCAAGAGCCGTATAGAAACGCGAGAGAAAAGAAGGAGGTAAAGTCGAGGGGCCGATGAGAAAGAAGCAGAATCGCACGTGAGACACATTGTATATATGAGAGAGAGAGAGAGAGAGAGAGAGACGCAGATGTAGCTTTGTGTTTCTCAGGTGAGCGTTATAAATGAGCTTGGGGGTGGGAGATGAAGGAGGAGGAGGAGGGTGTATAGTGTAGGGTGGTCGCGCGACCACACCTATGTATACTACCAAAAAGTCGGACGCGACCACCGCGGAGTCAAAATCCCCCCTTCCACTCCATTCTCTCCACACGCGCCGAAACGAATGTACACACACACACGCGCGCGCGCGCGTGCACGCGCACACACGCATATACATATATATACGTAATCAAAGTTAGGTAGGCCACACTGGGCGCATTTACGAGGATACGAGGATAGTGTGGCGATTCTGCGCGCGAATAAATTTTGGCGGGAGAGATCCTTTGAAACAATGACTGTCCCTTGTCTTATTTAATTAGAATTGTCTCGTGACGCTATATTTGCTTTTTTACGAGCAGTCAAGAAGCCATAAATTTTATTCATGCAAAACTCCCCTAAAGGCATTGTCTTGAGCGATATGTTCAGAATTGAGCTAAGCATATAGTCTGACAATTTTATACGAAAATATCACGTCATTCGTTATACTATAAAAAAAATTAACTGAAAATATTAAAAACGAAGGACAGAGTCATTAATCTGTACTTGGTACGCGTCGAAAAAAACTCATCGAGCTCGTTTATATATATATATATATATATATATATATATATATATATATATATATATATATATATATGTCTATGTGCTTACGTGTACGATGTGCATAAATTCATATTAATTCACTGTAAAGGCAAGGTTTACGCAATTTTAACCTATAAATTCGAATTTTAATTTTCTATTGGGAGAATATAAATAACGAGTCATTAATAAAGGGATCATAAACTATACAACTCGAAATAAACCAGGCGTCCTTATATGCATTTACATATATAGACATTGCGATCGTAAAATTGCGCGGCTCGCATTTTTTTTGTTCGTTCATTTGTTTTTTTTTTTTCTGTTTTCGTTGTTTTTCTCTATCCCGTGCCCCCCTTATTTCCATGCGCGCCGCGAACTCGCGCAAAGCCAATCAAGAACAGATTGAATCGAATATCAAACAGGAGCAAAGAAAAGCAGAGAGAGAACGAGAAAACGGAGAGGAAGGAACCCGGGGGGGCGGGGGGTGGTGAGGGGATCCTTATAAGAGGTAATCGTCGACGCGGTGGTCCAGCGACCAAGGCGATGCTTCTGTTCCGCGCTCGCCCCCCCCCCTCCCGCCCCAATCCCCCTTACGGCGCGCAAACTCCAAATTGCCAACGCGCGGCCCCATTATCCTCGCGTCGGCGGTTCCGATCTCTTGAGCCTCGGCTGACTCAATTCGTCTCTTTCACTTTTCGTGTTGTACGGGGCACGGCGCACGCGCGCGCTTGCGGACTGTGCAGCGAGCGCCGATCGTCCAAGAAGGACCGAGGAGATATTGAACGATGGGATCTCTCATTCGGACAAATTGTGCGCGCTCTATAATATAAACGCCTCGGCGCAAATCCATGCGGCGTCGGCTCGTGAGAGAGATGAGAGGAAGAGAGAGAGAGAGAGAGAGAGAGAGAGAGAGAGAGAGAGAGAGAGAGAGCTGGATTGAATCCATTTATTGATTTAAAGAAATATATCTTTTGTGGTAAGTCACAGAAATCTATTACAAAAATACATGTTAAAAATATAAATTATAATAAAAACGGCATTCGTAAATTAAGAGACTGATAGGTTATAGATGTCATAATATCTTGACCAATTAACCCTTCTAATATATTAGTGTAAAATCTTATCGATTTGTGTATATATATATACAATTATTATAAAAAACATTTTCAACTTAGTTTTGCTGTTCGCTGATCAGAAACCGATTAGATTAGGGTTTTATAAAAATGATATATTCATTTTTATTTTTATAATTTTTTAGTAGACTTTTTATATTTCACATTATACGGAATTGAACATAAACAAGATCGGTTTTAATGTCCTTGTAATTATATTATATTATTGTATAAAGATTGTAAGAGCGATAAAAGCATTCGCTCTTTTCACTCAGTATTACATTTCTGTAAGTGACTAGAGAGTAAAAAGACAGCAGTCGCAATCCCTATCCCTTATGCCGTACCGTGTCAGTCACTTTTATCTTTTGAAGCCAACAGGGCCCAAACTGATTTTTGAATAGAGGGAAGTGATTAAGAGTGATGGGCTTAAAAGGAATTATCCGCTCTATGGACGATGTAGTTTTCAACGAGTGTTTGTGCATCATCAAAGATATCAGAAAGTTTTTTTATTCCAAAGCTCTTTCGCATGATGCCTGACGATAAAATCTGGATCACACGAGCTAGTAAATTTAATTAAACTGCTATGATAAGGTTTAGCCGAACGCTGCGAAGCACTTGTAAACTCGAAAGATGAGCAGGACATAGATGATGTCGTCGGAGACTATATATGGTCGAAAATAATTCATTAAAGGAATAAGTGCGATGAAGTCTATATTAGCACTTGAAACTTCAGCAGCAATATTAAGAGAGTCAGAAGTAAATCAGGATGAAACATAAACTAAGATTTCGGAAGTATTTTGATCAGTAGCAACATATCTGCTCTTTTGCAGATTGTTTTATATTGATGTGTAAATGTCAAGTTAAAAAAGAGAGAGAGAGAGAGAAAAGGAATTGAATTGAATAATTTTTATTTGTTCAAGGACTCCAGGTTCTGTCTGGATATGACAGTACAAAAATTATTTGAGACAGTTAATGAAAAAGCACAAGCATGAAAATTATGATTTATAATCTAAGGTTCAATTGAAATGAAATTAAATAAAACTATGTATATAATAGGTGGTAAACATAAAAATTAATCTTTAAAAATATTTAAATAAAGTAAAAGTAAAAATAATTACGTTTAAATTGCATTTGACCTAGTTATAATAGAGAAAGAGCTCGAATTTGAAGGAATCTAATTGGTCACGAAGCTTCAAATTTCGCTTCGCAAAGAAGGAGCGTTGTTGTGCTCAGTTAGATTAGGGAGGGTGATAGTTCCAAAGTCGGAGGGCTCGTATAGCGGTATTCATCGTACGCTACGGTTTAAGCTGAAGTTTACCGCTAAGTCTGCATATAGTGGTGCACGGAAATCGAATTAAGGGAATGTTAAGGATTTCGTGAGAATAATCATGGGATCTAGAGAGAGAGAGAGAGAGAGTGAGTGAGTGGAGAGAGAGAGAGAGAGAGCGACAGAGGGAGAGACAGATTGTACGTATATTGTCGAATGAGAATCCTAATAGGTTGAAGCTTGTTTACGGTGAAAAAATTATGTTGCCAATGAGAATGGAAGATAGGAGTATAGTGGAGAAGCCATTTATGTAAGCGCGCATTTCTAGCAACATGGCTCTCGTCTTAGAGGCATTGATTGCAAAACTATAGTACTTGAGGGAACAAATAAATTTACGATTCAGATGAAGCTTGGAGAACAAGAGGGAAGGTCATAAATGAAGAGACTGAAAAGCATTGGATCGAAAAATAAATCCGGGAATATTTTGATATCACACAAGGTAGTTCAGAATAAAGTTTATTCCGAGATTCGTCGCCAAATGGCGAAAAGAGGAATACAAGTGAAACCAACTACAAACAGGTGGACGCGATTATTAATCAACCATGTATTATTGACATAATCACAGACATCATAAATTTCAATAACAGCGGGAAGAAAGCGAGTGAGACAGGGAGAGTGTGAGTGAGATGTACTTCTGATTATACTCCCCTCGCCTTTTGGCTTTTTAAAAACGAGTGTAGAAAAGCATAACGTAGATTTTTAATAAAGTTCCATTCTTTTTTTAATTAAATTTTTTTGAAATGTCTAAAAATTCTGCCTCCTCCATTTCAATTTAGTCGAATGAACTTGTAAAATTAAAATTAGCAATTAATACCAACAAATTTATGCGACATGACGCTTTAAAGTGACGTTAAATTTCTAATTATGACGCACAATGCTAACAATGCGATAAAAATTCTTTAAACTTGACATTTTGATTTTAAACGACAATTTTTTACCAATATCCATTAGCTGTGCATTAAAAAAATCCACAATGACAAAGTGCGGACATTTTTGTCGATAATTTAGCATATATAATGGAACGAAAATGGTGAATTGTATCGCAATACTTCAATGGCAATTTGTCACGATTTACCTCCACTCAACATATATACGTATGTATGTATATATGGGATTGCAATACCTCTTGCTAGCAATTAAATCCAGCGTTAAAATGAAATACTGCGCGCACAGGTTAAAATTACGTATATCCCAAGCCAGCGCGAGACACCCCCTCTCCACGTATGCAAATCTCCAAATTAATCCAGAATCCGAATTACCATATTGCTGATCTAATCCCGCGCGTGCCACCAACCAGGCTCGGAACCCTAACCCTATCTATCCCCCGCCCCCCTCGCCCTCCCCCCATAAAAGTTTCAATAAAAGAAAGACGCCGTGCAGCCGTGCTTCCCGGTATCGCGGGCTATTTCGTACGAGCGTCGGCTCGATAAACTTATTGTTTGCCACGGACGCGCTGGCCATAATAGACGAACGGGCCGCATCATCGGGGATCATCGGGAGGGCCCGGGGCCGCGCCGCGGCAGCCTCGGTAGCCGGGGCGATTCTCCTCGGTCTCGCCTCGGAGGGCGATTTTTCAAATCGGCCCCCGGCCTCCGGGTAAGCAAAAGTCCCGCCTTAATGAGCGACCGCAGTGGGTGACGCGCCTCCGACCTGGGATCTATATCTCAGCATCTCAACCGCCCCGCCCCGCCCCACCAACCGCCGCCATCCTCTGCGGGAGCTTTTGTTTCGCAGCGGGGATAATCTACCAATTGGTCGGTACTGCGTCGCGATCGGATTCTTCCACGGAGCGCGGTAACCGCGAGGGAATTTATCGCTCTGCGTGTTTTCGGCGCAGGGGCGTGCGTGTCATTGTCGTGGCTCGCGGGCAAATTTATATATGGAGATTCGCCGCGCCGATACCGCTCTTATGTCTTATTTGTAAAGAGCGCCCGGCGTGAAAGGATGTCTTTGATCGCGACGGGCCTGTCGCGATAAAGTCTCGATTTATTCGCGCATTAAGTCCTTATTATGGTTCGTTAAAATTTCGATTATTAAACCAGCGGCCACTTATTGATTGCCCGTAGCGATTGGCCATGCCAAATTTTAATGTTTAGAGGCAGAGAGAAAATGACCTTGATACGAATATTCTACAGAAGATTTAAAAGATCGCACAGCTAAGATTATTTATTATTGTGGATACGTTTAATAATGGTTCTACATAGAAAAAAATCTTAAATCCCAATATTGATGAGATAAGCGCTTAAGTTACCAGGTAGATGGGAAATTAATTGGTTACTCATGTTTATGATTATTATCTTCTCTAAGGACATCAATTTTCTTGTGAGTTTATATTCATTTGGAAGGACAGCATTCTAATTCCAATATTTAACAACGTCGATAATAAGGCAATGACTAATTATTTATTCTCCTATTTTCATTAGAATTGCTTGTTCTTAGCTATTATAAGACAAGCCTAGGTATAATAAAATTGTTATTCTTGCATAGCATGGATTCAGTGCAATGAATGATTGCAATGAATGATCAGTTTTATTTATTTTAGTATTTATTTATAAATCTATTATTGTATCATTGTATCTAAAATTTTTCCAAATTCCTGTCTATAAATTTGATAAATATTAATTATTGACATTATCTAGTAAGATTCTGACCTTAGGTTTAGATATAAATTTCAATTCTTCTTATGATTTCTCCAATCAACCAAATCATGCAATTACAGCAATTAGACAATCCCATTCCTTTTTAAGCATTCCCAACTTATTTTAAAGATTTTTGAAACATTTTTAATTATATTAGCTTTACCATTACTTACATTTATGTTTAAGTATAATAAGAATTATTGCATCGATCGTAATTATAAAGTATATTTTATAGACTCTCTTATGGTCCGTTTCTTGTATAAAAATAATTATCAAATTCATGGAAAAGAATAAGACCTTGTAACAAAGGTTGCCGATTACACGTATTTAAAAAATGCACTGTAAAAATGAAAAAAGGAATTACTAATTTAAGACTTTGCCTGAGAATTTGATTTTTATACAGGAAGAACTAAGTGACTCAAATATCTGAATAACAATTTATTATAAATATACAACATCGGAAAAATGAAATCGGCTGCTGTTTCACGAATCCAACGATACCTTTCGAACCTCGGGATTTGCGAAGTGAATCCGCCGGTGTGCAGTTAAAACTTTGGAATGGAAGTACTAAAACCGCGAAAATGATCCAACTTCATTTCATCGAGCGAGTTCAATCGGAGTTTGAACGGCGGGCCGGCCTCCCCCGCGACTCCACGTGTACTAAAATTAATTGCAGATGAATTTCGAATGGCCCTCATTGATAACCGTCGACCTTAGTTCGTTCGCAGTTTGACCGAAGTCGGGATTAGGATTGACGGTCTTGGATTAATTTCCATTGTTCCGCGGACTCGCCAGAAAATCAATTCGTAACTTGTATTTTTGCGCAGTAAGTTCGACGTATTGTTCGTAAATCCTGTATAATATAGATGGCCTTCGTGTAAATTAATTCGATGGAAATTTCTCATTTTTCGTACTTGTCGTACAGCTACAACTTAATCTTAATTTTATCATCTAATAACAAGATATTAATTATTCTCACCATTGTTGTAACGTGTTCTATTAAATGCAGAGCTATGGTTGCACATGCAGATATTAACCGCGGTAGTATAAGAAAATACGGTTGTGATATAGATATTAATGTAGTCAAATAACGTAATAATAGTAAAACCGCAGCGATTACGCAACATTATAACCGTGTGTGCCGAAGTGCGTATTTATAATGCTCACTATTTGCGGCACACATATATAGCTGTATTATCCCTTTTTATGCGATAGCCATTATATTCGGCTTATAATTTTTATCACTATAGCAGTTACATAGATTGTTAAAATACACTAATAATTATAGTAAAACACGGCAATGAAATTCATAAAAAATATCGCCACTTTTAAATTAAATAATTGTTCATATCATTATTATTGGAGAATGTCTTTAATACGTTTATATATTTAATTGGAACATCAATTCCAAAATCATAAACAAAGATGATCAAATAAACTGCCGCAAATGCATTTTATTAATTTATTATTAAAAAAAAAAAAAAAAACGTACTGAAATTTTGTTTATCAGCAGAACGCGACGTCTGCTTTATCTACGCCTTGTCCGCCTTTTTCTTTTTCCCATGCAGTTTAATAGGGAAAATTTTGCGATGCGTTCGTCGCGTATATTTACATCGAGTATATTATCGCATACGTAATCGTCGTCGGCATCTCTCGGAAGAATACGATTATATTACGCGATACATTCTTATGCGCGTGTCGAACTAACCAGAAAATAGGGATAAATCGTATAAAACGTCCAAAGCGTTCTGATTGCGTCTTACGTTCTTCTACAACATCTTGCCGCCGAACGATATTGTCACTTTACTTTTTGAGGAAACTTTTCTTATTTTATTTTAATCCTTTGCAAAAGAAATCTAACGTTTTTTAACAAAAAAAAGTCAGCAGATCTATCGCGATATAGAAAATTTTGCACGTTTCAAAAATATTCTAACTTGAAATCCATGGCTTACTTTATTAGAAATCTACTGCGCTTTAGAAAATAAATTTTCCAATGCTTTTAACATTCCAAAAAAAAACACGATTACCGATTCCGTAATCTATACACTCAAAAACTAATATTATAGTAATAAGTGAATGGTCCTAGTAATTGTTGACAAATAAATAGGAAATAATCTAAAAGGATCTAATCGCGTATCAACCAATTACCAGCGACCATTTACTCCGCTTGATCACCCGGCAAAAATTGTCCGCGGAGCCGCCTTTCATAAAACCGGGCCTCCGGCGCTCCACACGAACACCGATTTCCAGCCCGACGCGACGCGGCCCCCGCTCTGTGGGAGTCATCTTAATCCCCGAGACTCTGCCGCGGCGGCCGCGAAGGTTTACGACGCCCTCCCGAGCTATTGGCATTCCAATCTCGCCGATTCCGCGCGCGATAATGAAAATTCTGGCGCGATCTCGACCGTATATATATATATATATATATATATATATATATATATATATATATATAGTAGGTACGCGCATACTGAACGGTCCATCGCGTGCCAGCGGCGCGCGAGAGAGGCGACCACCGGCGTGCAGGCGCGCCGAACTCGCCGGTTGCTACTTTTTTTCTTTTCTTTCGTTTTTTTTTTTTTTTTAATGTCCTTTTTCTTTTCTCCTGGTTCGCGCGCGCGCATTAAATGCTGACGCTCCGCGCGGCAAGCGCATATATATATATATATACTAGTCAGACACGAGCCAGCACGCGCCCCTCCCCCATATACGCGCTCACATGAGCTCATAGGCGCGTCCGTCCGCCTCGTTTATTTCTCTTCTTTCTTTCGCATCTACTATGAGCCCTTTATCTCTCTCTTATGCTCTTTTCTCGAGCCCTCTGTCGTATATATATATATATATATATATATATATATATATATATATATATATTTTTATACATACACAAATTTATTTGATTTCTTTTTTCGCAGAGAGCAAAAGTAATGGTCTACTGCTGGCTGGAACTGTGGAATAGCGAAAAGTATTGCTCGGTGTGAGAATCTGTCGTGCGTGCAGAGTGTGAAAAATCAGGTAACAGGCATGCGCTACAGACTTCAATGCTCCTTTGGTTATTGTATAATATATATATATATATTATATATATATATATATATATATATATATATATATATATATATATTATTTGTACTTTTCGATACTTTTTTATTGAATACAGAAAAGTGAAAGGTGAAACTGGAAGGTCATTGTATGTTTTAAGAGCGCTTCTACAGCAGAAAGGCGGTATTAATTTTGATGAGGTAATTAACTACAAATCTTATAAATTTTTCTACAACGAGCTCAATAATATTTAGGCATTCGTGGAAAAAATAGAAAGTTCTGGCAATGAAGTTAAACGATGTATAAATAAAGAATTATATTTTATTGTTATGCAGGATTTTCCTTAATATTAACACACTTTGTCCAACGTTTTTCGAACATTAATATTTCTGCTCAGGAGTGAGATTCTAGAATATTGTGAAATGATTTATCTATGGTGGTTCTCAACTTCTTGGCTTGATGCGAAACGCAGACCAGATAAAGTTTTTCGAATAGATGGATTCTAAGGATGTCAAATCGGCAGAAAATCGTATTCCAAATCTAAAAGTTTTTCCATCGCCAACTGAACCATTTGTATAGGTGCCTTGTCCTGGTGAAAGATGACTAATTTCTTCTAAGCGAAGATTTCTTCTAGCCAATCGCGGCGTCAACTTGGTCAAGAAGGCAGGAACAACTTTTGCTTATTATTCTGCTGTCTTCTGTTAGGTAATCAGTTAATAAGATGCTTTTTAAATCGTACGGAAAACAGATTTTTTATATTATTAATAAATTGACGTACATATTAACTTCTCCAAAAACTAATTTGTTATTTACTTTTCTTGTATGAAAAAAATTGTCAATGACATCCTTTCAACGGATAGTCATCTCTGACAATTGCAATAAATTAAGTAATTTACCACTAATTATAAAAAATAGATTTAGCCGAGGCAACAAAATTACTAACGACGGAAATTGCATAAAATAATCGTTGACGAAGAAGATTTTTTCATTTGTACATAATTTATTTATTAATGATATGCTCTTCGGTGTATTAATTTTGTTAGTGAGCTTGCCCAGCTTATTTACGAACGCGATTATTTACGAACTCGCTCCAGACGTTGTGCCACATTAGAAAATTTTGAAAATTCTTATGCACGTTAGAAAACTCGCTAGGTTTTAATGATTTTTGCCACGACCGTCGATTTAATCTATAATCTCTCTATTTTATTCAAAAATTACAACTAAGAAACCAAATATATCTGCGCTCTAGATATCGAGAATTGTACTTTATTTTTTATTTTCTTTTTTTTTTTTTCAAGCATCAATATTCGCATTGTCGCGGACGTTTGTCAGCGAAGTCAAAAACCGGCACAAGCGTGAAAACGCGCGCGAGCGAAAAGTCGCGGGCTGAGCCGCGCGATCGTTCGCGCGCGATTCGTCGATATCTTCGGCGACGTCTCGCCTCGGTCCGCCGGGAATGTATATAGCGATTTGCCCGACGGAGCGTGGACGAAGCGTATCGAAGCGACGAACGTCGCGCGCGACGGCTTTTATGCGAGCGAGTGCCGCGCCATTCTCCGTTCCCTTCGGTCGCGCGGCGGCGAACGGGAAAAACTAACAATCGAGCGTGCGCACGATCGAGCGGAAAAGACCGATGGGGCTGGATGGGGTGAGCGGCGGGAGGGGTCTAGAAAACGGCAAAACGGAAGAATCTCCGCGCGCGGCGGAGACGCTGTAAAGGGAGCGACTGGCGCGGAGACAATATATATATATATATATATATATATATATCACAAGAGCTCCGAGACAGGCATAAAGGGAAAATTTTTCAGCGATGCAGACAAATTTTTATCGCCATTATACGCTTCGGGCCATATCTGCGCGTTTGCGAAAATCGAAGACATACACACACACACACACAGACACACGGATTATATATAGCTGAAGTATTCGACAAATGTAGCCGTGAAAGATCGTCTCTGCCTACAATGCCAGACGCGATTTTGTGCTGAATCTTAGATTCGGATGGGTGGAATGCGTCGACGACACAACTCGACGGGATAATTTAATGAAAGTTATAACTTTTTTTAAACTAACTCTAATAATATCTGTATAAGTGTCAATGTTGTTTATCAACATTGTAGAATTTAAATAGGGTCGTACAGTCGAAGTTTTCAATGAGGCATGTATATGTGATCAACGCCGTGATAAAGAAGCTACAATTGAAGCTACAATGAAAAAGAAAATACAAACAACGCAAAAATTCTTCCTTAATATATAATTATTATCTGTTGACAATAATAATCCTAATATATAATAATATAATACAACATATTTAGCATATAGTGCCAAATTATCAAAGATTAATAATTAGAAGTGAAATTAGAGCATTAAAGAATTAAAAAATAATTATAATAATAATAAATAAATCATAATTACAAATGAAATTTGGATAACGGTGGGTTTAAGATTAGCGAGATGTAAATGTATTTGTAAATATAATTAACATGCTTAAAATGTCAATTTTAATACAATGAATTAAATATCTGAGTTAAAGTTTTTTTTTTAGTTTTCACTCCGGTTTTAGCAAAGAATCTGATTATTACTTAAGGTCGTACAAAAAATAAATTCATAAACTACTTCTGAAAATTATATGATGACTATGTGAAAACTATCATGATTCTACTATGCGAATACTGATTCTTATTATAATTAAGTATCAATAAATTTATCAAATTATTTAGGATTATGTAACAATGTTTCTTTGAATTTTAAAAATAGTAATGCTTATTAATTGTAATTATGAGTACTCTATGAAAGATAAAAATATTTATGATTCTAATAGTTCTGTTTTTAAAAACAAAAATATATAACTATATTCTGTGTTTTTTCTTGTTGTTGCTGTTAAAAATTTAGGTGGTTTGGTTAAAATAAAAATACAAATTCCTCTCGTTTATTACTAATATTTTGAGTAGGAAAACATGCTCATTATTAACAAAGCCAATTCAATCATCTTGATACCTATAACATTATATACAAACATGGGCCTGCATTTTGTCGATACAAACGTGCACCTCCCCATTTTGTCGATGAGTCTTAGCACGTAGCCGAAGAACTATTTTCAACTTTTCAAAATGCATCTACACCCTTCGTGTACGACTTCACCCGCTCATGTATCGTCGAGCCGCGCTAGTGGTGAAAAATCATATTTGCAAGACACCCTGTATAAGCATCCGCGGGGCGGGATAGGGGGGGCACCGATATATCGCGTTAATTAATTCTCACCCCCCTCCCCATTCGTGTGCATTAAAACGCGCCGATCGCGTCGTTTCCCGGAATCGTTGTGCGCGCGTGCCCCGAGGAAAAGAAAATGAGCGAAATGAAAATTATCGCGTCTATTGCCGCCGTTCTCGGCCCACCGCAGAGAGAGAGAGAGAGAGAGAGAGAGAGAGAGAGAGAGAGAGAGAGAGAGCACGACGGCAAGGCGCGCGACTAAACCCGTTATATAGCCGACGCACCTGATGTCCACGGGACAGTTTCCGTCGTCCTTCTTCCTTTTATTTGCCTTCGTTGGATTATGGTCTGTACTATATATATATATATATATATCATATAGGAGCGCCGCGCTAACCGAAAAATATTCAACCGGTAGACGCGTGAGCATCTTCAATAATTCATTTGCAAAAGGAATTGAAGAAAATTGCATAGGTTTTTCTATACGGCTAGCAGTATATATATAGATATATATAGCGATAGCAGCGTTCAAGGTTCGATTTTGCGGTCGTATAGAGAGAACTATAAGGCTCCTTCGTTTGGCTCTAGGAATTCGAGAATGGATGTTTTAATGCGATTTATTGGGGCGCTGCCCGTATATATTTGTAAAAGGGGCGCTAAAAGTGCAAAATGTGTAATTTGAGTTTGAAACGATTTGAAAGTTTTGACCGAATTGTACACTACGATACTTCGGATTTACAGTTGAAACGGATGGGATTTATTGAAAACGTTAATAAATAAACAATACATCAATGTCACTGATAACTGCGATTTTACTTATGCTGGCAAGTAATTTGGTGCACATATTTCAAAGATTAATTATTTGATTAATCGTTATTGCGAGTCATAATTAAACTTATTTATTAATTTATTAATATATAATAAATTCATCTGTAGAAATCTGACAGCGATGTATTCATTTAATTAATTAATATACGTAATGTACAGATTTCATCAAATTTAAATTCAAAATATGGAATGACTTAATGGAATATGTAAATTAATCGAGATTAGTTCAAAGTAATAAGTTCATTAAGAATATTATATTATATAGTTATCAAACAGATTGGTTAATGTTTTTGGGTTTGTAATTAGAAATGGAAAATATATTTATGAAATTATATTTCTATTAATTATTTACCATTAATTTTTTTTTCCATTCTTATTATAATTACATGAAAAGCAGACTTTAATAAGTGAGATAGAATTTACGATATCTGCACGCTTTTCGTAATGAAAAGGTACGTGTACACGGTGAAAAATTACTGTATAGTGTATACTGTATACGACAGATTAAAAGATTCGGAAGTGTTACCCAGAGTATTAAAAAAAATTGACTGCTATTTTTTTTTATAAAATCTGTAGCACTTTTTTTTATATTCTAGGGACGAGGCGAGTCACCGGAGAAACAACTGTGTCCAGCTTGATAAAATGCATTAATTTTTTAAAAACAGTAAGTATAAAATATCTTAATTTCTTTTCGTGTCAATGAACCTTACATTTATTATTTTTTTTTTTTTGGTGTTTACAAAGTTTTCCATCGCTTTTAATTTGATTCATATGTTAGTAATTATAACATACTCTTTGCCTCATATGAACGTACAATTCTATGGCAGCGCAAAAATCCAATTTTTCAAATCCATTACAGAACTCGATAATGATAAATAATCATACAGTACGCAGTAATTCAAGGGTGTATTTTTTTTTAATCAAGCCAGTGCAAAGCACTTAATTATCAAGCCTCGATCGTTTTGATCCTCCGCTAGATCGGAGCGATAGATATCGATCGCGATCAACCCCCCCCCCCCTCGCCCGAGTCATTTGCGTGTAAATTTGACTTGAAAAAGTACCGTATATACGCGTGTAAATGTGTCGTCAGTCTCATTACGCCCCCCCCTCCCCCCCGCTGTACCGCCGCCCCGTCGTATTTGCACGAGAAACTCGCAAAGCCGCGACGGCCGATCGGGAGCGATTTTCCCGACCGCTCGGACGCGCTCCCGCAGTCAACTGTACGGCACGTTAATGCATTGCGTACGCTCGCGTTTTCGCGAGCGCGTGCAAGTCGCGCGTGGCGCACGGCTACAGACGCGCTCTAGCCGGTGGCTGCGGCGCGGCGTCGCGCCGATAAACCGGCTTGTCGCGTGCCGCGCGCGTTCTCGGGCGATTTTTGCCGGCGGGGCCCTTCTACTCCTCTTTTTTCCCTCGGTCCCTCTACTGGTCTCCCCCTCTCCCTTTCGCCCGTTAAATGCTTCCTACGTTCGCCCCCCCTCTCCTCACTCTGTCTCTCGTCCAACCACTGACATCCGTCGTTTTTTTGCTGGAATTCGCTGTTATTACTCGCTTAGCGGTTATGCGCGAATGATTTATTCGTGCATGTAACTATGGGGCCTTCCTAGGTTTCTTCTGCAATAAATCGAAAAGGAAAGAGTTTATCTCTTTATGCGGCCCGCGCGTTCGCTGTGTTGTGCGTTTGTTATACTCTGCGTGTGTGTGTGTGTGTGTGTGTGTGTATGTGTGCGTACGTGTGTGTGTGTGTGTGTGTGTGTGTGTGTTTGGGTGCGCGCCTGTAGGTACGCGCGTGTGTGTATAACACTATAAAAATGAGCCCGTCGAGTAAATAAAACGAATCGAGCTTAAGAATAATTAGCTTTCTTAAATGAGTTTTATATTTATGGGCTACCTGCAATTTATAACGTAGTTATCTCGCTGCGGCGGAAAGTTGCGCGGCGGCGCGAGCGACGCGCTGCTTAAATTTTGCGGCCCAAATATATATCACGCGCCTCTCCTTTTACAATAATAACGAGCTTTTACGATGTTAACAGAAAATTAGAATGCTTAGAGACCAGTCTGTGTACATATACATACATACATAAATATATGTATATATATATATATATATATATATATATATATATATATATATATATATATATAGATTAACCGGAGATTGTTTCAGATTATTTCCCATATATGTAATAAGTAGGATCCCGTACACGGGCAACGAGTGCGCCCGCATATAATTAATACACCTGGCGAGAGAGGAGGATAAGAATTTATTGATAAGCTAATTTATTAACTATATGGAATTGCTAAGTTATAATTATATATACACTAATGCCGCGGTATATTTTTAGCTTGCTTATAAAACGTTATCGGGGCTCTGAGCATTTGCCTTCTATAGATAAACGAATTAATGCTCGCGGAATAATTTTATACGTACCGCATAATTTATATATCATCCAGAGATTAATTACGACGCGATCGCACTGTATATGCGCATTTTTTAGAATGTTTTTATATAAAACTAAATATATATATATATATGTATATGTATATATTTATTTATATATAATACAGTATGGGTCGCGAATCAGCACTATCGGATTTATAACGCGCGTACATAAATATAATTCGAATATAATATCCGACTGTGTTTCACGCACGCGGGCTAATTAAACCGATAATAATTCACCCGCAAGTGCACGGGGCAGGCGGTGCAGGGGGGGGGGGTAGGTAGCGCGCGCGCCATTTTCGATTTAGCCTCGGGCTATAGTCGCGCATAATGTGCGCTCACGGGATCGGCAACTCTTCCCTACACATTCTCCCCCTCTTCCTCTTGGCTTCTCTCGCCCCTGTTGCTCCCGCCGCTGCATTAATGCTACGGTAATTCGATCGCTCTCCCTCTCTCTCCCTCTCTCCTACCCCGGTCTCCACGCGGGTCCGGTCCGGTGCTGCCGCTGCTGCTGCTGGATCTCTTGCGTGCCTTCGTACCGGACCGGTGAGGGTCGTCGTCTCTCTGGTTTGTGTACACACACACGCACACACACACACACACACACACACACACACACACACACACACACACACACACACACACACTATATATATAGACCGCCGCCGCCGATTTGTGAAGGATGCGCATGATCGGCGAAGAACGAGAGGGAACCATCAGCCCCGTTGTTCGATATATTGCTGAGCATGGAATTTCTGGCCTCTGTACATATATGTAAATATATATATAAAGGTATTTGATATGTGTACACGCGTATATATATATATATATATATATATATATATATATATATATATATATAGCAGACCGATGCAGCGCTAAATCGTGCTGCCGAAAGCCGGGTGTGCTGGATGAATTTTGAGAGAAACGAGCGAGAGAGAAAGAGAGCAATTTCAGAAGGTTCTGGTGAGTGAAACGGCAGCGTTAGGAGAATGTGTGGCCCGCGCAAATATCCAGCCTATAATATTCCTGGCTTTATAAGTTTCGAAATTCTACCTCATTATGCAGATCAGAAGGTTGTACGACGCGGCATATATCAAATAGCGGTTTGCCGGAAAATTTTATCGGATTTATTATTTTGCATTGCTAATATAATTGCCTCGAAGTCTTATTATTTTTCATAATTTAGTATAATTTTCTTTTGGAAAACTGATAAAAATGGCTATAATGATTTTGCTTTCGCAAGTTTAGCGAATTCGAAAGAGAAATTAAAAAAGAAAGAAAGCTGTAGGATATTATACGTTTCGGCTTAATCCACCTGCTGCGTGCTCATCGGTAAAATGATAGGTAACCGAATCGTCGAATTCTAGTGATTCGAGGCTTTGTATCGACATTTTACTTAAGATGCCAAGTCGTATAAATTCCACTTGCGAGAAAAATGAAATAATTCAAAATCCAAATTTTGATGTTGAATGTACAATGTCCGTTGCCCAATACCGATGGTAGGGTCCCAACTGTCTATTCAATCACCCCCAAATTTTCAAGTCAATAGATCTTATTGTTTTGAATATAAATCGAAATAATATATGTCAGAATAAACTAATATATAAATTTATCTTCGTGCAGTATATAAACATGGCACTGAAAACTCCAGTACCGTCGTAAGTTATAAGTAATGAATTGACGCTGATGTATCATTGCGCCGTCTTGGGTTATAGGTAATCTTAGTAACGATTTCAGCATGTGTCTTAAGACAAAAAGTATCCCGTGTAGAAATTCATTCTCGAATCTAACTAGTATCGGGTTAATTTTCCTTATTAAATGTTCGGATCCAGAAGGGAAATCTAGTGTGATTCTAGTTCCGATTTGTCCCACTTTTAATAGCATTTTATATAAGGAACGAGCTTAGATTTTGGTAGGTATATCAAGTTAGAAACTAGACAGAATATAGTCAGAAAATTTAGAAATTAAGACGATTTATAAATTATCCTAATTTTGTTTCCTCGATCAAGTGAATAATTTTTTGACTCTTTAATATTTATTTATTTAAAATAAAAAATCTATTTACGTGTTTAGATAACGCATACCATTTAATTAGTTTTTATAAATTATTCTCTATATGCATTACTATACGTATTAAAGAGAAGTTAAGGAAATCTAACTAAAACCGAGATAGAAATCCGAATCACTTCCTTAAGTTTTCTACTTGTAAAATGTTGACTATAGAAAACTCGTATTTCTTTCTAACTTCAATAAAAGATAAACAAATCTGAATAAAGTCGAGAAAGTAATAATTAATATAAGACGATTATTAAATGATCGAAGGGAAATCTAACTCGGATCTGGCGAGATTTACCTACATGAGGAAATCATCAGTAATACTGACTAGGATCTAGTCCGAACAAGGGATATGCCGAGTATATTTCTGCACGTGATAATAGAAATTTTTATTCGTATTTTTAATTTCGATTTTGAATGTATTTTTAAATTTGATTTGGGCAGCCGGACTATTAAAGTTGTTCCTATAGCGTACCATTGTAGACTAACTATTGAAATTAATGAAATTAAACAATTACCATGATAAGATACACGACTCATTTAACAACCGATGAATAATTCCTATATCACTATAGGGTCTCGCATTTTTATGTAATGTGAAATATACGAATATATAGTGACGCGTAATGAAACTGTCGTTCTGAAAAATAAAACGTAACGCCTTCGGTGTTCATGCTCTCTCTCTCTCTCTCTCTCTCTCTCTCTCTCTCTCTCTCGCCCTCTCTCTCTGCACATCGGTCGCTCTATTCGCAGTTTAGTCTATTAACGGCTCAGTTTCCAGATACTTTTCCAACCGACGACCGGTTCGTTCGGGAGAGCAAAAATTCCATTTACTTTTATTTCTGCATCACGGTCCAGCCGAGTGTACCGGCCAAGTAATTCATAGCGCTAGTAAACATTTTGCGAAATCTGAACGATTACAAGATTATAAATATATGAAACAAATCGGTCAGTCTATTCGCCGAATAAGCATTCTGATGGATTTTCTTGAAAATTCGCCTAAATCAACAGTAATCGGCAATCATTACAGATCTTTGCACTTAAACTAATTAAATTTCGCTTACTATCGATAGCATGCTTTAGGCATCAATAACGGATAGAATTGATAATTACGTACTCTAAATCCCGATTACTGTAATTATTTTACAAAAAAACAAGTCGCTCCAAAACTTGAACGAAACCAACGATACACCAACGTGCCCATGGAAAAGCCATAACAAACGCGAACGCGGCTCGCGCAGCCCCGACGTCGAACATTCCGCGTGCAGCAAAAACCTTCCTATTTCGGCGATACCCATATATATATATATATATATATATATATATATATATATATATATATATATGTAGAATATGTGGCAGGTATGTGTACATCTGCCCGTGGGCGCTTGCCGTGCGGTCGAACGAATATACGCGCGCGCGTGTGTGTACATGTGTAGAGGGAGAAAGAAAAAACTGGAGAACATCGGCTAGCCCCAACGTACAAATGCAAATTTGGAGAGACCCGCGGCCCGCAACTCTGACTGCGCGGCAAAGACAGAGAGAGGGAGAGAGAGAGAGAGAGAGAGAGAGAGAGAGAGAGAGAGAGAGAGACGCAGCAGCAGCAGCCCGCGGGTATTTCGTCGCTCGCGCGCGCGCGCGCACGCATCTGTCGCCGTATTCCCCGTACGTCATTATCTGCACACGGTCGACCGATGCCGCTGCGCACTTGTACGGCCATTCCCTAATCAGCCGTGAGAAGAGGAGGAGGGGGGCGGGTAGAGAAGGCATATCCCGCAACAGAGTGGCCTCGGATAAGCCCGGTTTTCGCTGCCGATCCCGCATTGTTTCGTTCCGCGAGCACGGAAGCTCGCCCCCTCGTCTCACCCTCTACCACGCTGCTCTCTCTCTCTCTCTCTCTCTCTCTCCCTCGCCCTTCCGAGAGCGCAGTTTATGTACAGAGTTAGTGCAGCGTGTACGGTCGAGTATTGGCCGGGCTACTATACAACCTCGGGGAGCGGAGATTTTTTTCTCTCTGTCTTTTGCCTCACTCTACTTTCCCATTTAGTGCTTTTAATCTGATACGGATTTTTTTAAAAAAAATTCGTCATTTCCATTTGGCACTGTATATGGCGATGCGAGTAAACGATTCGAAAGGACGTCGTAAAAAGAAAGACAATTTTTAACACTCCGTGAAAAATGTATTGAATAACATAAAAAAAAAAATGAATACACATTTTTCTATGTGATTCGGCATTAGAGGCTATTATTTTTTTTACAATAATTAGATTAGCAAGATTCTTTCTATTGGAATCACTAGCCAATACTTGAATAATACGTTCTTTATATTTATGACCATCATATATTTTCTATCCCTTAATAAAAGTTTATTAGAGGAGTAAGATTTGTATTCATTTACCGAATAAAACTTCTTCTCAGTCAAAGCAACCAAATTTAACGTTTCCTTTTTCTCTCTTAAAAAAAAAACAAAATTTATATATTTGAAATAATAAAAATCTTATTTACTTTAATTATGAATAAATTAGTATTATTATTACTTAATGTATATGAATTAATATTTGATTTCAAAATACGGTAAATTAACGAATTTATTACTTGGCAATATAATTTTATTAATCAAATGCTAAACGTCAGACGAAGAATCAACAAAATATAAGGTTAGGTCGGGGCAATCAATAATGGATAATTTTCATAATTATCCATATCATAATAATCATATGGATAATTTTTATTCTTAATTTTTTAGTTTTATTTTTATTATTGTATTATATTTTTAATTGATTTTTTTGCTAGTAATTTCTATTTCATGCGAGGGTGATTGTAAACATCGACAGTATAGCCGTCATTATTGAACTGTAATAAAATTATTTTATGAACACTTCAAAACCGATAAAAACGTTTGATAATTTAAAATATCTTAAAATTAAAAAATAAGTCCAAAAATCTATGTGTGTGTGTGTGTGTGCATAATGGTGGATTTTTTCTCGAATCGATGAAAAATTGGTTCTCCGACGGTGCGAGAGTCCCTTAATGTCGCTCGACCACCGGATCATTCTTCGGGCCGCCGTGGCGCAATGACCACGATCGCGAAGCGCGAAAGGGTCACGACGGCGCGCGGAGCGCTTGACCAGCGGACGCGGGGAGGCGAGCGGGACCGAAATGCGGCCGAGGGGCGTCGAGTCGGCGGGGCCACTCGCGGACGGGTGCCGGCGGCCTGCGCCGCGCGGCCCCGTAATGTCATCGGCGTCCCGCGATTACGGGAGGCGCGCGAGACTCGGCCGAGCGGCAGAGACCCATTTCTTCTGGAATCTCTGGAACTCCAATGGGATATTCGCCCCTTTCGTCCCCCCGCCCCCTCTCTCTCTCTCTTTCTCTCTCTCTCTCTCTCTCTCTCTCATCCTATTCCACGCATTGGAGCATCAGTGCATCAGGCTCGGTCTCGAGGGAGGGGAGGGGGACACGAAAGGGAGCGAAACAGAGGTAACAGAGGCAACTCTCTGAAATCCTTCCTGGGCAGCGCCCCTTACAAACGCCCTCGTGCCACGAGTGTTTCCTGCATTTATATACTTGTACGTGTGGAAATGGAATGCCGCGAAGTCCGCGAGGGATGTGGGCTTCGGTTCGGGAGACAGAGCGAAAGAGAGAGAGAGAGAGAGAGAGAGAGAGAGAGAGAGGCCGCGCGCGAGGGAGAAAATTCGAGAATGCCCCTTTTTGCGGAACGCCGCGGGGGAAATGATTTAAACAGGAGAGGCGGACGGGGAGACGCGTTCGGCGATTTCGAGTTAAAGGGCCAGAAAGCAATCTCGGAATGATATAAATGGGGCTACACGTTCGGGAAATTTGGTGAAAAATCAAACGTACGAAGTGACGAATTTAAAGTAATCTTCTACACACATATGTATATAGAATATATGACGGCTGATCTATCCTTCGATCAAAACAATCAAGGGGAAGAAATATATGAAATTTGTGGTGTTGGAAGGACAGAGTAAATATTTTAATTTCCATTCCATTTTGGGATAATCAAATTCGTAAACTCGTTCTCTATGTCATTTACGAATGCACAAATATGGATTACTTTTTTGTTATGGAAAGGATGAGAGCGACCCACCGTTAATTAAATTATTTACATAAGTAAGGAACTTTTTTTTTTTTTATTGAGCTTAACCCAAGCCTATAAAAAGACTTATACAGCTATAAGTATGGAACTTATATTTTAAACGTGTTATACCTAATTATCTGTATTTCCATGTCTGTACGTTTTTCAATTTAGTTCAGATCGAAATGAGACAAATGGAAAACCTAATAATCATATGTGTATATTGATTTACACTAAAATAATGAAATGAAGGGGCTTCATTATTAGATCGCCGATCTAGCACATAATCGTGTATAATAAAAGAAAAAGGCAAGAATAGTTTACATTAATGCCGAAACGATAAAATCGAAGCTCCCACAGCTATTTCATATAACCCGTCGACGATTCCTTTTCCATTCGAAACAAACATAGAACGCTGTGCCGCCCCCCCCCCCCGCCACACCTTTGCACCCCTGACGCGAAACGTTTCGATGACTCCCGCGACCACGTGACGCCGCGGGATTTCTTTCCGAGTCACTGTGTTTCAAAAATTAATTACTCTTCGTGGAGGGGGAGGGGGCTAAAAAGCAAAATAAAAAAGCAGATGCCTCGACGGTAGAAGCCTTCGATAGTAATCGAGATCGTGGAACGCCTCTTTTACTCGCTTCGGCGATTGTTCGTGTTTATACACGACCTTCTCCCCCCTCTCCGCCCACGCTAGCGTAGTAGTGGAGAGAAGACTGTTTTACATACGAAGAGAGTAATGCGCGTAACATGAAAAAATAAAACCTGAAAACTTTTAGTTTAACTTAAATTTTGACTCAAGTAAGATAATTGTATTTTTAAAATTAACAATTTTACAGGTACAGTGTGAAATCGAGTAAGTATGCACGTACAGAATAAAAAATAATTATTCGACCATTGATCTCTAGAATGCCATAAATCCTATTTATATTAACATACACACAGACACACACACACACACACACACACACAAATATAATATAACAATGGAAGTGTTAGCAGGGTGAAAAATGATTACACGTTAACATTTTTTAAAGCTACCCCACAGCTTAACGAGTGATTTGATAAATGAGATTTCTTCCTCCCCCCTCCATTGAAGCGATGGGTGATTCCCATTCCACCGTTCTTATCTATATAAAATAATAATTAATGATAAATGTCCACCCTAATGACATTCAAGATTTTTCCGAAAAATAGTACACTTTCAATTTACATCTTTAACAATTCACGCACATAATGGGGCTTAACTACAAAAATAAAACTGTACAGACGGAGGAGGATCTTCCAATTGCCAATAGGTGCTGACGATGCAAAAAGTTCTCTCTTTCTTCTTTTATCTTTAAATTTCAAACACATTCGTCTCGAGTAAATATTTCTCCTACAGCCCCGGCCCAGGAGTGAAGAAAAGTAAAGAAAAGGTATGTAGAGGAGAGAAAAAACGACGCGGTGTGCGTGGATCGGAAGCCGGAAGAGGACGAGGTGAAGGAAGAACAGATCTGCCTTATCTCGAGTTCACCAGGCCGTTGGAGGGGGACGGGGGACGGGACAGGGGGAGAGTACGTCTCCGCGAAACACATAAATGGCGAAAGAAATTATTCACGAGAGGCGCCAAGGGTGCAACAAGATGAAACGAGATTCTCGCGGCAGGTCGAACACAAGGCGAGGGAGAGAGTGTGAGAGAGAGAGTGAGAGAATGAACTAGCGATACGGATCGGCGCTAATGTTTGGTTTATGGGGCCACGCTTTTATTCCGTTGTGAAGTCTTATATATATATATATATATATATATATATATATATAGAGAGAGAGAGAGAGAGAGAGATGTGTGTGTGTGTGCATTATATACACATACGCCATAGGGACACTCTCACGCGTCTTGCATATACTCGGAATGGCGAACGCTAGGCGGGGGGGGGGGGAGACTGCGCATCCAGCTAACCCATTATATATACGGAATTTTAAGGGTACCGGGGGGAGCTTGCGGCGTAGGGCCAGCGAGTGTAAGTATAAGGACGTATATGACCATGAAGAGAGGGAAAGAGGAAGAGAGAGAGAGAGAGAGAGAGAGAGAGAGAGAGAGAGAGAGAGAGCGAGAGAGATAGCGAAGACCGCGCAGAGGCAGCTCGATTACGCTTTGCATTTACCGTTTCGCCCGCGCGCCGCCTGCAATATTCATAAACGGCGCTTACATCAGTATGTATACTGACGCCGAGGGCCGCCACCACTTCCAGGAAAAAGAAGTCCGTCCGCATAGGACGCCGGGGTGTATACGAGAGCGTTGGCGAAGACGCTATAAGTGTAGTCGTAAGCGGTGCTCCGCTTTTACACGTGCGCGCGCACACACACACACACACACACATCGAGGTATCAGATGATATCGGCAGTCCGTTGATGCAGTGGCAGACGATCTCGCTTCGGCGAGTTCTACCTTTGTCTTTTACCTCTCTCCGAGAAGATGCAGGCGGCGATGGTTCTTTGACCTCGTACTATTTCAAATGTTATCACATTTTTTACGGTATCATTTTAGTTGTTCTTTTATTTCTCACAGTTGATTCTGGTTATCCAACTGTGTCGGAATAAACAGGTGATTTAATATTAATTACGCGGAAAGTATTATGAATTTTTACGATTGTGGCCCTATTATACAGTGACACAGAAGCGCATAATTGCGATTTAATTAAAACGTTGTTATTTCACTTACGATTATTTTTAAATTTATTGACCACATTTTTGATATGAGAAATCGGTAATTTTTTTTTTTAAGAAAAACGATTATAATTATTATTCTTAATTATTTTTCATTATTACAGTATTTAATGTAAGTATTACTATTAAATAAAAGTACTAATAACAAATAATCAATGAATCGGGCTCAAACCTCCATTTATATTATATAAATATATATCCAACGTTTTAAAGTCGTTGCCCGGAAATGAAAGCATGAAATTGCCAACCAGATCGAAGAATATACATGTATAAGTTTTCTAATTACTTTGCCAAAGCGCCGAAATTCCTGCGCCGAGTCGCCTGAAATATGAAAGTAACAATTATTCTTATCGCCGGTATACCTTTCGGCTTTTTAACTCTATTTAAACTTTAAACGGGAGTCATCGAGCGAGACCTTTGCATGTAAACCGCCTCTCCTCGCCCCAAGCCCCCTGCCTCCCGCCGCCGAGCAATTTAATACTTTCCAAGTATAAGACAGAGAGAGACAGAGAGAGAGAGAGAAAAAAAAACGACTTTATCGAATCCGCGAATCTGACACGAACCTTATGATATGCCGCGAGCGCGTCCACGAATGCACCCGTGGCTGCCCGCGTGTGTGTTTATTTATATCCTCGGCAGACGAAAAGAAAAAAAAAAAAAAAGAAGGAAAGAAAGAAGTTTTGCGCGGCTTATCGCGGCGACGGGCGAAAGACAGTGAGAGAAATAGAGAGGGCTGCGGTGGCCCAGGAGCGAGGGTGCGGGGGCCGCGGGCTCGTTTAAAATGGGACGCACGATTCGCGCGCGGGAATATCCAGGAGGTGTATCTGTGCGATAGTATAGGGCGAACGAGATGCGCGGTAGTAGAGTGGCGCAACCGTTTTTTTTTTTTTTTTTTATTTTCGCGTATGCGCCAAACGAGCGTCTACGTATACGTACCAGAAGGGACTGCTCGTCTATTCTCCCCCCCCCCCACCGAAGGAAAGGTCGGGCGGAAAATTAAAAACGCGCGCGATAGGATAATACGCCGTAAGGACGAGGCCCGAGGGCTTGACGTATAAACGCCCGTCGCGGCGCTACGAGCTTCGTCGTTTGAATTGCCAAATTTCAACCGCGCTCCATTTCAGGGTTGGGGGAGGGGGTGGGTGGGGTACTAGATCCCGCGGACTTAGCGGTAGCGCGACTGCTTCGTACGAATGAGCGAGTCCGACACCCATCGCGTCGCCCCTTACAAGAGTTCTGCCCGGCCGTGGCAGCGCCAGCAAATTTTCACTTTCGTGCGCGCGTTCGCGTACGACTGAACTTCGGCTGGTGGAGGGAGCGAGAGGCTCGGAATAATGGCGTGATTGCTACTCGGAATCGGTGGGCGGGAAACCGACGTTTATAGTATATATACGTTTTCAGAAGGTTATAATGAAATATCACAACGAGGATCCTGCCCTCTCTGAATATGCGATCATATCATTTCCAATATATATATTAGCAAATATTAGATTTTTATATTTAGTTCAGAAATTGACGTAGATCATCCGTATCATCTTAAGCTTTTTGTTAATTTAAGTATAAAATTTAAATATTTAATTCAACTATATTTTTAATTTTTTCAACAGAGAAATTTCAACAAAGCTGGAAATTGTTTGATACGTAATATCAAATATTTGATATTTTATTTTCTGTATTATATGAGTAACGTTTATAACAATCGTTTTCGTTTGATTATTTCTTTATTACAGGGAATGTTTACATTTAAATGGACAATCATTAAAAATGGTATTTAATAAATAAGGAAAATAAATTGGTTCCTTATAAAAATGCTTATTTTGATTGGGATCAAATGTTGGCATTGTTATATTTTCAGAATATTAATAAGTATTATACCATTATAAAGAAATCGAAAACATCTGATAAGAATAAAAATATGTTTAATGACTACAACTGTAAAAAATGCACTTTATATTCATTTCCAACGTTCTATGGGTGGATCAAGTTAAAGCGTTTTCATAAGCAACTCCTGTAATTCAAAAAATGTGCGAGTGCATGAATTGAAGTTGGCAGTTGATAAAAGAGCGCGTCGTGCCTAGTTTATCGAACTCTTTTTTTCATATCAACTATAAGATATCATAAAAACGATACCTACTGATTGAATTGCATCGGACATGTAGCTGATACGGGGAGCAGTCTTAAGAATTTTTTTTTCATTATCTCACCCTTTAGATAACAATGACATAATCTGTTTTGCAAACATTAAGTACCTATCTCATTTATATATACTACGAAACAATCGGCGGAAAATGAAAGCAATAAAACGGTCGTTTTATTCGCAAAAACTAGTACAGCTAATGAAAGAGAAATAAGTGAAAAAAAGTCTAACACGAGCAGATCGTGGGGTGGGAGACAGGGAGGGCGAAATTTAAACCGTAATAACGTCAGTTCATGATAATAAATTGGCTTGATATATACTTACACACACACACACATACACACACACACACCCACGGTGTGTGTATATATATATATATATATATATATATATATATATATATATATATATACTGGAATAAAATGTGCTTTCGGGATTATTAATATTTGCAAAGCTCTACTCTGGCATGAAATTAAAAAGTCCGCCCAGTGGAAGAGAGAGAAAGAGAGAAAGAGGATGGAAGCATAGAGAGGACAATGGTGGAAGGTAGGTCGCCGCCGCTCGCCAGACTCGCCAGTGATATATATATATATATATATATATATATATATATATATATATATACACGCCGCGAACTAATGTAATGTCGGGAAGAAGCACGATGGGTGGCGGAGGGTGGGGGTGGAGGGCGCGTTCGCTGCATTTGAGCTGCGCTACATCGGGGGGAGGGGGAGGGGGCGCGTCGCGGGTCTCCGCATATAATGGGGGTTGCACCGAGGGCCCGAGAGGCCGGTGGTACCAACGAGAAAGAAGATAAAGCGCGTCGCGCGCTACGCGCAGCGACGAAATTGAAAAGGGCAAGGAGACCGCGTCTTCTGTCTCCTTCTTTCTCCGAGCATAATATGTATTATATATATATATATATATATATATATATATATATATATATATATATATATATATATACACACACACGTATACGTCTATTGTAATAATCCTGGCGCTTCTTTTCTGTCTCCCCGCTGTCTTTCTCCGTTGGTGTATACATATGGAAAATATAATGTGAATGCCCAAGTTTTTGTGTTATACTTTATATCATACATTCGGGGTTTATATAACTTTGCGCGCTATGCACAGGGCGGGGCATGTCACTGGGGATATCGACAAGACAAAACAGCAGAGTAGATATGTCATATGTGTATAATATATATATATATACATATATATATATATACATATATATATATATATACATATATATATATACATATATGCCTGTATCACTTTTTGATTTCGGTAATGCACTGGCTTGGAAACAGTTGGGAGCGGCATGGGTGCATGGGTGAGATAGAAACTTACATGCATATAGAACGATAGACTTTTGCGCTAAAAAATTTCTTATTCTTCTTAATCTTATAAAGTTATCTGCACGAGCTGTAATAAACACTTCCTATCCTTTGATTTAATGTACTTTCTCACGCTGCTGGACACTTATAAAATACGTTTCGACTTATTAAAACAATCATGAAAGAGTCGTGGGTATGAAAAAAAAAACAATTTCTCTTCGTTTATAAGTATATGATTTGGGCTAGAAAAGAGAAAAGAATTACGATTCTACATTATAATCTTTTAGATCTTAGACTTCGCCATAAGCATTAACGGTAAAATAGTTTATAATGCCAAAGCGCAACGTGATATTAGAAAAAAATATATTCTAGTGGCTCGGGGACTATTCTCTCTCTCTCTCTCTCTCTCTCTCTCTCTCTCTCTCTCTCTCTCCAACGTCTCCGCGCAGTCTTGTGCACTTACTAAATATACGTTAGCCACAACTGAGACAGGCATTATAATACATATAAATATACAGATATATACAGACACATTTTCGTTGTGCATAAGTACATGTATTTTAAAACGTACGCACGCACATTGAAACACAGTCATACAAGCACACACGCACGCACACTTTTATTCAGTACATGCAGGCGCATTATAGAGAGATATATAAAATACAATGCGGCCCGAGCGCAACGTGAGAAAACGTCGGCCACGCACGCCCCCAAATTATTAGCTGTGCGTATTCAAATGATCGCCGGCTCGTGCGCAGCGCGCGCGCAGTCACACGCGCGAGCGCGCCGCGCGCGTGGGCGGGTCTCAATTTTTACCGGTTCTACTTTTTTTTTCTTACCCAACCCCCAACGCCGGTCTTCTTCTTATTGCCATTATCGCCTTTAGCGCGCGGTCTTATAATATACGTATGCATTTTGCGCGCTTATAACGCTATATCTTCAATCCACCCCCCCCCTCATCACTCTATCACACCCTCTCTCGATAAAGCATAATTGAATTATAGGACATTTTTACCAAGTGAAGAGTTTGCGGTCATCGTTTTTTTTTTTTTTAACGAATACCTTTAATAACCTGTAATTTTTTACTTCTCTTGTTTCATAACTAAAAAGCACGCCTCATTGTACATGTACATAAAAGCTGTATTGCTTTAATAACACGTGGAATACGTATATAATTATGCGTTTGTACGCTAGTAAATTAATATTGTACTTTTTCTTTCTTTTTTCATATTCCGAACGGAAATTTAGGATATGTTCGAGATAAAGATCCTTGGTATAAATTTGTCTATTTTTATTGGTCAAATATGAGAAAAAATAGATTTTCAAAAATTTTTATTTAATCAAACTGATACAGGTAAATCGATGATTCGAAATACTTGACTGTCCGATTAAGTACCCGTGATAACCATAGATGATGTAGATGAAAATTGTATAATTCAAAATGTATAATTCGATGTTATCTCGAAACGTTAGTTTCAAATTCATTTTAAGATCATTGGAACCTCGATTAGTTACTCCATATTTGGAAAGAGGTCAAAATTCGAATTTTTAGTGGTTTATTTCCGCGTCTCAATTTGAAACAATTATACTATATTTTATTCTTTTGTCATCTGGAATACCCAAAGTTTCATAAAAGATATTTCAAATAAGAATTGCTTGTCCTTTTTAAGATGCGTGTTTTTTAACCTTTTCTTTTCACTTTCGAGGCAAATTGGAAAATTATTTCACTAATACAATACAATAACTATTTCACTATACAATGTATAGTTTAAAACAAAGTCTTTCAATATTCAATAAGAAAAATAACCGTGCCATGTTTAATAAGATAAGTCTTTCAAATATCGTCACAAATGAAAATCAAAAGATATTCACGAACTAGAAACACATAATTCCATAACCGTCATCAATCCGTCTATTAAGATATATTCGTACTGATGTCAGTGGAAATACATACTAACAAAACGTGTATCCGTGCCTTTGAGTTATGCTCATATTCTTTTCTAAATTAACAACTTCTAAAATTCAAGTAGCATGTGCTACCGTAGCAACATTTTATTTGAATACTGTATCCCATAAATTGTATGTACGATCAAACTGATAACATTGTAAAATTATGTCTGCGACCGAGTCAATTAATTCTTGTATGAAAAATATGTGCGATATTTTTAAGTTTCGAACGAAGAAGAATCTATGAACGACCTTCTCATGATTTTAGCAGTTACAACGGACTTCACATGCGAAATACTACACGTAAGCGTGGAAAGTTCAACCATTTTCGACTATATCGTCCATCTCTCATCAGCATTTCGAATAAAATTAATTTAGTAAACGAGACATGACCTTCGAATGATCTTTAAAATTTAAGGTCAAGTTTCCTGTTAAAATCACTCAAGATTTCGTACCCAGTCGCCTAAATTTTGCTGAGCTCAATGCTCGATATCGTGAAAGCGTAATCTGATATTTGAACATTTGAAATAAAAAGAAAAATTGACTCTGAATTAAGACTCTGTATACACGATAATCCGATAACAATATAAAGCTTCACGAGTTTATTCTGATACAATAAATATTATTCAAAGAAAACGCGATCATCAAACTTTCTGCATTTAAATTTGCATAAAATAATACTTCAAATATATATATACATATAATATATAAAGAAAAATCCATTACGTTGGAGGCAGCGGCTAATCGCATATAGCATCCCAGCAACTTTTCCCTACCTCATTAGTCGCCGCGCATTCTGACGCTTTACCGCATAAAATATTCTTTTTCTTCAGCTCTGGCCGGAATTAGCATAAAGCATTAGCGACACCTACATACGCGCGTATGTAGGATACCTGCAGCAAGTAGAGCACCTTCCGCATCCGAAACACACAGCGCGCGTTGCGACCGGAGGCGCACGAGTGCCCCGCCGAGTAAGCTTTTAACGACTCCCTCTCCCTCTCTCTCTCTCTCTCTCTCACTCACTCTCGGTGTCTATCTCGCTGACTCTCGCGCACGCTCTCTCGTTCGCCAGCCTTGTTTATTCTAGCCCACAAGGGACGCGAAAGTACCTTCGAGCCTCTGCAGGCTCTTGAGCGCGAAAGCTACGCGATTGCCGTGCGCGTGATAGTCCGACCGAACTTCTGGTCAGAAAAACGGGGATAGAGCGGGACGTCGGCGAAGTAATCGGGCAATTAGCGAGTATTGGTTTTTGCGGAGGATTTTAGAATGGCCGAGATTATGGAGTGCGAAGAGTATTACAGAGTATCTGGCACTAATTTGCTTAATGTGCTTCATTAGCTTACATTGACACGCGACTATTGTGTTATTTTCTATAAAAATTATGCTATTTTTACGACAGTACGCTAAGCAATATGATGCAATGATAAAATCTCATTATGCTTCAAGAAAAATAGTGATAAACATCCTGAAATAATAATAACTTCGTTAATATCTTTATGTAAAGCAAATAATTTTCACGTAAATTCAGAAAATCTCGACTGGATAGATATAAAGTTTATTTATAGACCCACTACGAATTTTCTCGCGACGAGTTAAAATATTACTAACTGTAGAAAATTCTTTACTTTATTGCGTTCGAGGAAATTTTTATTTAAATTGAAAATACTTTGTTTGTCGCTGTGAGGCGCGATCCCTTATCCTTTAATCATACATTCAAGGCTTCGACACGAAGCGTCCGAGGCAGATTGGACAATATATTCATAGAAACTACAAATATGTTCAGAATAGAGAAAAGAGCCTCTTTACGGCTCTTTCGCGGACTGCGTGTTCCTCCTCGCAAATGCGGACGTAGCGTAATATCACGTGTATATTGTATATATACAAGCTTCCGAAATTACTTGCCAGCGTGACTAATTGGGATCGATCGGTGGGTATGCTCTTCGGCGGAAAGGCCCATGGGCTTGAATAACTCGATTCTCCGCTCCGTGATCGGTCGACGAGCCTAATTACCCACCGATCGAACCTGTAATTAGTCGCGCGATAAAATTATCTCGGCAGTATCGGTTTACAGAATTTATCAGCGCTACATTCTATGCGTGCTCTTTCATTTCCAAGATCTTGCACGGGCCGTCGAGGCGCGTCGCTGCGCGTTTTTTTGTTTTTGTTTGTTTTTTTTTTTTTTTTTTTTGCACGCTGTGCACGAGAAAAGACAAGGGGCAGGGGGGCGAGAAGGATGAAGCTGCTGGGAACATTTAAAGGTGTACACCAGCGGCAGAGCGATGCGAGTCGATGGCCATCCGCCCGTGCCCGAGAGACAGACGCGCAAACTTCGCGGACACGTGGGGGAATCTCACGCCACGCGTCCCCTGCGATGTGGACTGGCGGCGAGGGGGGGGGGGCAGCGAGACGCACAGGGGCCGTAAGCCAACGCACGGTTGGAGTTATACGAGAATCCGCGAGAGAAGTGTTATACCGAGAAGGTATGCATTACGTATGCCGCGCGGCGCATGATGATGCAGGCCCTTTTACGGGTCGCGCCACGGCGCCATCGAGGCGAATGAGTTTAGCGGCTTTAATTACCGAGGCGTGTTCGTGGAGAGTTGGAGAGAGAGAGAGAGAGAGAGAGAGAGAGAGGGCTGGTGATCGCGAGCTTGACAGTTATATTACCACGCACGACATATATAATAATAAAAAGAGACAGCTGGCCGATTGGTCTAGGCAACTTAAAAGGTTCGTATTTGTTACTAATTTAAAATCTATCGTGCGCTTCATTCTTATACAATAAGCGTTGCCATATATCAATGAGCGTCAAACGATCGATTAAATTTAATTTGTCATAGTAATGGGAGTTAAGAACTATAAAACCGTGGATAAAGCCCGTCAAACCAGGACCCTCGCATCCAAAGCGGAAAATTCATGCAAATAAGTTAATACTTTATATTTGGTGAGATTGGAGGCGTGAAGTCTATCTATTTACATAAATCTATCTATGAACTACTGAAAAGCGTCAAACAATTGATGAACCATTCTTCCGTATCCAATAGATAAATGTGAAACGAGCATTGCCAGAAAATCAGTCAGAATGGAAGACCAGACACGAGACCGTGCGCGAGACACTGATTTCCCATCACACTCAGTCGTACGTTCGTTCTATGGATAATTATTTTGAAAACAGCGAAGAGTGAATACTGCTCTATCTACTTTACAGTCGATTTCCTAACCCTTCTGACTACGACCTGTTTCAGTCGGTGCGACATACCCTCACCGAAGTATCTTTTATTTCACCTGAACGTTTTAGAAATTGGCTTGGTTCGTTCCTGGCCTTAAAGGGCGAGTAAGTTCTTAGTGTCTGAATCCAGAAACTGGCTGCATTGCGGGCGAAGATAATAGTTAGAAATTGACAATATTCTAATTAATTTTAAAATAATGTATTTTTTAATTTTATCATTGAATTAAAGCCCTAATTTTGATCGAAAATACGAAATTGTTAAGTTGCAGGTGCAATATATAATTTACACTGTGATCGGAGGGAGGAGCATATATGGATGGGGAATATCGGAAAGGGTGATTTCTTTGTTCTAGAGTTACTCTATACATGGATAGCCCGTACGCGGTAGTGATGCGCGATGATCGAAAGAAAAAAATTATATATATATATATAGGATTCATAGAAACATTCATTTTTGCACTGTTTGAAGGTTCGTTTGTCCGATATGTGGCTCCTCCAAAGCCAATTGATCGATTCGGAGGATCTTTCGCATTCTCGTTCTCGGCGTCATCATTTTTTGAGCAAGGCTTGAATAATCCAAGAACAAAGGTATTTTATTTAATATACGTATATCGCTATACACTTAAATTATTAAAACAAATTTTTTTTTTCTCTTCAATTATTAAAAACGTAATCTGAATCGCGAAGAACGCTTGAGAACGATCGGGGCGATAAATTTATTTGAGCACACACAATAATCAATCGTACTGGCTGAATCCTGGGAACATATCCGTACGGGCAAGATCAGGAGCGGCATGAAAACCCCCCGAGGTACGTACACACAATATCTATCCGGCGATGTTTTATACTTCCGGGCCAATCGATCACGGAATTCCCAGGACGATAGCGCACGGGTCCAGGAACCTAATTTTCTTTCCCCAACTCGTGCAAGTGCAGGCGTGCACGCGCACATATACCTTTTCGCATTTACTCGCCCGGTAAAATTTCGGCCACGCGCGATATGAACGCGCGTGGCAACGGAGCGCGAGGCCGTGTTTTTTTCTTTTTTTTTTTTTTTTGCCTCCTCCTCCGAGCCCCCATATTGAAGATTTTAATCGACAATACGTATATGCAGCAACAATAGACTTCTAATTTACGAGGGTCATCTTTTACGTCGTTTTAATATATATTGCATATGGGATAAAATAACAGCATCAGATATACTGCGTTAAATTATTGTACATAAGTATAGCGAGTAATAACGAGGCTAATAATATCCGATCTATAAATTATGATAGTTTACATTATATATATATCGTCCGAATCAAATATCCTTGAGAAATTTGAGGTCATAATTACCATATAACAGCGGCTAAAGTTCGTTCCGGGCACATATCGAACAGGACCACCAATTTCTATTGTAGAACATTGAGTTGGAGAAACGCGACAAGTCAAACGGTAAAGAAGAACTATTCAGCAAACAAACCATCTTTGTCGGCGAAACTCATCATTGTCGCAACGGGGAGGGGGGGGGCAGATATCATCCACCGATTATCCCGTTTGCGATTATGATACATCCTCGTGTCCACACTTACATAGAGGTGAATCCGCGTGAGAGAGAAAAAAAGGCAGCTTACTGCCGCGATGAGAATAATGATTGAGCGCGCGTGAGAGAGTGAGAGGGGGGAGGGAGGGGCAGAAGCCCACAGAGCATCAATTTCACGCGATCGCCACTAGCCGTTAAATTAAAAAACTAATCGTTTTTCCTCGCCGCGCGCGCGTTCTGGCTTCACGGGTGGCGGCTCGGGCTACGATGACGCGGTGAGGGTGGGGGGGGGGGGAGTCAGACGCACCCGGTGCCATTGTACATCGATTATTATCCACGCGGGGCATTATAAAGCGCGCGTGGGGTCGGCGCCTCCGGATTCCAGCGCTACCGCGTATTAACACGCGTCGGCCGTGCCTCCTGACTTTCTCTCCTTCCCACCCTCATTTTGTCCCGCGGCTTTTTCTTCCCGCCGGCTTTCCATCCTCCGCTCGTTTCTTTTTCTTTTTTTTTTTTCTTGTGTTCTTTTTTGCTTCGTCAACCAGTGCTCCGCTGACGATATATCTGTAGATATAATCTCAGGAGGTATAGGGGAGATATAGGGGAGCAGCAGTGCGCCTAGAGCGTCGAATTTCGTGTTTGGTACAGTAGAGTATTGTATGTACAACATGCTGTTCGCTACACAGTATCGACGTACAATGAGACCAAGAAATCGCCGTCGGACACGCGGCGCGAGCGCGCGGTGTGACGAATGATCGAGGCGCTACTCTTCCGTGTTGAGTTATCTTCGAAATCAATCTGTCTGTCGTTCGTTATTTTTTTCTTTATTTCTTTCTTTTTCCTTTATCTTTATTCTTTCTTTTTTTTTTTTTTTTTTTTTTGATTCGTGCTTCACACGTCGAAGAGCCCATATAGGTGTCTTAATTACGCCCGGACGAACGCTTCTCCTCTATTCAGCTGTCGCGGTTACTGGCAAATTCTGTATACATAAAATCCACCCTTCGCGTACATAGTATATATAGATGAGCAGAATCTGCGGAACTATGCGTAGTCATTGCGGACGACCTCGCTCGGCGCAGCCCCCTCTCTGTTGTCTCGCGCAAGCTCGTAAGTCATAGTTACATATATATATATATATATATATATATATATATATATATATATATATATATATATATACATGGCAAAAGAGCCGCCGCTGACACTAAACTGTCGCTCTCCTATATAGGCGTGTAACTCCCGCACCGAGGGATCGGAGGAGAGGATCGCCGTCTGTAGTATTAACCCCGACGCCAGCGTGTGTACAAACATATATATATATATATATATATATATATATATATATATATATATATATATACCATCGCGGTACACGGGACGCGACGTACACGCGTCCGCATGGACGCGCCACCGGACAATGCGCCGCCGGGGGAGGTGGATGGGGGGGGGGAGAGGGAAGGGCTCGCGAGCCACCGTCTCCGTCTATACGTACATAGCACTCTCGTTAGCGATCGCGGCCCTTTGACGCTCTCCCGTCCGTGTACGTGGAGGTGTACGTCACCGGTCGAGGGGAGGGCCGCGCTTGTTCCATCGAGGGCGTCTTTTCTATCTCTCTCGGCTGTGGCTCAGTCCTACACGCGCCCTCGCTCGAGGCTTATTCGAGTTTCGCGGCGGCGCGGCGCGGCGGATGCGCGTTGGAGGTGTATTACGCACAATACGCGACTATGGACGTACCGCGCCGCCGGACGACGAGCTTTTGTCCGGGTCGGCCTGTTCTTCCAGAATTATTGCACGTCCGTCTATATACGTATAATTATACACACACACACACACACACACACACACACACACACACACACACACACACACACACACACACACACACACACACACACACACACACACACACACACATATATATATATATATATGTATGTATAATGAATATGCGAGCGATCTTCTTGTTATTGGACACGGGCTGCTAATGAAATTGTATAACATGAACATTTATCATAAACGCATAAAGGTGGAAATAACGCGCAGTGTACCCTGCAGACTATATGTTCGCTAAGTATATAAATTCAGCAGCTAAAAGCCCGGCCATTGAAGCGGAGAAACGAAGCTTATTGTGTCCGATTGTCTTTAGGATCGTCCAAGTTTTCGAGAGTATACCTATAGTAGGATTTCTGATCTAGCGTTTTAACGACGTCGCTTGGACTTTATTACGCACAGCGCTGGTTTATGCACGGAGCTTTGAACAATGGCAACGATAGGCCCGAATAACTTTCCAGAGCCGCGTTCATCCCGAAAATGGATCAGACCAAATTGATATTGTAGCGTTTGGTCGGAAAAAATCGACGAATGATGCTGATTTCGACCGAGGTTCGTCTTTAAAGATATTTCTGGATCCATTTTTCTTTTTTTTCAAACAGGAACCTTACTCTTGATCCCGGATTTGGAAAGAGTTCGAATTCTACATTTGAGTCTATTATTTCGCGTGTGGGGTCCATTGATTTTCCTCATTCGAAGAAAGGACCTAATATACGTTTCGTTCATCAGTACCTAAAAAATCTGGCAAGAAATAATGTTTTACGATAATATTTTAGTAATAATTGTATATGATTAGGTGATAGAAACGTTTTGAGAATCTTTCATTGAACTTTAGAGTACAAAGTCACTTACAAGTCAATTAAAAAAAACATTAATAATGTAATATTGGTCTTCCTATACGATGGAAAATACTATATATATATATATATATATATATATATATATATATATATATATATATATATATATATATCTGAATTTGGGGTAAGCTATAGGAGATCCTATTTAAAAGAGTATGCATGAGGTCAAAAGCAAGGTCATCGTAAATACTGCAACATAGGTTTCATTCATTTACTCAATTGGTACGTCTCTGAAAATTTTTAGTGGTATCATTATTGTTGTATTATGGCTCTACGTGTACGCAACACATATCGTTCATAGACTGTTAATAAATTGATACGCGCTGTATGTATCATCTTTTCTAGCTCATCCAATCCTAGTTATCAAATTTAAAGCAAAGCAATTGATCAGGTTTTCGGTATAGCGTAATATATCTTACTTTAGCCTTTTAAAATGACGAATACTTTAAATTAAATTGTTTGGAAATTTCGTGAAACAAAAGAATATGTTGAAAAATTAAAAAATATCTATGTCGGCTATTATTTTTTAACAAACTAACAAATATTTTTTTCGGTCACAAATATTCTAATAGCACTGTAATAACAAATATTCTATTAGCACTGTAGTACATTGTTCTTATAATAACAAATAATCTTTCCTTGCATAGAAACAGTCTCATAGAATCTGAAGTATGAAATTGTTATTGCTACAACTATCATGATTCAAATATTGGGTTGGCAAAAGATACAGTTAGCGTATCAGGTTAAGTTGAGTCAAACGTTTAGAGCAGCTTCGACTTTATATTAGGATCTGAAATGCAAATCCCACGCCCATTTTTATTATACTCCCGACAAAATTATTTACGATGAAATTTATTATCGTTATATACCCCGAAAAAATATTTAATTTATTCTATTTAAAGAGAATACTTTAATTTTTATGGAAGAATCACAATTTTTAAACCTATTGTAAACAATCATTCTGCCTCTCTATCATCAGACGTGAACTCGAAATCCCGCATCAGAAATGAAGTTTATCCAAAAATTTTGACGTTACTTTCAAATAACATTCAATCATACGCTCCGACGAAACGATCGACAGTATATATGTAACAAAAATATACCCATTTTGGCCAGCCTGGCTTTGTCCGACCACTTTTGTTATCAAAGCTGCACCGACTGCCGGCATATCGGAGAATGAAAACCGCCCCGGGCCAGTCCACCTTGGCGCTCCTCAGCGTCCACTTCGCTGGCCTCGCCGTTGCTCCTTCCGCCACCCACCCTCCCCCTCCCGACGCGCGAGCGCAACTTGCGCAGAAAAATATCGCAATCGTACGATGGCCGGGCTTCGCGCGTACCACGGGCACGGTGCTTTGTCTACCCCACTCTTCTCGTCCTTTGATTCTTCGCCGGCCACGCAGATACGTTTATACATATGTGCAGTATTGGAAAACCGATCCGCCGAGCAGAGTGGAATGGAAGTTGGTGGGGGGTAAAAAAGTCATCGGGGCGCACTTACCTGAAACAAAGAGAAAGAAGAAATTGTGTCAATACGGACGCTGCGCCGTTATGTATTTTTGTGAAAAAGTACGGTCGTGGTTATGCAACGCGCTCGCAGGCTCGAGAGAGACGCGGTTTTTCCGAGCGTGGGGTCGCCTCGTCGTCGGGGGCGTTGGGGGGAGGGGGGATACGTTCCGACCGCGACCGATGGACTTAACGAAAAGAAACCTTTATTCGCATGTATTTGCAATAAAAGTATATTGGAAATGGGAGAGAACCGTTGGAGACTCTTTTCTATAGAGAAAATTATTATTTTCTTTCATGTGTATATATGTCAGTTATAAGTAAATTCGATCTTATCGTCTTGGATATGATTCTTTCTATTTTTACCCATTTTTATTACAAAACTTAAATAGATTAGAATACCTGTCTATGACAAAGATGTGGATTAAAACGCAAAAAATCTATTTTGTAAAATATATGATGTATACGCATGTATACACAAATTTGTATTATAACATCTTGTTTGCATATATACATATATACGTACATATATATATATATATATATATATATATATATATATATATGTATATATATATATGTATGTATCCAAATATTATCGTCATCATAGGTGCTCATTCAAATTCTCTCGATAATTTTCTCACTAAATTTAATATACAACTTCTACATATACCGATAGTAATTTCACAATTCTGGATATATATATATATATATATATATATATATATATATACGCATTAATCGATATTCCCATGCATACACTGCAACCTGTACTTAAAATCGCTTGATTTTAACCACTGGCAAGCCCCCCCCCCTCCTTCACCCTAAACAGCAGGAAGCAGAACCAATTCACAAAATGAACTTTCGAGCTACGAGCACGACCAATTGGTTTGATGTTCCAGTTTTAATCATCGTTTAACTGCGCCCAGTGTATCTATATATAATTGTCTGGTATGTACAAGGGCAATACAGAGCTTCCAATAACAATAATCTCAGTAGGCAATCTCAATTCGAGTATATATATATATATATATATATATATATATATATATATATATATATATATATATACGGACTGCCCATTAAGTTTATACAGGAATTGTGTACAACCGGGGCCCGCTTTAAGAATCCCGTCTCGATCCCCCTCGCCCGCCCCTGCCACCTTCCGCTCCCGTCCACCGCGGCTTCGGAAACGTAGACACCAGCCGGGCGGGCCGGTCGGCCGGCCGACGCGTATTTTAGCCTTCGAAAATCAATCACTCTAAAAAGGGTGCTTAAAACAATTTCAAACGGCGGCGAGGCGGGAAGGAGACGAGAGAGAGAGAGTTCTCCTGCGTTAATAAGACCCCTTTGCGTGCCACCACCTCACATCCCCCCCCTCCCGCCCCCATATCGGCCACTTAGCCAACGACGGTACGAGGTTCAAAGTCAATCTGGCGCAACCCTCCCAGGGCTCGGAGAGGCGGCTACCGCCCGAAACAAGAGCTAGGAATAAAGCGACAGATGCCGATGGAGGGAGGGGGGGTAGGTCGAGGTCGACGTATTTTCCTCTTTTTTATTAAGTTCGAGCACCGGAGGATATGAGGTTGAGAAAAGATATCCGCGATGTCAACTGCTGCTTAATTATCCTGAGCGCTGTTCACTTTCTTAATCTACTTAAGCTCTCTTTCCGCTCTCGAATTCTCTCTATTTCTCTCCATCTTCCCAATTCCTTCTCCTTCACTTCGTCGTCTCTTTCGTTTCACCGGGACTTTTATCTCTCGATTTTGGACGTAGGGGCTCGCGCATATAAACACGGGGAAAGATAGGTTCAGGGCGTGGTGGTGGTCTCGGTAAAAGATGCCCCCGTTCGATAATTCAATTAATAATTACAGCTGAACCCTTCAAATACTGCAGTAGATCCAATTTTTTTTATTCAAGATGCGACAATTCCGGTAAGCTACGTCCAGACTATAAATATAACATAATATTTTTCGTTTTCTTTTAAAAGAAGTTATTTTGTCGTGCCTTTGATTGACTGCAGGTGCTGAAGTATAACAGTTCATAATAGTTTTCTATGCACTAATAATTATTGTACAATTGTTAAATTGTAGGTAATTCAAATAATTGAATTTTAACGTAATTTGATGTAATTCAAGTAAAATTAGTGTTCTATTAGATTTATCAATTAATTTAGATTATTATTGCTATTAATATTTTTACAAACCAATATGATTATACGTATATTGACAATTTTATTAGGACAATTCTCTGCCAACTTGAGATAGTATAATTTATTCATGTATTATTTTGAAAATAACTAAGTGATTCCTTGGATAGCTATAATTGTTCACCTTTTTTGTCTACCAAAGAAAATTTCGTAAAAATTGCCCTTCCTTTTTTTCAAGGCTGGTTTTCTTTCTTAATTTCCCAAAAATACGTATACAATATTTTCATTTTATATTCTTAAATAATGTTAAAAGAAGTTTAAAAAATGAATCTTCTTTACAGAGACGTGACTATTTTCAGAATAAAAATAGGATTTTAATTGTTTTATAATTTTTTTCAAATCTTACAGATATCAGGAAAATTTGTAAAAAAATTTGTACAAATCAAGTAAAGGAATAATAAATTTAGGGATTTCTTTCAGAATTAATCTAAAAATGACAATAACCTAATGTCAAGATTCGAAAGAAGATCACTTTGAATATCAAGGTAATAAAATTAAATGATGACTAATCAAAAATCTGATAAAAAATCCAGCAATGGGCCTTTCCACTGATTCGGTGCTGCATTCATTTTATTTAGATAAGGTATATTATATCAGTATATATATCAGTATGCATCTCAGCACAACAACAAAATCATCACGTCACCGGGTAGTGGGAGGGGGCGTCTCGTCGGGTCCCGCGAGCGGCATTTAAAGGGCGCGAGCAACCGCAACAGCAGCGGCAGCAGCAGCAGCAGCAGAAGCCCCGTCATTCCATCGCAGCCGGTTAATTATGATAATTGATAATGTCCCGGGGCCCCCGCGGGCCGACTCTCGCTGAATTACACGGTTACACTCTCGCGCTCGCTGCGCACACCGGCAATGCATGGCTATCCATATGTGTGTGTGTGTGTGTGTGTGTGTGTGTGTGTGTGTGTGTGTGTGTGTGTGTGTGTGTGTGTGTATGTATAATAATATTATATATTATATAATATATATATATATATATATATTATACGTGAACGACAATGCCGATGCACCCGCGGCTCGCGCCGGCCGGCCGCCTCGCCGCATTGTTCACGTGCGCGTGCAGTCGAGCCATATAATCAAAGCGGTATGGCGCGTGCCGAGAAGAAAGAGAGAGTGAGAGAGAGAGAGAGAGAGAGAGAGGGAGGATGGAAGGAGATGAGGAGAAAAGGAAGACGCCCATGATGCCACCACCTGCTGGACCTTGCACCGCGGTTCTTTCTCCAAAATGTATGTAACATATATATATATACACGCATTATAATACACGGGAGGAAGAAAAGGGAGCACCCCGAGCTTGGACACATGGGCCCGGGCCACGCTAATTACCGGGCTCGAGTTATGGAAATTACATGGCTCGATGAGTCGATATTACGCCGCTGCGGGTCAGTGGCTTGGCTTCTTCTTTTTCTTCTTCTTCTTCTTCTTCTTCTTCGTCTTCGTCTTCTTTATTTTTTCCTAGCCACACCGCGCACTACTGGCACGGGCTCGGCGGCGTTGTTGTTGTTGCCGCCGCGTTTCTTTTCTCGAGCCGAGGGGTTGGGCGAGGAGGAGGCGGGTGGGGGGAGGGGGCTTGAAACGGACCGATGCTCGATCGACGCGGCTCGGGGCCCGACGATGACGATGTCGTGCAGAAATTCGCGGCCAGACGCGCGCGTGCGCGGTCCGGCGCTATTGTAGTTCGTTCGTTTCGATATTGTCCACCGATGCGGGCTGAGCGGCATCGTGGTGGCGTGCGCGCGACATGTATGAGATTAACACGGTATATAAGGTATCTTAGGTACAAAAGTACTTCGATAATTTTACGTGTGTAATTATACGTATTTTGGATGATTGTGGATGCGCTTAATATTGATCAAATACGCGAAATTATCCAAGTATTTTCTATTTTCAGTCATTATATTGTACAACGTCAATTATTGTTAATACTTAGATTAACAAAATGTCCAGAGTTATTCCAAATTATCAACTGCGGTGTTCTTTAGGAAAAAATTATTGGATAATTCTAAAATTCATAGATTTTGGTAGTTTTTTACACGCTTGTCGAATCTGATGTGATTAATAGCGAAGAAAGTGACGAATTAATTTTTTTTTTTTTAAATAATCATAAATTTGGAGAAGTCATGAATGTAAACGTTTATTCTATGAATCTGAACGTGCATTAAGTTTCTCTAAAATATACTATTGATAGTGAATTGAAAAGAAAAGAAAACGATTTATTCGAACCAAATTTTGTATACCATGACGACTATTGTCATTCATTGCAAATTTGGAGTTACATTCTGACAATTAACGTACCATGATAATTTTCTGGATAATCTGAATCATATATCCTCTGCAAAATTGAAAATGGTCTAGCCATTAAGATAAGAAAATATATCGTTCTTTATGAGAAAAATACATGATTAGGCTTATCAGTCGCTATCGTGCCAAATGTCAAATCATGTCTTAAGCTGTCGACTGAATAATATGAATATGTATAACCCAGTTGAAATACTGATCTACTTTCGGGCTATTGCCATATTCGTTTGGACAATCTTACCATAGATTTTTAATCAACGACACCGAAAACCATATTCTATATAAATAAATAAATAAATCAATAAATAAATATATATATATATATATATATATATATATATATATATATATATTGTATCTGTTTTCGGTCATATTAAACAATTATCCTAAATTTTTCATTATCAGTCCTGCTCTCCCAATGACCACATATAATATTTCACTAAATCCACAAAGAATTAGTATTTTGCGCCAAACTATATTTGTTCGGATTTGCAATGATTTAAAATAAAATTCTGACACTTTTTCGCTTTTAGCAGCCATTTTTAGGCAATGGTGTCAGGGGACAGAGGGCAATTCGGAGATATCGTAAAAAATACTATATAGCACGCAAAGTTTGATTAACACCGCATAAATTATTGTTTTACAGAATACAGTACTTAAAAAGTTGGATTCATCTTCAACGTCAGGACAATTTATTAATAATATAATTATTCCGTTAATTTAATAATAATAAATATATGGTCATTAATCTGATTCCATTTCCTCCATTTAGAACGTTTGATAAAAAAAATAATCACGGTTTATCGTCTTCTGAAAAGATAAATATATTTTCTCATTAATTATACATCTCTAATCGCGATGTTACTGCTCGCTTCGAATCCGAATAGACACTCTACTGTTTATTATATATACCTATAAACTTGCATGTTTCGTTTAATCATGATTCCGTAATAAATACTTCGATACTTTTACGGAGCGACTATACAGATATAATATCGGCGGCATCGGCGGCCCGCTCGGAGAACAGATGCATATATCGTTTGCGCTTCACGCGCCCGCGACCACATGCGGTATAATTCGATAGCAGGGCGACCGTACGGCGGACGCCGTCCAATTCTCAAGAGCGCAGAGGCCCCGACTCGCGACCCCAAAAAACGAATTTTTACATCGGACGCGGCGCGCATCGGACGTCGCGGGGACGTCTGCCCGCGAGCGATCGACCGTACGGGAGTTTCGAGAATGTGCCGCGCGCGACGTCGAACGCGCCCGATTATACATAATAACGTAGTGTAGGCCATTGTCCAATAGGTATCTACCTATATATATATATATATATATATATGAAGGTCCCCTCGTCCGAAGCTACGAGCGGCGGACGCACGGTGTTTTCGAGGCGCGAGAGCGCGAAAAAAAGTCTCGGTGTTTAAGGAGGGGCGCGTGCGTGTGTGTACAGGAGGAAGGAGAGAGCGTCCGACGCGAGGCGGTGCATTTAGCCGCGGCTCCCCCCTCCTCACCCCCTCGTTTTTCCGCCCCACCGTTCGCATTTCTGGGGCCAGTTGTCCAAAGACGACTCCGACCTCGCGCCCGCCTCGTGGTGGTGATACGTATCGAATTTTTGGGGAGATCTGCCCGTCGCTCTGTCGCTATCTCTCTCTCTCTCTCTCTCTCTCTCTCTCTCTCTCTCTCTCTTTCTATCTCCCGCTCGTGGACACGCGCAACGACGCACAAATCGGCGCCGCTACACAATACTTTACGGGCGTATATACACACACACATACACACACACACGCACACACACATGTAGATATTTATATCCACACGTTGGACCACCACCTGCAGGAAGCGGACGAAGGCGCGCGACCGCTGGATCCGATCCGCCGCGGGCCCGAAAGCGCGCGGGGGAGGGACCGTGGCGGCGGGACGAGGCGCGACGCGCCAACCGATGAAGGGAGACGGATGCAGCGGTCACCTTTCGGTGGTTGGTAATGCCCCCGCTTCCTCTTGTTTCCTGCCCCTCCCCCCGCACCGTTTTCTATTATGCTCGATAGTTTTGTACGAGATTTTATACATTGTTATATTTTGCGTTTCTTATTCGTCTCTAAGGCGAGGCGCGTTTTGTGCGGCGCGCTTACGTAAGCCGATAATTCCACACGCGTTCTTTTGGAGGAATTAATTTCAATTGCTACGGGGTATAATTTTTGTTTATTATCATCTATTGTCGATTGTTGTTTTGAGCTTTTCAGCAATTATGTTTGCAATCCCTTAACAAGGTCGGTAATGAATTTACTCGATATTACATTATTAGAATCGTATGTCATTAGAAATGTACATCGTATATAAATCGATTCGTTTTTTTTCCGTCGAAATATATACCGATCACTTTTAGAACACGTTTCGGACGCCAGAACGCCGAATGTATATTTGCTTAGGTGGCCGACAAATGCTACCGAGTCGTGCACACGAAATAGTACGGGACGGAGAGTACCCGGGGAGGAATAAGAAAGACAAATGTCAGACTCGAAACTCGGCGGGGGGGAGGGGGGAGGGAGCGCGCGTAAGGAATAAGGCGCGCTATATGAAGTACGGCCGACTTGAAAGGGAGAAAGGAAGCGGAGAAAGGAAGGAAGTCCGTGGCAGCGCGGCGAACTCGGAAAGTTTGACGGGCGACGACGCGATCCGCCACCTAAAATTCACGGCCGTTTATCGTGGCCGAAGGGGCCGCGGGGAGCACGGGAGTGGCATACACAACACTGGAACAGTTCGCGACTCTACTTCTCCGAGGGGAGCGGCTTTGTTGCTCTTCATCGGGGCCCATATATATATATACACGTGCCTTGCGGCTTTACAAAATCAAAATCAAATTCTCCAAAGAATGAGAACGCGAAGCGGCAGGAGGGGGGAGGACGGGGGGCATTGTGCTTTAATTATTTTTAGACTTGAACAGCCTGAAAACCAAAGCAGTTCGCGCTCTCTTAATACCCGTCTTAATGTATCCGGGCTGGAACAATGAGGGGAATCCGCGCGGTTATGCCCCGGCGTTTCTTGATTGGCCGAAAAGTTCGGTTACGCCTTAGCGGGACAGGGGTGAGCATTGTAAAAGATTATTATTGTCCGCGAGCATTATTTTACGGGTAATCGCGAAACCCACGCGTCGGAGTATTTACTTGTTACAATGGCTCTGTAGCTCTATGTATACGTATATTTGGGAGGGAGCTTACAAAGTATACGAAAACTCTCTGTAACGTTGAAGATTACAGGAGAGATAGAGAGAGAGAGAGAGAGAGAGAGAGAGAGAAGAGAGAGAGAGAGATATTAAGAAAGAGTTAAGGGCAGCAAACGATCTTTTCGTGGACGGCAAATATCAGAAGTGAAAAGCTGAATATGAATAATGAAATTGCTGAGCGAAAGAGAAATCTTTGATAATACGAAGGAAATGATCGTAAATTTTACAACTGTCAGCAGACATTGTTTCTTCTTAATTAGGCACCTAGAAATATGCTTTTATAGGATGCTAAGAGAAGATACGTCGATCCACTGGTTGAATTTAATTTATTGTCGTTATAAATTTTCAGATGAATTGCTGAGCGCAAATAAATATAGAGCGTCTTTTTAATAGTCCGATGGAAAAATACCTGTAGCATACCGTTAAAAGAAAACGACCTTTATCAAAATAATAAAAATAAAAGATAATACAAATTAAATTCATTCATTCGAGTAATTCGTGATAAAAATCTCCGACCGATATCTTCTTGAGCTTTGAAGGTTATATTCTTATTATTGAGATTAATCGTGTCAATTAGTGAAAGGGTTGTACGCTTACTTTTTGCCCCCATGTAACAAAAACGATAAAAAAATAAAAAAATCTAACCGACGTAAAAAAAACTGAGAATACAATGATGAATAACCGATCGATCCGACAAAAAAAACCGTACGCCCGACGCCGCCCTTCTTTTCTGCTCCCGGTTGCATCGCTATTAACGGCCGCTGATCTGCCTCACCCGCAAACGATCGTAGCTAACGACGAAGCAAGGAAAAAGAGCCGAGCGACAGATTACAAGCCAAGGTCGGTCAGCCGGTTTACAAACGCCTCCCTGTCGCAACTTTTAACTGATCGCGCGGAGAGACGAGCGGTCGGAGAGGCTGGGAGAGGGGGCGAGGTCGCCGCCGCCGCCGCCTCCGCGAGGCGGAAAAAAAGCCGAGGACGTGTAACCGAGCCTTCCTCCCCCCCCCTCCCCAATCGCCGATCTCGACGACACACGCGGTGGCACGAGCGCGGCGGCGCGGCGACTCCGCGCGGGAGGTTCCCCCCACCCCGATCAGCTGTTTCCTGTGCTCGCCTTTCCCCTCTCGTCGAGCTCGTATATAATATATATATATATCTGCCTAAAAGAGGGGCGGGCGAGGGGCAGATATGTTTCTTCATTCCGCATACTTCTGCCCAAGGGAGGAACGCGCGATTGTCGAGACGCTGTATATTTAGTTATTTTTATACCGCTATTGTTGTAATAACGTGTGTCGCTCCCAGAGCGTGTTATACCTCGCTGCGTGCGCCCTGCCTCTTTTTTCTCCGCACGGAGATATACTCCTAGACGCTCATAGTATGTATACAGGCATGTACATACATGGTTACGTGTCTATATAAATTCACATCGTTCGCATTCGTATCGTACATTCAGCCGGTTTGCTTATAGTTCCGAATCGTTTGATCTCTTTGGGTCTTTTTACACATACGTATGGAGCGAAAAAGTAGGTTTCGTTATATTACACTCAATGCTCTGGCATCGGGCGAAGTCCTCATTATACATATATATATATATACAAAAGACCTTGTGTATATATACGAATATATGCACGGAAGGCAGGGGTGGCACAAAGCTTTTCGCGTATACAGATTCGAGCCGCCCGTTCGTCTGCGCCGATACGCGCCCCGTATACACTACGTATATGCAAGCACTCGGTTCAAAGGGCTCGCAAGCTCGGTTGGCGCCGGAAACGCGAGTATACCGACGCCGACTCCCTCCCCCCTCCCTCCCGCTCCCACATTTTTCGCTCTCTCGTTTTGCTCGCTGGGATTGGCGTTGGATTCGTCGGTCGAGATTCGCCGTATAACGCGCGCACGTAATGAAAACGCGCGAAAGAGCGCGAGAGGAATAGCGGCTCTTTTCTGTTTATATTTAGTTGTATACTGCGCGCGGCGGCGCGCTTGATTCGCGTAACAGCTTTTGCTCTTAAAATAATTGATACAATGGATTGTATTGCTGTTATTCGCGAGTTTACCGAGTCCGATAAAATGAATTGTAATTAATGAACCATCTTTGTTGTAAAAAAAAAAGTAATTGTGCAATCTATAATTTACGATGGTTTTCGTTCATTTTTAAACGTCGGAAGGAGTAATTAAAAAGTTGAATTTAAAAAAAAAAAGCAATCCAACCTATCATGAAATTTAGCGTAGACTTCCGAAAAACGTGTACGCACGATTTTGCTGAAATTTTTCTTACAATTATGTGCTTTATAATGCTTATTACGAATAACATGGGGGCTTTTGGTTAAAAGATTATGGTTATATCTTGGGAAATAAGAAAAATTTTCTAAAAGTATTTTGAACAAATGTTACGGAAATCATTAAACTACATTTTCTATGAGCCAATTGCGTTCTAAGCTCTCTACATATATTATATTAAGTATTTGTAAAACGGAGCGTAAGTAACAGCCGCAACACCTCCGATGCTTCAGGGTACCCCGAGATGTAATTCTTTCATTGGCTTCAGAAATATCACTTGTACCAAAAAAAAACATAGAAAAAAATAAAAAAACATATTAACAAATAAAATAATGCATAGAATTAAAAACGTGTATTTTGAAAAGATTTAAAAAAAATAATCAAAAAAATAAAAAAATGCATAAAATAAAAAACATGTATTTTGAAAAGATTTACAACTTTTGTTTGAAATATTTTTTAAGTTTTTTCTTATTTTTCGAGATCAATCCCCAAAACCATATTTTGTATGCTTTTCTTTTCAATGAATTTTACCATGAAAACTCAATTTTAGCCAAAAGCCGCTATTTTATTCGTAATCAGTAGTACTCCCCGACCCCCCCAAAACATAAATGTGTATAATTTGAAGAAAATCGGTTATGAGCGCTTTTCGGGAGTTTATCCGAAATTTTTTCTATACCGTTGATTAAAAATTATATGCACACTCTATAAAAATAATCATTCGCACATTCACTCAGTCGTTCTGAGTCCCTGCGACGTCACCTTTGAAATTCGAACGCGAAAGAGAATCGGGGTAAAAATGAATATCAATGGGTGGCGGTCGCGGGCACTCTGCCTCCTCGGTTCTCTCGTTTTGATTTTCGTACTGAGACGGGGTGGCCTCTCGTCTCGGCCACGCCTGTGTAAACATACGCGCGAGGCCTCGATCTTATCTCCCGTCCGATTCACTAGCCTGCGGGTGTTGCGTGGGGGGGGGGGAGGTGCGAGTGAAAAATCCATATTGTCGAACGATCGCGCGATCCGGGAGAAATATACGTAATGTATGCATATATATATATATATATATATATATATATATATATATATATATATATATACAACTTTGTGCCTGCGTAGATGTGTAAGAAGGAAGCGAAGGGCACGTGTCTAGTGCGCGTACGTACGTACGTACCTACGTACTGGCTAACCGGTGAAATAAGAGACCGGAAGCATATGGGGAAGCCGCATTGTTTGCTCGGGGCTTTATTCGGCGCACGGGCGGCGGACGACTCGACGCCCCCTCTCCACCTCTCTCTCTTTTTCTCTTCTTTCGCCCACGATCACCTCCCCGCGCGAGCCCTTTCTCCCTCTCCACCCCCTCCCTTGCGCGCTTTTTCTTCGCTTCTCGCGTCTTTTGCGCGAGACTGTTATACGAACAGCGCGGATAATCTGCCTTTATATACACGTACATATATACATATATATGTACACGTACTTTCATTTATACGCAACGATGATGGAATTTACCTGGATAAAAACCAGAATCGTTTTGTTTAATCGAATTAAAGTGGTAAATTGTTTTTTTCTCAAACAGTACGAGCTTGAATTCTGAAATTTCAATTAATGTGTTTTAAATATACGAAAATAGTAAAGTGCAGGTTCTTCAAAAATAATTGAAAAATTTTACTTTATCTTTTATCATGATAATTAAAATTTATAAATAGATAATTATAAATCGTTTATGATTAAGTAAAAATATTAACGTGCAGAGTCGAAATATTAAAATGAATATGATCTTTTTTTCAAGAATTATATATATTTTAATGTAAAATAATACTTTTATTATGATACCATACAAAATTAACTAAAATATCTCTTTTCGAGTCACAGTAAAGTGTATTACAAATTTTACAGATGTATTCCGAATTTTACAGAAAGTCTAAACTGTGTTACAAAAGTTTATTATAAAAAAGTATTCTCACAGTCGGAAAGTTAAATTGTGCAAGTGAACAACCATACATGATTTACCCTATATACGAAGCTCAAGATATGTACTTCGACTTCATTATAATGTGAGAAAGAAACTCTAAGTTAACTCGGGGGGAAAAAATACTAAGTCCGTAATTGCGCTCGAGTGAAATCATGCGGGGATCGTACCGACGAGGACATCGACGACTGTCGTAGTTATTTGACCGCGGGAGCGGACCACGGAGCTTATGTAACATTGAAGTTTCATATGCACTTTCGTGTAAAATTATATCTCGTATAATTAAATTTTATTTAGTAATGACCGCGTAAGTGTATATTATAATAATAATACAGTATTCGAATTCTTGATATTGAGATAAAATTATTTTAACTCAATTCAAATTATTCCTCGACCTATCCTTCATAATTCATAATATGATTTGATATGATAAAAATTCGAAATAGAAGTTATACTAACCGATAAATGAAATTCATAGCTTATTCGGTTTATCCGTCAATGTCTATAAAATGCCATCAAAATAACGATACAGTCTAAATTTTCCAGCGTGCTTCACTTTCGCCCAACTCGTCGCTCTACCGTAAAAATAACTCGAACGTCTAACCTACGCCTATAACGCTCGATTTTCCTCCACGTACAGTGTTCGACATTTGCGCCTCGCGCCCCGTCCGAGCCCAAACACGCAGGCCATTGCGTCGATGTCTCCGAGGCGAAGCCTTTCTCGCCACTTGTATTATTGTACACGAAAAGGGCTTCCCGCCAGCCGAAAAGCAATAGAGAAGAAGTGCAACAACGACGACGACAACGACGGAACGCCAGTTCGAATAACACGTCGGGTCGGCGATGGGCAGGCGTCGACGAGGAAGGGTCCCAGGGCCCGGCCGATCGCGGGGGCGTCTCGAAACCCCCCCCCCCTCAGCATCATCGGACCCGCGCAGCATCGCGCGCGGCTGTATTAATTCGGTGTCTCCCGCGATGGGGAAGGGCCGAGGGGGAGGGGGCACATATTGCAACGCTACGAGCGGGTGTCGCGGTCCTAGCGGCGGAAAAAGCGAGGCGGGAAGCCCCTGCGCGCCCGTGCAGCTGCGGTCCTCGTCGACCATAATAACAAAACAGCGCTCGCGATCGCTTACCCTTTTTCTTCTCTCCGCGTACATACATCAGCGCTTCCTTTCTATCTGAATATACTCTATATATATATATATATATATATATATATATATATATATATATATATAAGCCTTCTCGATTCGGCACGCATGGGTGGGTGGCAGATTGCCGCTTGCGCACGGAGCTCGCGGAGGAAAAGGATTTAATAGATGTACACGTAGCACCGCATTGTATTATGTATATATATATATATATATATATATATATATATATATATATATATGTATAATATAGATTTTTCAGATTTTAAGCGGAAATCGATTGGTTCGGGCTCTTGCGAGCGATCGGTGAGTTGGCGGATTTTGCTTTTCTCTCAAAATTGATTCTTTCTTGGAAACCATGACTTTGATTTCACGCTCGGAGATCTAGGTTTCATTATATTCTTTGTGCTTGCGTCCGTGCGGTTTTTCTATCGATAACTATGCGGATTACAGATGGCCAAGATATCTATATAAATGTGATTTAGATTTTGTGTAAAATTTGCAATTCTTTAACATTTTTTTATGGATATCCGTTCATTACTGAAAATATTGGTGCTGATCAGAGATGAAAAAATTTTAATTAAATCTGAATTTCTATACATAGATCTTTACGAAAATCATTTATCGATATTTTATAACCCATCATTTCAATCGAAGAAAAAAATTCTGCATTTGATCGAATGAAAAGTTTATCTAATTTATTATTGTCTTTTTGGGCAAACGATAAGAATGAAAATTAATATTTTCTGAATAATAATAAGTAATAATAAGTAATAAAAAGTAATAATAATAAGTAATAATAATAAGTAATAATAAAAAATAATAAGTAATAATTTATTACTTATTTTTAATAAGATCACAAATTCTACAGTTCTTGAATATTTAGACAATATTTTTTTATTCTTATTAACTATTTTTTTATATTTATACTGTTTTGCTTTAACATGGATAGATTATAGGAGTAGTATAAAGAGAGGATTTTTCCATTGTAAACAAGCTTTGAATTATTTCAAAATTCAGAAATTTATTTTTACTTTATTTTTCTATTGATAAAAGTGAAAAACCTCAAAAATTTCAAATTAAGGCCAAGAGTATCAGCACTTTTTCAAGAGAAAAGAAAATCGGTTTTCGCGATTTACAAAAATTAGAATTAGAAGATAAGATAAGAAAAATTAGAAAATCGACAAAAAGAAATTTTTTCATATAGAAAGGGACATACAGTTCTTAAAATAATTACAGAGAAGGAATTAATGTATAGATGAAAAAAATCTTCGAAAAATGTATTGGTTCGTAATAATAATTGAGGACGTTCATTATCATTTGAATAAAGATATTAGATATTTGAAATAAAGAATTTTATAGAAAAAGAATATTTTGGCAGGAAATATCACGGATTTTCGGTCGCTGTAGACACCCAGCTAATGTAGGGCATTATACGTAGAAGAAACAAAAACACACGGCTGTCAATGGCGGCAAATCGCGTTCTAATACATCGGCATAGATTCTCTAAACAAGCTGCGCTGCCATATCTTGTTACTATCCATCGAGGAAAAAAAGGGCATGGCGATATTATATTAAGGTATAGAGAAACAACCGACGAGAAATATATATATATGTGTGTGTGTGTGTGTGTGTGTGTGTGTGTGTGTGTGTGTATCGCCTACTCACCTGGCAAGGACGTCCGCAAGGGTTCTGTATTATAACCATATATATACATAGGTATAATATACATTCTCGTTCGCGCGGGTGGAATGGATGGATCGAAAGCGCAACGACGCGCGGCAAACGAGCGGGGTAGGTACCAGAAACGAGTGGGAGCGGGATAGAAAGGGGCGCGTGCTCGTGCGTCAAAGGTGACACCCAACAAAGGGCGCAGCAGCCGGAAGCGCTGTATAATATATATATTGCGATATTGTCGACCGTACGGATCCATCGCATATTATTATCGCAGCTTTCCAGCGCCCGGGGGGATCACTTTGATTTTACATGCTTACCGCCCCACCCCGCCCCTACGTCTCGTGGCAAGGTTGGATTATATATATATACCCTTTCTCTTTAACGTTGGATTACACGCGCGCACTCGAATGTCAAGCGTATGTCATTCTCGGGTAATTGAATGGTGCGCGGTCGTATCTATTCAGAGGTACTTTTTAGATGGGAATTAGAAGGATTGGGGGGTAGTTCGAACAGTCCTTTCCAATATAAGTGGCAGGATTTAATGGCAAATTCGTGGTCTCTAATCTGCCGGGTGATTTCTATATTGTTTTCTAATTTTAATGAAAATAAATCGGAGATTTTTTTTTCACTCATCTTACTGTAGATGGCATCATCATGATTTATAGATGTCGGAATAAAATTTAGTACCGTATGTCATATAATTTATCAAATATATATATATATATATATATATATATATATATATATATATATATATCTAATGATACGCAGCAACATGTATATTCGTCCCATGATTTTTCAGCTCGATTCTGAGTTGCGTTTGTCAAAATTGGAAGTAGAAATTGAGAAAATAGCTCATGACTTTACATTCGATTAATTTTATATAATTATAAATTATAATAGCTTGTGTTCTCATTCGATTTTAACTTTATTAGTTCAATTATAGAGAATTACCCGGTCATTTTTACTTAGCTATTTTTTAATCGTTAAAAGTGTCTTTGACACGATTTTCCAGAACTTAAAAAATGACTAGATTTATACCCGGCTAATCTTGGCGTAAGAAACGAAGTAAGCATGTAAGCGCAACGCACTACTTTTTAATCCATTGTTTCCGCAATCGATCGGCTGATACAGCTACATATAATATATAGTTAAGCCGAACTTTGTCAATGCTCTCGGGTCTAAGCGATTTCCTTTCGGATTCACCGCGCTATATATATATATATATATATATATATATATATATATATATATACATATTTATATACGATACATCATACAGATGTATACGTTGCGAAATAGCCGTTGAAATTGGAAATCAGCGGTAAAACCGCCGGGCGCGTTATCGGGGCAATCCCGCTTTCGGTCGAGACTGCAGAAACCATTCGGCAACCAACTGCTGCCGTCGCGGCCGCGCTGCTCCGAGAGGCTTAACCGTCCGGAAATTCATAAAGGAGATTGATCTTTGTACATTGTGCCGACCGCTGTACAGGAAACCGGATCCAGCGCCGTCCACCGTCTATGTGTGTGTGTGTGTGTGTGTGTGTGTGTGTGTGTGTGCGAGCGCGCGCGTGTGCCCTCAGAGCCGGTCGTCGCGCCGACGTCATTATATCCATATTAGCCAACCGCCATTGTTTTCGCGTTTGTCGATAAATGCCTCGGCGGTCGTGAGCGGGAGGAGAAATTCGACAACCCCGCGGAAAGACGGATTCCTGATGTTCATGTATAGCCTCCGTGCTCCGCGGTTTCTCGTAACCTCTAAACCCCCCACCCCCCGAGCCGCTATTACCACCGAGATGCGAACGGTTCGCTTCGAAGGCCAATTGTTCGCCAAGGATAAATTATACATGATATATATATATATATATATATATATATATAGTTTGCTTGCGTATTTGGGGAGTTGGATATATTTGACGCGCGCTTGCCAATATTTCAATTCGAGTATACTAGAATGTCATTAAATTATATTAATTATACTTTCGTTTTACATTTTTTACCGCGTCTTAATAAGATATTTATTTAAAATATCTTGGTATTTATAATGCATTATATGGGAATATAAATTTATCACTTTTTAAGAAGCTTGCAATTTTGTAAGAAAAAAAATAAATAAATAAGGATGAGCTTTAATTAGGTAGAAAAATCCGTATAAGTGTTTCATTGCCGCTCTTAACGATCGTTTACCGCTTGAAGTTTGAAGTACTCTTGAAGTTTCGGCCAGGGCACATTCGAAGGCATCTGCTAAAGATTCGTAAACTTCAGTCGTAAGAGGGATAAGTAGACGCGATCAATGACAAACTTTTTGCTAATACACTAATTAAAACTCGGTAACTTTTAATCCTTTTGAACCATCGAAATTCCGAGGCGAGTGAATAGAAGAAATTTTGTCTTGTTGCATTGTTATTGATAATACGGAATAGGATGGGTAAAATATTATGCTTTTATTGAATGCCAATTTTCATTTTTTCGATTTATTTAAATAGAAGCTTTATTGTATATAGTTTTCATACGTACATCATCCATTAGCGCTCTCTCGAGATTGATGAAGTGCGCGATTGTTACGGGCGCAAATTAAATTTTATGCGCGTTCTCTCAAGTTTAGAAGGACTTATAGTTCATTTCTTGCCTGGTTGTCATAAAAGTGAAATATTTGGTACTGACTTTAGGATGACTTCTCAAATAATTCTTTCCAAGAAATTACGAATATTTATGTACAGTTTGTACATAGGTAATGGAAGTCGCGTTGGTACTTAAAACGTATTTTATGGTACGCCAATTCGTTTGTTTTTCTCGCTTCAGAGCATGGAAACAGTATATGTATTCTTTAATTTATAGAATTGCTGCAATTTTCAAAACTTCGTTTCTTTCAATTTCTGTAATTAAATATATAAAATTCTAGATTAGTATATTTTTTTGGTAGAAAAATTCGAAAATTTTAGAAAAAAATCGAAAGTGCTTGAAACTTGTGTTGATACGTTAGGGTGGGGGAGAATAAGCCGTTGAATTTCGATCGGATCGAATACTGAAATTCTTTCGCTTGTGTTTCGAGCCAGAACTTTCCGTACTTCGTAAACGACAAAAAAACGCAAGTGTTTGGAAAATTTAAAAAGCTTTCGGCAAATAAGGTATTTAAAAAACTTATGATCATAGAATTTTGAAAGACGAACTAATTGTTGGGTAGAGAGCTTCTTTTTTTCTTGAAAAACTGTTGTTATAACAGTTGATCAGAGCAAGAACTATATATAAATTTTCTTGTAATTTCTTGTTATGGCAAGACTATAATGAAGTACAAGATTTTTACTCAAGATGAACAGAAGCTTTCATCGTAAGATTTGTACAATTCATAAAAAAGTGGCACAATTATATTATTGATATTATATATCTAAGAATATTGAGTGCTCCTGTGATAAGCACAGAAGCGATATCATTATGTATCATTATTGAGATTCTTTTATGATAGTCGTTATTCATACCCTAACTGGAATTTTTTAGTTAAATATTTAAAATTTTATATAAGAGTTTCTTTAATATATATATATATGTATATAAATCTTATTTATACTTTACAGACTTTCTTACTCTTTTAATTTAAAACTCTATAATCGAAGTAAAAACTGTTACTTCATAGATAAGGACCCATCAGGTTACAATTGCAAATTGATTTTGCACAATTCACCCGACTCGCTTTTTTCCTCCCCCTTCTTTCGATATTCCATTTAATCGAATTTGGTACAGTATAGAGCATATATATATATATATATATATATATATATATATATATATATATATAATTCTCCCGATAAAGAAAACTTTGTTTCGCATTAGAAAGTGCAGTCAGGCCTGAGATAGCCTCCGGTACCCTGAGAGAAAAAGAAAGACAGGGAAAGGGAGAAGGGGAGGGCTGAAAAAAGCGATAGAGAAGGCCGTTCTGGCCGAAGGTAGAGCGAGAGGGAAAGAAGGAGAAGGCGAGCACAATGCGCCCTCGCGATTCTGCGATGGAGTGGAAATTCTTTGAAGACAAGCCGATAACTTTTCAGGCGTTATCTAGTGGGAACGGGGGGGGAGGAAGAGGAGACCAAGGCGCGACGGCGGCGGGGAGGTGGGTCAAGTCGAAGAGAATAATATCCCAGGGGAGTGCGCCGCGCGGCGTTCCGTAATTCCACTACGTTTACGTCAGCCGTGAAAGTTTTGTACATACAAAGTCCCATTGTCGCGGGGACAGAAGTATATATATATATATATATATATATATATATATATATAATAGAAAACGCGCGTACAAAAATCGTTGGTTGTCGCGGCGCGCGCGTCGCGGGGCTGGGACACTTTTACGGGCCCGAGTCTTGAAACCAAAGTTAGCGGAAAAGTCGGGGTGGCGATGGGGAGGGGGGGGAGGTTGGGAGCTCTTTCTGGATTACGCGGGCATAATGTGTGCGTCGCGTCGGTTCTTTGCATTCGCAGGGAAACTTCTTTAAAATTCCAACCTCCTCTTCTCGAATAGTTTTTGTGTGTTCATCATTCCGACGGCTGGTGTCTATACGCAGGTGTGTGTGTGTGTGTGTGTGTGTGTGTGTGTGTGCTTCTTACGTGTCGTTTCTTTCCCATAAATTCGAATAAAGCGCGAATCTTTCGAATTTTCTTTTAGTGTTAGATTAATTTACTTCAAAGATATATATATATATATATATATATATATATATATTCACATTAATTAAACGAAAAAACATCTTATTTAAATGTATCGACGTATTCAAAAAGTTCACGATGAAACTTTCCTTGATTAAAGCGAGTTAATTTATTTCCTTAAAAAGTGCCATTTAAAAAGCACACGTTTCATTCACCGCTGTATTTTATACATTTTATAAGAAAAAAGCCTAACTAATGTTAAGAATTTGCAACCAAATTGCTTTCCAATTGAAACTTATGCAAACGATCCTTTCTGAACAAATTGAAAAATTTAAACAGCTCGAATTTAATTCGAATCACGAAGTACGCCGGCCATTTTCAAAGTGTATCATGCCGAATCAGTGGATTCTGCCGTTGATACAGAATATAATAGAAGAAATTGCATATATATTGAACGAAATACTGCAAATACGTCTCAAAAAAAAAAAACTGCGAATATCAAGCAAATGCCGAGCAGCCTGTAGATTTTTTTTGACAAACAAAAACGGAACGTTCTCGTTTGCGGGTATATAAAGCACGACTCCCCCCCCCCCCGAACTTCGACGAGAGCCCGATGAAACTTAGCGCGCCTTTACGTACGTAAAAATACATACAGGCGTACATGTACATTCGAGCACACGGACGTATAGTATGTCGACGCGACGTGCGCTTCCAGTGCGCGCGTACATGAAGCAGCGAGGCCTCCATCGATTCCCGATATCAATCGCCGCTGCCGCACGAGACTCCCCGGGATCGCCCCTGCCGGCCTTAATTATAATAGGCACGGGATGCACGCCAGCCGTGCCCGCGTTCGGCCGACGAGGCCGCGCCGGGGGTGTATGCCAAAAAGGTGGAACCGGGTGAAACTGTATATATATATATATATATATATATATATATATATATATATATATATATATATATCTATATAAAGGCAGCGCTGAGGGACGAGTGCACGGACGGCCGGTCGGCTCGATCGTTGTCTCGAAAGCGAATCATTAGCCCATTCGCAATACTCGAATGCAGCCGGTATCTGTGCATATGCGCGTGTGCGTGTCTCCCCTACGTGGCCGTTGCGTCAGTGCTCGCTCCGCGTTTAGAGCACTACTGTGGCCGGCAAGCAGCCTCGGCAGCAGTTTCACGAGCGGGGCTACGGCAGGGCGAGGTTTCGGTATTCTGCAGCGGGATGAAAAGAAAAAGAGAAAGTCGTCGGAGCCAATATTGGAGAATTGGGTAGTGCCTTATTCCGGTTTTATATATGTATACATCTAAAGGATGGTATATACAATAGGGCGATAATCCACAAGTCTTTCGTGGCGAGATGCTGCGATGACCTCTGAACCTTTTACTTTAAGCTCGTGTCCCAATCAGAAATTTGGCAGCTTTTCTCGAGAGGGGGAGGAAGCACTCGAGTAAGGAGCGAAGAGAGAGAGAGAGAGAGAGATAAAAGGTCGTGTGTGAATATATATATAGAAAAGAGAGACTCTCCGTTTTGCTGAGGTACGCTAAGTCTGCGAAAAATTAGAGGGCACTATGCCGTAGTTCCCTCCTCTATTCCGACTGCACTGCTCTCTAATACAGTACTGTAAAAAGAAAAATCGAGCCTGTTCTATATATTTATATATATATATATATATATATATATATATATATATATATATATATATATAAAGGGCAGGAGGACTATTTTCGTCGCGCTGTAATTTTGCCTTCAAGAGCTGATAAGGCTCTCGATAAAAGTGACCACTTTCGGGGGATGTTTAACCCCAAGTCTGTCGCATAAGCGTTTTAGAGAGCGTCGGCTAAAATTGAATTCTTGTTCTGGCCTCTTGGCCTCGTGTGTTACGCGGAATTGAAGCGAAATGAAAGCGTAAATTATACTTGGTTATTTCACAATAACGGAAAATTTAATTTTCATATTTTGAACAATCTTTATGAAATATTTTCGTAAATATTTAATTTTGCCATCATTTTGATGTTTTTGAGATAAGCTTTTATTTGTTCGTTAATTTATAATACTTATAAACCATAATTCAAATAAATATTAAACAACCTTTTCATTCATAAGCAAATGTTTAATCATTTTGAAGGTCATTTTGAATTAATAAAAGGAAAAAAAAACTGTTTTATATTAATTATATAACTAAAGCTATCTCGAATTGTTTATTCTTTTTGTAGTTGTATGGACGCCGCGATTAATAATTTTAATCAAAATATACACATCGACATTTTCCTCCGTCGAAATTAGCCTGCGCTTCAATCCCAAGGTTCATCAAGAGCTTTACAAGCTGCGCTAAAGTTCTCGTTATATCATATATATACATACATACATACATACATATATATATATATATATATATATATATATATATATATATATATATAGGTACCCACACACAAACACACACACTATACATACGGACACGGCGGTTTCACGAACGCCAGACTGGCTCTTATTCGCTGCTCCTGTTAGCGGAGGTTGACTTTATAGCAAATTGGGAACGATAATTAGAAACTGATGAGCCATGAAAGAACATAGAAAGATCCTATATCCGATGTTTAACGCCGAATGTTCAAGGCGTGAAATGTGGCATTACGTGGGATTAGGAAGATTAGATTATGTAAAGTGCGCGTACAGAGATACGCATTGTTTCCTTCTATTATAATTGGACAAAATCATATAAATTAAGCGTAAGGTTTTATATTTTATATCGAATGATTTAATCATGGGCGTGATTAGACGAAGACATGAAAAATTTCATTTAAAATCGCTCGTACACGATTAAAAACTATCGTAAAGCTTCCTCCGCCTGATTTATTTTATTTTCCCTTCTTTATAATATGTGGAGTCGGCTTTAAAAAAAAAAAAGCAGAAACTAGCACTCGGGTAACTATATTTTTCTTTTTTAATGCCAATTAATATTCAGACATTTTACACGCTGCTGAAGTGTATAATTCAATATTGATTAAGAAAAACAGAATCAAAAAATATATAGTAGAATGACAAAAGGTATTATTGTTTAGGAAACGGTGATATGTCTATGAATATTTAAAATAAATCACATCTCGATTATTATAGCGGGAAGAAACAAAAACGTGTATTTTCTATTTTTAATTTTCGCAGAAAATGCGCTCTATCTTATATATATATCACGTAAAGAACACGTACTATTCCGCAAGGCAGAAATAACAATGGTTTTTGGAGAATTCAGGAACCAATCCGTAGAGAAACAGTCGGCATAATGGCTTTATGCTTTCTCCTGCGGGTTAAAAGGTGAAAATCCAAATGTTTTTCGGGATAGCACGTAATACAGTTGGCGCTCACGTATACCACGGCCCGACCCTTTTTACTCCCTTTCCCTCAACATAACAGAAGAGGAGGAAAAATTGAACAAGAAGAGGAAGAAGAAGAAAAAGAAGGGGGAGAGGGAGAAGAAAGCCAAAGCTCGAACTGGCTCGACACCGATTGAATCGCTCGGTTACTCGAAAAGGCTGTATGCCAACATTATATATATACATCTATATACGTATTTTTCGTTACGGCGGAAAATGCCCTGTAACAAAAAATAAGCGAACGAGAGATGAGGAGAGAGATTGGAACGTGGTTGGGTGTGCAAATATAGTGCGAGATTCGCGTTGGGCACGCGAATAAGACAAGAGAGTCTGAGACAGGAAGAGAGAGAGAGAGAGAGAGAGAGAGAGAGAGAGGGGGGGGGATAGAGTGAGATAGAGAGAGAATAGAGCGAGCGCCGAGGACGAAGAAAAAGAAACGAATTTCTCCGTATGCGCAGCGTGGCGGTTTTTGGAGGGCCGCGCACGATCAAAGGGGGCCCTGGACGAAAGGACGCGAGTGAAAGGGGCGGGGGACGGGGTGCGAGCGAGCGTTTTACCAAAAATCCCGATCCGCGTCCCAAGTTCCTCATTGAAATGGCACTCGCAGCTGTTTACGGGCGCCGTTTTCTCCTGCCCTTTCTCCTCGCTCGGCCGTGCATTATTATGTATATGCTCGCGCTCGCGCTCGCGCTGGCGTCGCAGGCGCCCACACGCGGGTCTATGAACCCGCGTATAAGGGAAAGAGGCGACGAGCGGCACAAAGGCCTCGGCCAGACCTGCCAATTTCCTCCCGGCCCGCCGCATATATATATATATATATATATATATACATCGCGTCGCGGAAACGAAGGGCAAAGGAGAGATTGATGGTAGCAAGGAGGAGGAAGCAGCGAGCTGCTTGGAAGCGAGAGGGGTGGGTGGCTGAAGGAGGCGAAAAGGTATACGAGCGTCCCTACCGCCACTGCACACGAGACTCCTCCACATTAATACATATATATGCATTTATATATATATATATATATATATATATATATATATATATATATACGGCTGATCATCTCTCATGTTATTACAAGCGCGTACCCCTTTTGTCGCGTTTCTCGGACCGCATCGTACACTCGTATAATACCTGCCGATCAGGTGGGGAGGGTTCGAGGCAGCCGAACTTTAAGCTGTTTTTATAAACGGCCGGGGGACGAAAAGAGGGGGGGGGAGAAGTTTACTCCCGTATTATTTCGATGTTTTTCCATCCCCATCTCGGGGCCCCTCTCCTCTGTTTTTCTTCGACCGAAACTTTTCGGAAAAGTTTTAATCTCGTTCGGGTGAAATTTCGCATTGATAGCCGCGAGGCGATTTTTTTTCTTCTGCCGCGTCGCCTTTCTTATTTTTCTCTTTACGCCTCGGTCGAATGTTTCATTCAAAGTCAGCCCTCGGTAGTGAATAATTTGTAAAAATTTTCCCTCGTTTTTGTCGGAATCCACGAATAAATGTTTTCCGAGCGAATCGGGAAAAAGCTTCATATATATATATATATATATATATATATATATATATATATATATATATATAGGGTATTTTCTTTTTGGTAAAGGAGACGAGAAAAAGCTCTCGAAGTAATTACAGTATTAAGCCGTATATATATATATATATATATATATATATATATATATATATATATATATATATCTATACTTTATTCCCAACGTTTTCAAACCGTTGGAAATCTTACCCCGTCTTTTAGTGCAATCAATTAGAAAAAGCTTTATCCCCCTCTCCTCTGCCATTCACGAACGGAATATAAAGCGAGAATATAATTGCGATACACGCGGTCACACAGTATATACTGGGACGCAAAGAATCCTCTAATAAATTTCCTAGTTACATTTATCCTTCGTCGATCAGTGCCTATATATATATATATTATATAGGCAAATTTTTCTGCGCACACACGTAACGGGAGAGAATCGGGATTGCATGGCGGATATTACCTGTCGAAGAGCTGAAGATAAACTGAATCCATTTTTATCAGAAAGCAAGGGAAACAGAGGGCTACAAAAGAACAACATTGTTGATGCAGGAGATGTATGTTTTATGTTTTTTTGTCTTTAGATTGACACTTTGTTTCTGTCAAATTTTTTCAACGCCGCGACGGCGTATCTTCAACACTTCGAATGGTCACCGAAATATTGCCTTATTCTATAAATTCGAGGCAAATTCCTATTGTACTTGTATTTTATTAATGACGGTTTTATTAAGCCACCATAAATATTATAATATCATAATTTCAGGATTATCATGAATATAAGCCAGTGTTTTCATAAATAATGGCTGGATACAAAGTTAGATTCGAGCTGGATGCTTCATCATGCTGCCATCTAACGTCAAATTGATGAACTTTTATAAACTTTAATACTAAGAATAACTGAACAATTCGTCAAAATTAAGCAAGAAAATTAGTCGCTCTACAAAATAAAAACTGTTTCATGTAGATGAAAATTTTCGAAGCTTCAAATCTCTTTTATTTTGACAAAAAGTTTTCAACCTTGAACGGACATTTACAGCACAATTTAAATAAGAATATACCTTTCTATATTGGTAAGTTTTCGTATGATTCGTATTTTGAAAACGCACATTGTAAAGGAATTGCTTCTAATCTCTTCCGAAATTAAGCTGTAATTTATACCATGTACATAAAAAATTCTGTTTATACATATACTTTATTAAATTTTCTATTACTGTACGAGACCATTCTAGAAATTTCTGTATTAAAAATCAACATTAGTTTTCATATATTTCATATATATCACATAATGTTTATTAATTACAGTAATCGCTCTAAAAAACTAAACAAATTAGAAGTATATATATTCATAAATTTTAAAAATATGCAAAAAATCTTCTACATAATTTGCGTTGAAAAATGTATTGGTATTATTTCTGAAGAAAAAACGGTAAGGAAATAAGTGTATTGTCTACATTTAAATAAATACATTGAATATCGGAACATGTATTCGAAAAGGATTAAGATTTTCTTTCACTTTTTTCGCATAAACTCATACCGTCACGATTAATTAAACATCAAAATACTTGCGATATGTTCATAAAATATACTTATGGCTGGTAATGAGTCATATTGTTCGGTTATTTTTTTGAAACTTATATACCTTCACAGAAACTATCTAACTTTCGAGCTAAAAATATAGTTTCAAGTTCAATGATTTACAGGGACAAACTGCAGCGAGGAGGACACTCGGCGAAATGTGGAGCACTTCCAATGAGATCCGGTATCCACGTAACGACGCCTCAAACGGCCGGATCTATGGGCGCCCTTGCGGAATCATAAATTTTCTTCCAACCATATAGGCATATATACGCAGTCGCCGGGGCCCGATAATGCCATATGATGAGGAAAAAGAAAGAAAACGTAAAGCGCAGGGGGAAGAAATGCCCGAGGAAAGTAGACCAAGCGGACCTGTGGAAAAGCATCTGAAGCACCCCCTCTTATATGTATATATATATATATATATATATATATATATATATATATATATATACTTACTGCACAAGTGCGGATCTACATATGTAAATAACTGGGGCCCACACGACATCCAGAGCGGTATGTGCGGCCGGCGCAACAGGACACTTCTCTCCGAGCTCATCGCGACTTCGTTGCGTAAATTAATCCAAAAAGCCTGCTGGCAGCTATACCTACTACACCCCCCTCTCGGGGCCGCCTAACCCTCCTTCCCCGATCGAGTGAAACGTGAACGCGGAGAAGAGGGTACGCGTGTATATATATATATATATATAGAGTACGCACGGTATGCACGCGCGAGAGACCGCCCTGACCGGCGAAGCGGGGCGCAAAGAGCGCGCAGATGCCCGCACTCGGGGTGCACCGTGCACGTGACCGGAAAAGGAGAGAAAGAGAGAGAGAGAGAGAGGGAGATAGAGGGAGAGACAGAGAGAAAGGAGAAGAAGGAGGAGGAGGCAGCAACAGCAGCTCTCTCGGTCCAAAAGCGGGACTCGGTCGCCGCACGTCGCCAACCACGGGCAGATGTCCGGTTCCGTAGTCTGACGCAACTTCCCCGGCTCTCTCTCTCTCTCTCTCTCTCTCTCTCTCTCTCTCTCTCTCTTGCACGCTCACTCCCATACGCGAGCTATATCGCCCGAGATGTATCTACACAAATTGCAGCGACGAGCGCGGCCGCATTTCCGGGTATAGTGCCGGTCTGGACGGTATATAGGTGGCGGGCGCTTCTTTTTTTACCCTCGTTTTTTTCTCCCTCTTTTTCCATCCCGTCGACCCGTCGACGCGCGCGCGCGCGCGCGTGCAGCGGAGACTCCCAAGGGCAATAAATTCCGCCCCACCGAGATGTACTTGAGTAATTAGTTGTATATATACATGGTGCAGGAGACTGGCGTCCGGGACGAGGGGGTGGAGGGCGCTGTTAGCGAGATGTACAGAGCCGTCCCAGGGAGAGAGAGAGAGAGAGAGAGAGAGGGAGCGTGGCGAAAAGTGAGATGGATGAGACAGGGGGCGCCACCGCTCGGAGGAAACCGGCCGATTGTATTCTTTTAAGTAATTCCTGATTTATTGCTTGCGCGTAAAAAGAAGCTGCCGTGCGCGGCGGTTTCTTTCTTCCTTTCTTTTTTAATTTATCAACTGCGAGTTTTGAACCTTATAGTTATAAGCAGCTATAAGTATTTCCATATCTTGTTATATATATATATATATATATATATATATATATATATATATATATATATATATATATATACATACACACCTCAAAAGGAACAACTCCTAGAGACCCAACTAATCGGAATAAAAATAATCTTTTTAGAAAATATATTATGAAATAAGGCTCTTAAAGAGAGGCGAAAACGTCTCCTCTTAAATTTACTTCATACTTATAATAATGAGAATGGGCTTTAATGGTTATTTTTTCCACTTATGCACTCGAAAAGCTTTCTTGACACCTGATATACAATATTTTACAGAACTCGTTTTCGGTTAATAAATATTAAACTTACAAAATTCGTATTATTTCTATTTGAAAAGCTACTTGTAGATTTACTTTTAAATGAGTTTTATTACAATCTTAAATTAATGACGAAGAAAAAATGGGCTTGTTAAACGTGTAATTGGAATTTATTTTTATATGAGTACCGTAACATTCTCATGAAACTACTTATATATGGATTTTACTCGCATTTGTAATTAATACTACATTTCTGATGTAACTAACGAGGTAACCAATCACGAGTATCGGCATTTACGTATACTATTTTAAATTATCAGGTCAAGAATCCGTATACTTAACATGGAGTAAAGCTATAAAGTTGTCTGTGCTAAGATAATGTTTAATTTAAGTATCATGAAAAAAGAAACCAATCGGTAGAAACTGATACAGGCAGAGATAAAGAGAAAGGACAGAGCAGCGGGAGAGAGAGAGAGAGAGAGAGAGAGAGAGAAAGATGTTTTATCCATAGAGGTCCCATTATAATTCAGGTATTACAAAGATAAAGAATAGCATCTACTTTTGTTTTTTATTTATTATTTTGTTCTCGAAGTTGGGAAGAGGGAACGACGAGGAGAACGAGAGATAAGGAGAAGATGTCGGTGGCAAAGATAAAAAGATTCGGCGACGCATAAAGCTCGCGTCGATACATATATATATATATATATATATATATATATATATATATATATATATATATATATATATACGATATATACATATAAACCCTATAAATTTTAGGGCAGAGCTCGTACAAGAGACTTATCTATATAATAAGCGAAGGGCAGGCAAAGCGCTTGCTCGCTCGCTCGGTCCCTGCCTACACATATACCCACCGAGGAGGATCGAACGGTCTCCCGTTAATTTACGGCACCCGCCTCTGCGCGCGCGCGCGCACGCGCCCGTGGAGAAAAGGTGAGTTTGGCTTATTTGCCCCTCCACGCCCCCTACCTCCTCCGCCGAAACCGTGACACCGATGCGGCGGCACTTTACTTACGGGAAAAGACGCGGATCTCCCTCTCTCTCTCTCTCTCTCTCTCTTCTCTCGCTCGGCCCTCCCGCGGGCCCGGCGCGCGGGCGCGAGCCAGCCGGACGCCGGCGCGGCGCAAGCCGTGATATATATATTTATATATATATATATATATATTCGGTAAGTGATCGTTCGCTCTGCGCAACGAAAAAAGAAGGGAGAAAAAAAGGAAGGCGGATTGCCGCGCGATGTTAATGGGAGAGGTGTGCGCAGCTTTGCGCGTTTTCACGCGGTGTTGTGGTGGTAATCGTGCTGCGATGACGTGGCACTGTTACGTATTGGACGGCTTTCTAACGAACTTATTGATGGCTTTAATTTGTATATAATGCCTGACTTTCAGAAGAGGGAGAGAGAGAGAGAGAGAGAGAGAGATGGGATTTTTTTGTTTGTCAAACTTCCACGATTTGATCGAGTATTTGATAAAGTAAATAAACAGCAATTATCGATATAATGCATTTTTTTTCAAATTTAATTAAATTCTGGATTAAAGCACTTTGTTTGTCTATATCGACGGTATAATAGAGAGAAATCGGAAGAGATTCTGTTTGATCTGTACGGCTGTAACAGCTTGTGAAAGCATATAAAGCATAATGAAAATTTCTGATTGATTTGTCATACGATGAACGATTTCATATTAAACGAACTTATGATTGACTAATCCAGTCACTTTGGAAGATTGAACGGATATCGGGGCCAGTCCTATATTATAAGCTCGTTAGAATATCGGTGTAACCGGAAACGCAAGGGCATTGATGAATAAATTAATTTCCATTATTTAATTTATTCATTTAGTTTCTTTTTTGGCTTCTTTCTGTATATGCGAAATTTTTCATTCTCTCTATGTACTTAATTAATTCAATACCCGTAGAAATTGTAACGAACTGTATCCAAATGTTAATCGATAAGGTACGAAAAAAGGTTACGTATGCAAGAAAAAAAATAGAATTAAGACATTTTACGCGAGAATATGATGTTCAGAATTGTTATATTTAAAATCGTTCGGGCAAGAGCACAATTAAAAAATTAAGCATACATAAAATCTAAAGAAATAAGTATAGCTTTACTATAAAATAATTTTATACAGTTCATTGGAAATTCTATTATAAAAATCAGAATCGTAAAGGAAAAAGTAAAGAAAAAATCGAATATTCGCACGCCCCTGCAATAATACAATCCTTTATAGAGACGCGCGGGTATGTAGCTCATTATCATAAAGTACCCAGTATAATTGGTGAATTTAAGCAATTTTTTTTCTTGTTGTTGTCTTCCTCGAATTGTAGCGTCGTAAAAGGCGAAATAATGCTCAACGAAGACAAGGTGTGCCACGTTTTTCAGTTCCCCTACCTACAAACTCTCTCTCTCTCTCTCTCTCTCTCTTTCTCCACCCTTTTTTCCGAGCCGTTAAATTATACCGAGGTCAAAACGTCCCCGCGAGGAGCAAACGGAAAGGTCCGTTGGCGCGCGAAAGTGCGATTTTCTGAGCATATCCAAAGAACGATCTATAATACGTCGGTGTATGCTCGCTTGTATATATATATATATATATGTATATATATATATATATATATATATATATATATATATATATATATATATAGAATAATCAACATAATACACGAATGGCCGAATATGAAATTGGAATGGCGTCGGTTGAGCGCAGCATCTGCTGACATTTGTTCAAGAATTCATTGTGCGCTTCCCCTAATACATAAGGGGTGCGCTAATACATTTTCAAAGGATGTACACTTCTTGGAAAAAGAGACTTTATTAGGATTTATATATCATGCGCATTATTATTATACATATACTTACGGTATACAAATTTATTCTTTATATATATATATATATATATATATATATATATATATATATATATATATATATACCTGTATACACGATATATTATTTCAATTTATTGGTCGGAAAAGGGCAAGGGAATGAAAGAGGAGCGAAAATCCGTAAATACTGTTTTATGCTGCGTAAGTCTCTGTTAGAAACGTATTTTTGAAACATTGTTTTTCGTAAAATAGAAAAATACCAAATTTCCGTACAAATAATCCACGATCTCATGTAAAAAAATATCCTATTATCTTATTATGGATTAATAAAGAATCTAATAACAAAATACACTGCTTTATCGCCGCGACGCCTGTGTCCAATTTAGTTTCCGCATTTCACAAAAGAACATCAAAACTTATGTGTTTCGATATCGTCAACCGGGCAAGCGGTTTTTTCTCTGTCCACCGCGTCTAAAATTCGACATCACCTTTACGGCGCTTGAGACGATTATAGTTCTCATTCCTTCCGTCAACTAAAATTATACTCTGTCGCTCTATCTCTCGCTCTCTCTCTCTGTCTCCTTCTGCCTCACCACATGGTAAGTACAACAGAAGCAAAAACAATACGCCTAGCGTCTTCCTCCAGGACTGAACACACGAATTAGCCCGGTGGAGAAGAAAGCGTCGAGGATATAACAAGGGGGCGGAAAAAGAGCGTTCGTAAAACTTCTTCGTACGATTGATGTTTAAACAAGCCGAGATCCCGCGACGAGGCATCTCGGCTCTGGTATCGGGAAGCGGAAAGAATGAGACGGGGGTGGAGGGGGTGGTCGAGAGACAGAAAAATAACAGGAAGCCTTACCGAAGATACAGTGATGTAATATGGTTCGGAAGCGCGTATATATATGTATACACATTACACATATGCAAAACGCGCCGTCGCGACGCTCTTCTACGAAAGTCGGCCGATCGCGCCACCGCCTCTCCGAGATCTCGCACGTGTACCCTGCCATGGGCTTTTTTCTGCCGCGTGAATCCGATATCGGGCGTGCGCGCGGGGTCGACGCGGCTCGCTCGGTCCAGCGATTCTCCGCAATGCATGCGGGTCGTTATGCTTGTTTTAACACGCTCTCGTCTCGGCCGTTCTTCCAGCCGGGGAGAAAAAAAATTGACCGAGCTTCCATCTTACAGAGGGGATGCACTTGTTATTTTTCACGCTTCTTTACTGTCGCTGATGTAATAGAGGAATTATATATAAACAAAAAAAAGAAAGCAAAAAAAAAAAAAAATAGAAAGGTATTTTATCTTTTCGTTCTGAAAGTCTTCTATGACATCTATAGAAACTAAGAAAATATTTTGAATTGCATATCGAAGAACTTTGAATCGCTATGTTGTTGCAATCAAGCGGCTCATAGCAAAAATCAATGTAATTTGTCTGGTAGTTAGTTTTTAAGCATATTTTGGATACAGATATTAGATGCAAAGTTGAGCACATTGTTAATTTTGTTCATACGTTAGTCAATTAAATTTAAAGTCAATTTGTCGAATTATAGGTGAAATATATTTGGAAGAAAATAAGAAAATTGTGCAATAGATATATAGTATTGTCGTTGTTTAGGTGATTAAAAATGATGAAAGTATTTCATCAAATGATCATTGCCAAGGTCATACGGAAAATTTATAAATTAAATTGAACATAATATACAAATCATCACGGAAATTATGGAAATTATATACAATTCGTCACGGATTTCCCACATATCATGAAGAAAAATTAATATTTACTGTTTAAAAGCATGCTGAAATTAAAAAAAAAAAAAAACAAAACAAAACATAACAAAAAGATACTGAACGAATCTACACGCTGCGCGCAATTATATCGTTAAAACTGGTTAAATCTTAAGCGCGTCTCAACGTGATCCGATTGTTCAACATCCAACGCGACGGAACCTCTGCGTCGCTTAGAAGTCGCCCTCTGCCAATCTTGCTCCGAAACTCTAGCGATATTTATTCAATCGAAAATCTCACGTATTGATATAACACCAAGGTCCGGATATATATATATATATATATATATATATATATATATATATATAGCAAATATTAGATTTTTATATTTAGTACAGAAATTGACGTAGATAATCCGCTTAATCTTAAGCTTTTTGTTAATTTAAGTATAAAATTTAAATATTTAATTCAACTATATTTTTAATTTTTTCAACAGAGAAATTTCAACAAAGCTGGAAATTGTTTGATACGTAATATCAAATATTTGATAAACATTATTTTCTGTATTATATGAGTAACGTTTATAACAATCGTTTTCGTTTGATTATTTCTTTATTACAGGGAATGTTTACATTTAAATGGACAATCATTAAAAATGGTATTTAATAAATAAGGAAAATAAATTGGTTCCTTATAAAAATGCTTATTTTGATTGACACGCGGTTACCCTACGTACTCGGGCCGTTCTGCCGATGTCGCGGCGATTCGCGCGGCGTAACCGATGCCGAAGACGTATCGGAAGACTCCCACCCCGCCTCCCAAGGCGCCATTGCCAAGCGCGACGGTCAAGGCCCGATCGGCCGGTAAAATGGACCGTGGAGCGCCGGGTGGGTGCTCCGGTGGGAGTATACGCAAGGGACGGAGCGCGGCTCTCTCCGAGCGCATCCCATAATCCCCGGCGGCGTTTCCGCGGCACGCGCGAACTTTCTAACCTTCGTAATTCGTGTACACGTCAATATACGAGCCGCATCTTCGCTGATTTTCTCACGTATTGCCGCCGGAGGTGAGCTTGGCGGCACGTCAGCAGGTGTCCCTCGCGGCAACCTTGACTGTGCCTTTGCCGATGCACGATCTCTTTCTCTCTCTCTCTCTCTCTCTCTGTCTTTCCTACGATTTCCGACCATATAAAGCACGAAATTTACACTTTCTTCGGCTCCCACGCGTATAGACGTTTGCGCGCACAATATAAAGGGAGGGGAGAGGTGGGAGGCGGGCCGTTGGGGGTACTGTAAAAATACCTACCCCCGGCAACGCGGTACCACGGCCGAATCGTGAGGTGGAATAACTTGGCTTCATTTCCTCGGGACTTATTATTACCCGGAACTTCCTGGCGTATTAGTCAGCCTCGCGGGCACGTCGTCAGGTGGACAATATATATATATATATATATATATATATATATATATACGCAGGAATTCCTATAACGATTTCTATATACTGGTCCACCTAAATATATATATATAAATTACGCGTACATGCCGATCGGTGTCCGTCGAGCCGTAAACGGAACCTGAAAAACTCTGACTCACGAGATGGCCTTTAAATCTTTCTTTATCTCCATCTCTTTTCCGTTTCTTTTCCTCTGCACTAGTGTATTCCTCTTTTCTTTCCAGCGTACCGACGGTCTAATATATATATATATATATATATATATATATATATATATATATATATATATAGAGAGAGAGAGAGAGAGAGAGAGAGAGAGAGAGAAGGTTCGGAAGTATGCCAGAGCGTCGCGTCGCGACACGCGGCGAGCGAGAAAAGCCCGGCGCAAAGTGCATCTCGGCGAAGACGAAAAAGAAGGGGTATATATGTATATATATACCTATATACACTTATACATATATGGATGAGCGAGATGCGGATGCACGGGGCCTCAGCTATGCTTAAAGGAAGACATCAGGAGAGATTATGCGGGAGAGCGTATTTCCCAAATCCTTCGGGACGAAGACTGCGGCTGCTGGTCGGGGGCAGCCGGCGCAAGAAAGAGAAAGAGAGAGCGATATATATATATATATATATATATATATATATATATATATATATATAAAAGAAAGGTTACGGGGCCGATGTCGCGCGCGCAAATAGGCTTAAAAATCCAGGGAGTCCGCTATTAGAGGGAATAATAGGCTTCCGCCCGCACCTGTTTTTATATGGACTGTCGAGCTCCTATAATAGAGAGGCGCGCGATTGTTCGCGGATCCAAGATTCACGATCTAAGCGGTTTCGTCGTTTTCACGTTTTACGAGCTTAGAATGGCCATCGGCAGGTGCTCTCGATAAGATTAATGCGCAAGAGCGCGTCTTCGGTAGAAGTTTGCATTGGCGCAAATGCAATGCGATATAAGCAGGACTTCGCGCTTTCTAAAATTGGCCGGTTAGATTTTCCAGCTTTGGCAATTTTTTTTTTTTTTTTTTGTTTCATCGAACATTAACGAATGAATAAAGTTTTTTAATTAAATATAGTTCAAGGGCGAAGTTGATACCGTTATAAAGGACAAAAAACGCTTATTATGAATTTTTGTATCAACGTGTCTTATTTGTAAAGAAGTGCTTTTCAATGTTTCGATAATCATTATTGAAAGAAGTTAAGTGAATTTTCTAGAGACTATATTGCAAAACAAAAAACAGACTTTTAACAAATGTTGCAGATTTAGCTAAGAAATATATGTTACCCGAATTCGCAGCAGATCTCAACATTAAAACCTATCAAACAAAAAAACATCGTGAGGTACGATAGTAACTAACAGTTCTGTCTACGTAAGCTCAGAAATTTTGAAAAATATCATTTTTTGAGAAAATAGAATTAGAAGTGAAAAATCATTTTCTCTGTTCAAAAACAATTCGTATTTTGGCTTTTAGACGAAATTCCTCATGTTAAAATATTGAGCTTTCATGAATACCACAATTTATATAAAAAAAAACTAACATTAAAATTTCGTTTCTAGGATATAGTGGATATTGAGATAAAAATTGTCTTTCAAGCGTTACATACGTTACAGTACGTACTTTTTGACAATAATTATATACGTAATACGAAATAAAAACCTGTTGAAATTATTAAGTCCAATAATTCATATATCGACATGAAATTTTTGTGTCGATCCGCATTAAGTTGTCCGCTTTGATCGGATTTCGTTAAAATTTTGATATTATATGATAGCATACACTTTCAGAAAATACAAAAAAAGTTCCTTTTTTTTTTAAATAAAAATTGTATTCAAAAAGAAATTCAATCGATTATTTTCATTTAAATTTAATAAAAGTATCGTTTAATATTTCTCTATATGTATATTTTAACGATTCTGAAAATAACATTTATCAACGTGAAAATGGAAAAAGAATAAAAATAATTCTCGATCCATAAACGTATCCGTTTTGTACACTTTTTAACGAATAAAATAACTGGAAATCCGTAAAATATAAAAATTTAACAATATCTTAGAAATACCGCTTTCTAATTTACACAACTCGTACCATCTGAGCGAAGGTGTTTCGTGCGATTAAAGGGAAACAAATCCGTCTAGTGGACAAACGACGGGCGATGCGGCTACCGCTGTGGCCCATCGAGAATGTTTACTCGTTGCCGATCAAAGCTGAACAGCGGGGGGGGGGGGTTCCACCGCGCGTTTCCACGCCCGAGTTCCCGCTACTTTACAGTGCCCGAGACGGCAGAGAGCAGGTACGCGAGTAGCAGCTTAGAGACACGTTTAGACTGGCACGCACAAGGTGAATTCGAAGTAATTCCTTGGAGCCTATTTTTTTACTTCCGTGCCCATATAGTTGTTGTACGCAGAATCGCGGCTAAAGAGATGCGTAATTTCCGCTTTTCTTCCTTCAATCGACGGCGGGGGGGGGGAGTGAGGCGGGAAGGGGAGACGTAACCGAATGCTCAACGACAAAACGAAACGATACCCAAAATCGAATTATCTGATAGTGAGAAATAAAAAAAAAGGAGTATAAGTTTTCTTGAAAAAATTGTGGCGAAAATAACGACGCAGACATGCATGGAACGAGAGTGATGAAAGAGAATAAAATAGAGAGAGAGAGAGAGAGAGAGAGAGAGAGAGAGAGAGAGAGAGAGAGAGAGGAGCTGGAAACGTACGTGATTCGGAATCGTAATGGCGAGCGGCTACCGCGGTGAAAATCGGAGAAAATCAGCGAACAGCTGTGAGTGAGCGTATAAAAATACCGTTCCCAACTCTACCCCCCCCCCTCTAAGGAAAAAGTAAGGGAGCAGGGTGAGGAAGCTGTGCCGCTTCTGAGTGAGCATTCGAGCGGACGAGACATTCAATTTAAATTAGCCCGCTCGCGGAAAGAATGCCGGATATCGGGCGGTCGGATAGTCTATTGGGAATCTCATTTCTCACGGAGATGTATATGTATAAATATATATATATATATATATATATATATATATATATATATATATATATATATATATAAGGTGTTGAAAATCAACAAATCGATGAGTGGTCCGTTGCCACTGGTTATTTCCTATCTATACTTTTCCTCTTTTTTCCCTCGCAGTTTTAGTTCCAGGAAAGCATGATAGTATTCCACAGGGTGAACGTATTATATATATATATATATATATATATATATATATATATATATATATATATACACAAACACACATATATATAATACCATTTGGAATCGCCGAGTTAAAGCGCGAACTGTGAACGACTTTGTACGCTGGCCCACGATCGTTCGGGTTGGATTTTAAATTTATTTCGCGTGTCCTTCCTATCTCTCTCTCTCTCTCTCTCTCTCTCTCTCTCTCTCTCTCCACGTGTCTCTCTCATACATACATACTCTCTTTCCGTTTGTGCGTGAAATTGAAAAAAGATTAGCGTTAGAGGGACGGGGGGAAAGCTACCCCCGTGTTTTCCCCCAATTTTATTACGGTGCCGTGTTCAGTTTTGCCCGAGCAATAAAATTTTCCATATATATATATATATATATATATATATATATATATACATACGTGTGTGTGTGTGTGTGTGTGTGTGTGTGTGTGTGTGTGTGTGTGTGTGTGTGTGTGTGTGTGTATAATCGTTCCTCGCACACATATAAATATACACGCTGAGTATTTACAACGGCACAAAGAGTATAAACCATTGGAGCAATGGATTCGGAATTATACATTTCCGAATTCGGTAAATATTACATCGAAAATCGACTGGTTCCACTGGCGTAATCCAGGACAGGGCACCGTAGCATATAATAGGAGGACTCGTGCTTTATTGAAATTCTGCGCGTTTCGTTCGGTACTGCTACACGTTTCATGTACATCCTGTTAAAATCGATAATTATATTAGATTTTTCGTGTATACCAATTTCGACTTTATAATAGACCTCCACGACGCAACAGTTTATTTCGTACAGTAATTCATATGCAATTTATGAAAAACTGAATAATTTAACAATTGTATGGCATAAAAGTAAACGTTTCCATTCAATGTTGTCGATAGGAATCCATAGTGATATTCTCATACTAAGTAAGTTATATATATATATAAGACGACTCAATGCGGAATCAATATTTTCAGTAAGTAGGTTATAGATATTTTTCAAAAATTCAAAGTTCGCAGAGAATTTATTCTTAAATTTGAATCTAAAATTTTTGAGTAAAAAGCGAGTTATGAATGGAAGGGGCACAATTCGAGAACCGATCCAAGTCAAATCAGTACGAGATTTATATCGTTGAGCGAGCTGGTAACGTATTTTTCCTACGCGATTTTCCTAAGTGAAATTAAACAAATCAATCCATTCGCGCTCTCGCAATCCTTTTCGCTGTGTTAGCGAAATTAATGATTTTATTGCTGTATATATGAAAAAAAAATATATATATATATATATATATATATATATATATATATATATATTATATAGTTACTACGTAACTCTGATGTATAGGCGCTCGGGTAAATCGAACCAATCGACGCACGTAAAAAAGCAATAACGTGCACATTATGTAAGAATGCTCTAGCCGGGCCACGGTAGAATTTCTTGATTCAAAAAAAAAAAAAAAAAATCCCATAAAAGAATATCACGATTTCGCTCTTCCGCCGGCGCGTATATCGATACGCGATCGCGCCGCGCGATTATCGTATAGGAAACGCATAGAGGGTCGGTGGTAGGGCAAAAAAGGAACCAACCTCCCCCGCCCCTCGGTTTGATGATCTGTCCACAATGAAACGAGTATAGCTGCGTGCGCCAGTGGCGACGCTCTATCCGTAAGCAGGCGAGCCGTATGGGTAACGATTTCGAATAGAACTAAAATATACGCGCAGGCGAGTTCGTAAACCAAACCGTGGCTCGTTTCGCTTATGCTTGGTGTTCTGCTTCTTTTTTCGTCCCTATCAAAGCGACTACGTACATATCCCATATAATGCATATGTTTTCTTATAAAATGATGTTCCGAAATATTATCGTACGGGAAACACGATAAATCTAAATAGGCAGCGTAAAAATAATATTTGAATTCGCGTTTGTACAATACGTGAGTATTATTTTTTTTTTTTATAATTGCATTCTATCCTGTTAAATCGTCGAAGAATATCGTCGTTCTCCTATTCGCTGTGCTATCAGCGAACGAAAATTTGATTTGTTCACGCATAGACATTATTCGAGAGAATTTTTTTATTTAATCGAAGATGCGACTTAATTTATATGAGTCCGAGTTATTACAGGTTCGTTTATTACAAGAAAACGACGTTGTAATGAATTGATGAAATTTTGAAAATTTGAATGATTAACCATGAGCAATCGTCGCTCAATTCATCATTCGTAAATGATCTGTTGTATGCATTTTTGAGATCGGAAAATTAATATCACAGATCGATAGAGACCTTACGTAATTTGTTCAAATCTCAATAATTTAAAAACATTTGCTTTTTATGATTTAATAACATATTTCATTTTATTTTCAAAGCATTTCGAACGATAGAACCTCTTTCCCTTTTCCGGTTGAAACTGCAGCATTAGCCATTCGACCCACGCGAGGCAGTTGACAAAACCGTTATTGATCAAAATGTTAGGGGCAGCCCTCGTAGACCGGAATTGAGAAAATTAGATAATTGAATGTACAAACTGCCGCGCAGTAGACATATAACTAAAAAGCTCGAAACCCGAGCACGAGCAACCCGGGCTTGGCTTTCTAAATTCCTCGATTTGTCCGAATGGCGCGGCCGCGTGTTTTGCCAAATTCGACGCTAACGATAGCATGCCAACGAGCGATTCGTCCTATATAAACGTGTACACACATGTACGTATACATACATATTGTCAGCACGCAGCCAAAAACAAACAAGCCTAAAAGGTGGACGTATACACATACATACATACATACATACGCAGCTTTCTGGCGTATCTGGATGCGCGCTGCGCACATACACGACGAGACCGAGAACGAGAGGAAACCGAGAGAGAGAGAGAGAGAGAGAGAAGCGAAGGAAGTCTAACGACCGTAGGCGTGGGGTCCGCTCTGATGTGCCTTTGTCCGCGCGCCCGCGCGCCCCGTCGCTCGAAATTATGTCGAACCCGCCGTCGCGCCGCGCCGCGCAGGAGCCCCCGGAATCACTCCTCTCTCTTCACGGCCTGCGCACCCCCGCGCGCGTTCCTGTCGCATATAGCCACCGATATATATATATATATATATATATATATATATATATATATATATATATGCGTCGGTAATTGGCGAGAGAGCCTGTTTGTTTTGTGTCGCCGGCCTGCACTGGAAGCCACTCCGCCGCGCACCGATGCCGACAGATGGCCCACGCTCGGGCCACCAGCTTCGACGGTATAATAAATATATATATATATATATATACACATCCTAGAGAGACGATAACAATGTTGCGAAAATGTACCGACAAATGAATGAGCGAGTGGGAGAGAGAGGAAGAAGGGGGGAAGGAGCTCCCCCACCTTTTCCAAGAATACGATTCAATTTGCGAGCAGATCTCCGGCGGAGCGAGAGTTCGATCACGGATTGACTTCGATTTCTATTATATACTCGTACATTCGAGCTTCCTTTTATAGCGTTGATGTTCAAGACGATCAATATTTTGTTTCCTTAATTTTTAATTATCGATCCCCTCTCTCTATCTCCCCCCCCTCCCTCTCTGCTACAGATTTCACTGTAACTATTATATAGGTGATCGGCTTTGTATGACAATGGGCAGCCATAAAACACAATATGTGGATTAGCAGAAACAATGTTACGGTTAAAAATGAAAATTAAATTGCCAAACCCATTCGAACGTTGAAAATTATCTCCCTGCGCAACGTATAATTTATACTCGTCGATGCGATGTTCAACGCTTAAGTAACTTTCTTTTTAAGCTTGCCTTAAACGAAACATACGCAGAGATCCCGTAAGGGCGCAAATTACAACGGAATGACTTAGAGCGTTAAGTCGCCGTAAGAGTAAAAATCAAACAACGTCCTGGTGGTGACAAATAATTAATCGGCCAATTCCGAAATGTATGGCAAAAGTTCGTCGAATTTTTCAATATTTCGTAGAAAGTCACGATGATATATGTATACTTTTTCTTCGCTTCTATTTATATGATCCCTACCCCTTAAAATCAAAAGTATGTATCCATACATTTTCTTGAGTTTATTTATGGACCGCTGATTACCTATTCATAACTGTCGAAAATATTACGGTCAGTAATTTTTGAGGTTGATTGAGTTTTTTTATTTTAACGAATTTCAATCATTAGTCAATTAGAACGTATTATTCCGTATATTTAAGATCAATAATTGTATAATTGTGATTTTGGCATGGATATTAAAATTTTTTTTAAAAACCATTAAAAAAAATACGTGGCAGCTAATTTAAATTTGACATTTTTAAATGTTCCAATTCTATTCACGGCGGATGCTTATTCATGAATTCGCAAAAGTCGGATCATATCACTTTTTATTTGAACATGTATAAACCTGAAAACTCGTGAATTTTATAAGCGATCACGGGAGGAATAATCTTCGCGCGAACGGACGGGAAGGGGGCGCTTAAGTTTAAAATTCATAAAACAGTAACCATTACAAAAATTAATTTATCGTTATTGCGATGCGAATAAAAATTCTTTGAAAAAATTCATGCCGAAAGAACAATCGCACATAGTGTACTCGTGCATAGTACATTGCGGCAGAATGCAATATCATCCACCTGGGGCAGCCCCAGCGACGTCTTGAATTTTCATTGCTCCGCTGCATCTGGCATTGCTCTTGGCTAAATTCTTATATACATTTCTTTTACGATATTGATATAAATAAACTCGATGTATACAAAGAGCCAGTCCCATAAAACCTGTCAGCGACATTATTCGATGCGGCAAAAATATATAATTTTCTACACACACACACACGCGCACAACACACACACACACACACACATGCATGTATGTATGTATGTATGTACGTATGTATGTATATATATGCCAATGGCAATAATACCTGATCTCGAATCTTTGTACGTGCCCCTCTTCGTTCACATTATATACACTTTTCTCACCATACACAGCATTGACCAATTTCTCTATTGACGCGTATATATATAATATACCTTAGAACATTCATTTCTAATGAAAATGCTACGCTTTCCCAAATAGAAATAAAATTTCTCTCCCCAAAAATTACGTCCAATATTTGATTAATTCTTTATGTGCCCGTACATACATGCGCGCACGCGCGCGCACGAATACACGAATTGTAAAAATGCGCGAGTGTCGCGCGCTTGCATGACTTGTCCATCGACGGTCGCGCGTCACCGAGAGACACCCCGGGCGGACCGAGAAAAACGCGACGGCCGGCATTATATGATTCGGCGCGCGGATGATGCCTGGCCCGAAGATGATAGGAGCTCGATCGCGCGGTCGAATGCGGGGTCTGGAGAATAGGGAGGCGGGCCGCGCCGACATTGTGTCCGGCCGACCTGTATATATATATATATATATAGAAGCGTACGAGGTAGAATGGGAGGCGAGAGCGAGCGGGAGAAATGTATAAAAAAGAACAGGAGGACGGACGGGACGTGCCCATAACATAGGTACATAGGCGGTGCCGCGAAATCGACATCGGAACTGTTCCCGTTGTGTGTTTACGCTTTATTCAGGAAAGCGAGCACAACAAAAGCGGCGAAAGAGCGAGAGAGTGCGAGGAAGAATTACGCCTCCTCACGGAGATCCTGGTGCGAGATTTTGAAGGCCGTCGATGACGTAGCGACGCGGGAGGCCTTGAACCGCGCGCCGGCGACCCCCCGAGTTCACGGCGATCGCGCTCGAATTTTTTCCGTATGCTCGCGGCCGCCCCACGAACGGACAACGATCTATGCCGGCCGTCTTTATGGGATCGCCACCATTGACATTCCCGCTCATTATATAGGCGTTGCGGCGGAGGCTGGAAATAATCGGACGACTGATGTTTCTTTCGACTTTTACATTGCACGGCTTGCGCTCGATCAATCTACGACTTCAGATCATTTAAACCTCGCATTTCATGAAACATTCTGTCGTATGATTATAAATTCTTTAACAAACTTTATTTTATCACGTAATTACAGAATCGTTAAATAAACCTTATTTTCTCATATAATTATAAATTATCTTTAACATATTTTGGCCAACTCCTGGTTGGCCTATAGTTGCACTCGCCATGCATAGACAGCCTTCGTTAGGAAGGAATTACATTCCACAAAGTCTGTAACACCCAAAATAGATTTGCACCTGTCCGGTCATATGACATGACGACTATAGATATATATTATATACGAGCCGCCTTACTACTCGGCATACTCAAGACACCAAAATATTACGATAATTTTTCATTTTTGAGACATTTTCCTTCTTTTCTCTAATTGCCTCTAAAATTAAATTATCTTACGAATTAAAGCAAAATTATTATTTTGCTACCATCCACTTTGCCTTTACAAAATGACAAAAACAATTTCGATTAACAAACATACCATTTTTAACGTTAATTTTACAATAACGAATTCAACATTTCTTGTGATAGAGCCCTATATCGATAATAAATATATAGATTATAAATTTTCGTTATTATATATTTTACGAATATCATAATTATTATTATTTTATAATAAATTAAACTCGCCAACCAGTCGTATCAGATAAAAATCTTAAACTTGTACAATTAATATTTCAATTTTCTTTCTTAAAATTTGCACAGAATGATTTAAACAGCAGAACAGATTGATTTTAATCATAATCTTGTGACAAACGTAATGCAGTATTTAGCTAAACGTCAATTTTAATATCCCACGCTATTGTATGCTTCGTTCGACTTGCGCCGCGCGCTCGTTGTGCTCTTGCCATGACACTAAGTGACGGCACATTATATACATACCTGCAAACGTACAAAATTTTCCGAGACGCGCGTATGTGCGTATATTGCTGTCGTCTTTTTGCTTCGATCACAACGAGCTTTTCAAAAATTTAAAAAAAAAAAAAAAAACAGAGGGACGTACATCTAGAATTGAAAGAGACACGGTGACAGAAGTAACGTACAGCTCGCGATAATACATGGAACTTCTTGGATTGGTACTTCTGAAATTCATTAGATCGTTTCTATAAAATCGTTCTTCAATCATGCTTCAAATAAAACTTTATTCGACTCCAATTTAATTTTATTGAAAATAAAACCGAATTGCTTCAAGCTCTGTGCTATTCTTTTCGCTTCGCTGTTTATATACATATGGAATTATACAAATAATACGATGTTTGCTTCAGTGCCGTAAAATGGAATTATTTAATTCTGTTTGGTCTTCGTTTTAGTTTGATTTAACTTCTGTCTATTTATACTCCCAAGCACCGGCGCTAATTATAGACGGGGGTCTACGGCGTGTTTGTAAAGATAGCACGAGTACATTTTATACAACGCGAATTGCAATAATTTGTATTATTTAACGATTTGATAACGCTGATAGCATGATGCCTATATCAGGAGGCGCGGTATAGCGCCTCGAAGCCAAGTACAGATACGTATTATATATACTTGAGTTTGCTCAAATGCGGCTACTTAATACACAGCTTTCTGCGCGAGTGAGATTTTCTATTTAGTTGTATAGGTACGCTTATCTAGTCGTTTTCAGCTTTAGAACTAAAATAGATTCATTATGATTGAATTAGCCGTGATTGACAAATCTTAATTTCAATTTATCATCTGTCGACTTACTTCTAAAACAATTTGCTTCAATATTTATCGGATATCGACATTTTGCGAGGTCACAATGATTATATATCATCTTATACAATATTCACATATGCTTGACATGAATATCGAAATGGTTTATGAAAGTATTGATTTATAAAAAACTTGCATTTTTTATATTTTTATTTAATAATATAATTAAATCTTATATTTTTTATATTTCTTATATTTGTTATATTTTCCTGAATACGATTGCAGTATAACATAGCGTTCATTATTTAACTGATTTTACGAAATAATTTTTTAAGTACAGGTTCCATTTATTTCTTCTTCTTTCATTTAGAATTTTATAAAGTGTATGGTTTATAAAGTCATATATATATAACAAGCGATCATAATTTATATAATTTATTATAAATATAATTTATACAAGTAATCAGTAAGTTCCTTTTTTTCAATAAGAATTCCATCAAATAGTTCATATATGTAATGAAAATTGAAAAATAAATCAGAGAGTAATATAGACGTTTTGTAACTATCTTTTGATAATTAATATGATATTGTTAGAGGTATGAAAAAGTTAAATAAGCTTTATATATAACGATTTTGATTAATAACGAATTGTTTAATATACATTGTAGATTCTAATATTATTGGAGAAGAAGTATAATATCAATTTAATTATATATACAATCATGATAATATATATCTTTTAGTTCAAATTACAAATAAAAAAAATCAATTGTAATACAATACATCATTTTTTCATTCGGAGAACAATCCATATAAATTTTCCATTTGCTTTTTTTTGATAAAGATGAAGGAAAGTTGGAATAAATTCTATGACTTTGATAAAATATAAAAATAATTATTTATTTACATAAGGCTGACTGAATACCAGATATTATAAAAAATATGAATGTTATAAATATATAAGTATTCTTACCACAATCCTATAGTTGCCTTAAATTTACATTATTTCAATTAATTTTTCACGCGATTTCATGGATTGGACAAAATTGAATAATTTAAGACCTACTATGATTAAAATACCTATATTGCTATAAATTTCAAATGATGCCAGTTTTACGACTAAAATTTCGTTCATATGAAGATAATAATGGCAACCTTTTTCGCTATTATTATTCGATTCGTATGTAAAAAAAAAAGTTATTAACAATAAACGAAGCTAAAGTTCACAAGGGGATCCAGCAACGCGTCAGCGCAGAATATAGTGGAGATAAAATTTACAATATTTCAATAATTCAAAGAGATACTTTAATTATCGATCAATTTACAATGGACATTAAATCTGAAAGAGTGTATATTGTTTCAAGTCGAGTTAAACTGTTTTGCGCTGAATCTCGTTGTTCGCTGCTACGTATACACCATTCGGAGCAATATAGCGGTAAACACTCTCGACCGCGTGAAATCGTCGATTAGTATAGCACCGATTCATAAAGTCAGCCACGTCCTATTATTCAGCAAATGTGCCGTGAAGCGCTTTACGTACGAAATTCGCACGCGCCATTTAGTCCATGCCAAAGCCTATATATATATGTATAATTATTTAGAAACTTCGAAATAGAGTCGGTCATGCGTTCTCTTCTCTCTCTCTCTCTCTCTCTCTCTCCCGTTGTACACAAGGAAGATCAAAAGCGATAGATCGCCGGGGAGATCGAATGGAGAAAAATAAAGAAGCGAATAAAACACTTTTCTGTCCAACAAATCCATAGCGGGGACGAAATAAAAATGAAAAGAAGAAAAATAGCGGAAGAAGAGGGCCCGGGCATAAGACGACTCGATGGCGCGGTGACTATACACGTTTTCCAGTTTGTCGCATTATTATTTGCTTTAGCTCGTGAAATCGGTTTGCCTGATGATGCGTGCGATGGGAGCTCGCCGGGCGCGGAGAGCGAGATACAGATTGAGAGAGAGAGAGAGAGAGAGAGAGAGAGAATACACTGGCGCTTAAACGGATCATAATGGGAGAGCGGTCGGAGGCGGTTATTAGCCCCGACGAGAAAAGCCGGCACGGTTTTCGCCAAAACGAGAAAGATTCCCTTCTCCTCCCCCCGCCACTCCCCACACCACAGAGCCAATCGCTTATATTTGTCGCTCGTTGCAGCGGCGACAGCGGCAGCGGCAGCAGCATCGGTGGGGCGCAGAGGTGGTACACAAACGCGGAGCATCGGCAGCAGAGAGCTCCCTTTGATGGCTTTATCGACCCTCAGGTGCGCGCGGTCTCTCGGTCCGGCCTCCATTTAGTTTTTCGTTTTGTTGCTTCGCGAGTCGCCTCCTTATGCTCTATTATATATATATATATGCATACATACACACACACACACACACACACACACACACACACACACACACACACACACACACACATATAGCCTTGTCAATAGGGCGCGCGTACGAAGAAATTTAGAAATGGCGCACATGCACACGCGCGCACACACGCACACGTGCGCGCTCGCGCACATGCTATATATATATATATATATATATATATATATATATATATATATATATATCTAAAAATAAGCGCATCAGTCTCCGTTATTACGTCACGACCTCCATTGAGCCGCGTAAATAATATGCGCGGAACAACTTTTCGTGCGTGTGGCGCTGCGCACGTACAGACATATATACAGCCCTGCGCCGGGAGGGCCCACGCACGTACGATTCTCCTGCTCCGTTCGCGGGCTTGCCCAAAAATGGGAATTGTTACCGAAGTTCCTCGATACCGCTTTAGAAGTTAAGTCGTCGAAATCTCCCAATCCCCACCATCCTTCAGCCCTCCCTCCTCGGGGATTTGTATCGCGGCGAATGAGCTTGCGTCGCCTTTGCCTCACCCCCCCCCTACCCGCCTCGCCATTCCCCGCTCATGTAGGTTTTTCGTTTTAATCGAGTTACATAAGGCGCGATTTTCCAGCACCGAAATGTCCCATTGTGCCGTTTTGTACACGGCCGCGCCGCGTCCTTGAATTTTCAAGCTTGTGTGCAGGGGGATTGGTGGAAGATATATATATATATATATATATATATATATATATATATAAAAGAGTGCGCGAGGATTATAGTCGTATGGGCGTTCGAGGGGGCCAACGCTAGGGTCAATACGAGGGGGATGATTAAGCGGATTCTCGATAAAAACTTTTCGATGGATTTACAGTGAATCGCATCCGTTTTGGGCACGGAACAAGGATAAACTGACGGAGAGTCTCACCCCCTCCCCCCTCTCTCTCTCTCGCTGAAAAATAGTCGGAGTGTGTTTATTTTTCCAGTTAAATGTCCCGAAAATGTACGATTCACGCACGATGATCGTGCTTTATAATATTAAACGGGGGACGATTGGAATAAAAGTTTTCAAAATTACCTCCTACAGCCCATTATTTTCGATTGTGTACCATCGATCGACTCCGTCTCTGTTGAAATTAGATTTTGATAGCTGTGAAAAAGGGCGCCGTTTAACGAAAGCATTAAGAACATTTCTTAAGTGTTTGTTTTTTATCACGATTAAGAGTACGGAAAATGTCACAAGTTTATGTAAAGCTATATGATAAATCGATCATTCGCAAATGTAGCTCGAGAATCTCAAATGACTATATTGCTTTATGAGAATCATATGTTTGAATGTAATATTCAACTGTCCTGCACATAATTTAAACACCACCATCTTATAGCCGTCTTACTTTATGAACTATAGCATTGTGCCATCTAAGATTAGACCACTGTTCTAAATATTGTTATAAATTATTTAAATGCTTAAAATTTTTCGTTCTTCTATTAAAACAAAAAAAAAAGTTTGCATACTTGTTGCAAGCTAAAAGTCGACGCGATATATCGCTTTCGTCAAACTTCTCAAAAGTGGATAGTATCTTTTTCTTATATTGTTCTTAGATAAATCGATTAGAAAACTTCGAATGTTTAAACACATGGATATTTTATTGATAAGAAATATATTTTGTCGTCAAGTTTGCGAGATTAAGATTACGTATCTAAATTTACAGTAAGAGATAGAGATCTAAATATATAGAAGATCGCTGACAACAAATTCGCCCTCGAATTTAACTTCAATTTTTTTTTTCGGAAATTCTCGTCGGCCACATTGTGTTCGGCATATACTGAATTTCGAAAATTCAATTATAAATCCTATTTTAATGTCAAATCATTTTAAACGTATTTCTTATTATTATTCAATAAACTCAACAAGAAACTCGTACGTAAAGTTGACATATTTTGCACACCGTTGCTTATAATTTAATCTCTGTTTTCATCACGCTTTTAGGAGAAAAAAAATTAAAAAGAAAATTTCTCAAGTTTTTACTTGAAATGCGGCATATTTTTTTATACAGCCATTAAGGTGCAATTTGGAGCACAGGCCAGTCGAAAAGCTTCATCAAAACACGATGGACAAGATAGTTTTGCAAATTTATTTTTTAATTTTTCCCTATTAAATATGAAGCTCGCCCATTAAGCGAGGATCGTCCATTTCCTCAACTTAATGAGTTAATTAAAAATTCTTTCAGCAGCTGTAATGATAATTAGACTTTGAAATTTGTTTTCTTTTTTTTATTATTTGTTTTATAAAGACAAGAATAACTAATTAAAAAATGAAAAATTTCTTATAAAATACAAATAATTTTCATATTAATCGAAAATTCACCAACCAGTGCACAATTCTCGGCATTCCATTAATAGATATGTATTAGGTTATGTATAAATCAATGGTTTAAAAACCGATCAAAAACATTTTAAAGTAGAAATAAAATAATTATTTAGTGGATTTTAATCAACTGCAAGTACAAAGTCATAATTTTCAATTCATTATGCAGTTTTAAATAATAAACGAATATAGTAAATTGTTCTATAATTATAAAATATGCTGAAATTCAGTTTCCGTATATGATTTGAATGATTATTAAAAGTATAGAGATTCAACTAAGACCATAGTTTTTTTATGTTATTTAACGTCGCTCTATTTACATTTTCAAATATCGGTGTTAAGCAGCAAAGAGGGCCTAATGTGTTTGTACACAAAGCAAATATCAATTTAAACAGCTGTACTTGTGTCAGTCGGCCGAGACCGGGATTTGAACTCGGATCACCGAGTTACCAGTCCTTCGCTCTAACGATCGAGCCATCGTAGACCTCAAGATGATATTAATTTAATTTAACAATGAATAGATTTTCTAAAATGCCACTTAATAGAATAACGAATTAATACGTCAAAAGGAGTAAATATCAAAAATATTTTGTTTCTTCAATGATGAATTTAAAAGCATTAAGTGGACATCTAAGTTTTGGTTGTTTGACAACAGCTGGTTCCAACAATTACAGGTGGTCGATTTGCATCTTTTCAAAACATCATTAATCAAGTCGACAAACACACGCACACACACACACACACACATATACAGTGAACAAGCCGCTTTAATCTATTAATGATTTTGTTTAGGAGTTATATAACATGGTTGTATGAGAATGCATGATTTTATGCCAAATACTTGATTTTCTTCTCCCATTCGAAGAAAACGGCGGTTGAAACGCTACGAATGCGCTAAAAAAATTTTCGCTGACGCTGCTCTAAGCGAAACAACCGCAGCTCGAAAACAACTGCCGTGATTGGATCTGTCGCTCGGTGGATTCGATGCCGCGGATCGTTCGTGGCTTAAAGAGGGATAAAAACCTCAAAAGATGCATTAGAATTCAAGTCCTGAGAGAATAAGGGCGTTAATGCTTAATAATTACAAGCTATAACCACTTTAGCGACTGCATACCTTGCGAATGATTCGATTGCAAGGAAGTTATCCGGGTTCCTTATTATAATTCGAAGCCAAGAGACGTCGAGCTTCTACTTCGCGTCTGCACGAAATGCTGTTCCAGCGGCCAAAAAAAAAAAATGGGGAACGGTCTTCTTCGTCGCATCGTAACGAGTATCATGGAAAATGGATTCGTTACGGCAAGCCAAAGAGAGGAAAATCAAATTATTTGTGACGAGCCGTGGAAAGAGAACCAAAGCATCGCCGGGGAACGACGTCTAAATGAAATTATGCATCGGAAATCTCGCAGCGCGCGAAAAAACGGCCACAACACGAGCCGAGGCGGGCAAAATTGATTCTAATGCATGACAACGTCGATGTCACATTCTCAATAACGATTGACAGTTAATTGGAAACGCCGAATAGAGAAAGTCCTAACGCGCCCGCGATATTATCCAGATATTGAGCCGTTCGATTATTAATTGTTCCGTTTAACGCCAGATTATCCGAGTAATCGGCATTTCCGCTTAATTTCTGGACAGCCTCAAACGACGAACAGTTGTAAGTTCAAGGCATTCAAACTTTCTCAGAAAGATGGTATTGTTGTATAGCTAAAAAGTTGTATAGCTACATAGCGATGAGCAATACCGTCAACGATTTATTGGTAAAGATTTTTTCCACAACGAAATCGCATTTTCATCGATAAAATAGGAAAAAATTGCTTGAGTATCTATTATTTTTATTCCGCTTTTATCGGATTTTCACAACAGTAAAAGTCGAAGCAATTAGGAGCATCAGTGCAACAATATAATTATATTATAATTATTGTAGACTTATTTTTGAGGTAATTAAAATTAAAATAAAATCTGTTAACGAAGCAATGTAAAATAATACAAAGACGAAAGGTAAACATTTACCAAATTTTTTTTAGACGTTTGCCATATACTAATTTCTTTTTATATTTGGGCGCTATATTATCTTTAAACGATTATAATATGAAATTCAAATATAATAATTTCGAATGATTAATTTTATATAATTTTATGTAATTAACCACCTCACAAGAATATCAATCAGTGCAGGTGGCAAAAAAATGTGTCTTAGTTATTTCATACATCTCGAATTTATCATGTGTGTATAGGTGAAACGCTTAATCCAGAAGGAACGACTTTCACTAAATAAATATACTCGTAAATGTACCACAACCGTTAAACACAAAATGGGATTGCATCCCACTTTCAAATATTAGCTTTAAAATCTGGTAAAACCACGGTAAAACCACACACACACACACACACATACATACGGAAACAAAGAAAAAGTAAACTGAACATAACTTAAATTAGAGCGAAGCAGCTTGCCTTAATTTACCGAATGCTATGCGTTTACGTTTAGAAACAATGTTTCGCGCCTTGTTTAAGCATTTCGAATAAAATAGTGCGCGAGCCTATGACAATGGGAGGGCTAGAGGGGGGGGGGGCAGCGACAACAATCGGAAGCCGTCGGTAACAGATCATTCTATCATCTCTCTCTGTCTCTGTCCCTCCATCTCCTCCCCCCCTCTTTCAGTTCCACGTTGCCGCAGAAATTGGCCCGAAAGCGTGTTGACCTGCATTTCAAAGAAGCGCCCGTTCCCGCCCACCTACATGCGCATATATACATATAACGGAGCCGAACGCAGCGGCAGTAAATAGAGAGCGGTATGGTATAACAGCAACATCAGCCCCACTCCTCCCATCCCCCTAACCATCGCAAAGCTCGGTAGCGAACAAAGTCGTCGTCTCCGAGTTGCGCGTCCGGCAACAGCCTTCGCGCGCGTTTCGGGGGGGGGGGCGCGGCCATTGTACGACGGGGACGGCCGGCTATTTGCAAGCAGTCGGTTCACGCTCTCACCTACGCGCGCGCACGCACGCAGACAAAAGCGAGTCCGCAACACGCGTGCACACATATTAATATGTTTATATACATAGACGGCCATTCACCAGGATACAGGTATATATATAGTGGGTTCGACCAAGGAAGGAAGCGAGAGTGAAAGAGCGCCGGTACAGTGAAGCTCGTTCTTGGGGCGACCCGCTGGAATGTTAGAGCCGAGACCACTCTTGTCCAACCTCAAATCGCTATATATAATACATACATACATACATATATATATATATATATATATATATATATATATATATATATCGAGACGCGTGGCCGGAATGGAAGATTGAGTGAAAACTTTGCGAACTGACAAGGGAGCGCGAGCGGGAGGAGGAGTAAACGTCTCTGTTAGGCCTAGGGTGCATTATATATATATATATATATATATATATATATATATATATATATATATATGTAGAGAGAGAGAGAGAGAGAGAGAGAGAGTGAGTGGGGAAGGGGAAGAATCTTTGTCATACCATTGATGCCCTCCTCTTTTCAAGACTGTTTGTATGCAAGCGACATCAAAGCGATCCTGACAGATTCGCTTCGGCATATATGTAAAATCCAGTATTTGTTCAATAATAAAATCCGTAAACTTCTTATTAGTGCCTGCAATATATAAATTTATCACAAGCTATAAGTATTGAGCTGTATATATATATAAAAAAACTGACGATGCAATGAGTTATTCTAGTAGTTTAAAGATTTTTATTAATATTTTTTTATTACAAGTTATTGGCTAAACTTTCTAAAAAAAATTTTTTTTTTTAGAACATATGTTAAATTTTATTATAAAAATTTTGCGCCTTTCAAACTTTACAGGTAAAGAAAAAAATGTTTTCACTTTCTAATTAATACTAAGAAAAGTGATATATGATGCGATTCGCTCAAAAGTCGAATTAAAGCGAGCATTGCATTAGTTTCAAATCAATCTTGGCTTTGCCAATGCTTGTCTTCAATCTTAACGTGTATTTTTGTATTATATAATAAAAATATCGTCATATAATTGGGAATTTTTTTCATATGGAGGTTCATTATAACTTTATAATCTTAAATTCAAGAACATGATAATTTTAATATTATTTTAAGGTGGATGTGCGAGGGATGTCAATTTCAGAAAATAAACATCAGCCCACCACTTATTTCATTTGTAGTTTAGCCCATAAGAGTCGACAAATTAAATTAAAGCTGTCATTTCTACGATAAAGTGCTGTAAAGATACAATGATTTTTAGAAAAAGCATGTTATCATAGTATCTAGAAATCTAGAATTCCATACTTTGAATAAAAATACTATACATATTCATGTCATATTATTATTACGCACTGTTATTTTAATAACATAGCCACTACGTAAGAGTCCATTCTTAAATATAAGTCATATGCAATTTAATGTAATTAATGAAATTTTTAAACATCGAAAAACGCAAACATGTAAACAAAAATTACATAGTAAAAATCCTTTTTACAATAATAAGACTTTAAAACTTCGATTTAATGAACAGAAACTTGAATTTTTCTCGTTGCCTCTATTGACTATTTCACTTAGCTTTAAAATTTGTAGTTAAATGCTAATCGACTCTTGTTCAACTTTATATTGGTTTACTTATGAAACTGTATAATTTTCTTAAATTTTATTTAAATCTAGCTCCATATAAAAAAGTAAGAATCAATATAGTTATTTAATGTCAGCCCATCTAAACGCGTGTAGTATTTTTCATGTTTGAACATCGATAATTCCAAAAACAAAATCATTAAAAAAGTGTGGATTATTCGAGTAAAATAATAAATCTAATAATTGAAAATGATCAATAGCAGAGAGTATGGACAAAACATTTAATTTTCTTTTATTTACAATAAATTACTAAACTTTTACAGATATGTACAAATGACTGATATAACTATGAGAATTTTTTTTGGATTACTACGTTTCTGGATTAGTGTAGTTTAATGAAATGTAGGTTAATTTCATCTTACTCCTATATAAGATGTAAGTATTCATACTATACCAATGCGCTCGATCCAGCGTAAGTTACACTCTTTTTCAGCCATACAGTCCTCCTTTATATATATATATATATATATATATATATATATATATATATATATATATATATATATATATGTATGTATGTATGTATGTATGTATGTATGTATGTATGTATGTATGTATGTATATATGTATGTATGTACGTATGAATGTGTGTGTGAAATTTTTGAACGCGCGCAATACCCGTCACGTCTTTACTTTCTTTAAATACGAACGATAGCGTAGAAGTGAATTTATTTTTAAGATCATAAATTGGGGTTCGTCGCGTTACAAATTGCACTTCGTATATATCCACACACTCGCGCGCGCGCGCGCGCACCGTAATTATAGGACTTTAAGAATATTAAGTTTCCGAGGCCGGTATTTAGCCCGGGGAAACCATTGCAGATACACCCCCCTCCCCCTATATACACACACACACACACACATATTGCGGCGGAGGCCACCGCGAGCATCTCTCGGCGAAATTAGCGATTCCTCTTCCAGGTGCAGACGCACCTGCTGCACATATGGGGAACGCATTAGTGACGTTATTTATGTAGCCTCCTTTATACGCATTGTCTTGCCTCCTGTGCTTCAGAGGTTTCGTGAAATAATAAAATGCCTCGGTTATTGTTAAACATGCCGCTGACTGTGTCGAATTAACAAAGTTAATATGTTGTAAAATTTCGGGGCAAAAAGTATATTGCGCAAGCGGCAAGCCAAGAAAGTTAGACGAAAAATGAAGATTTTCAATTCTAAGAGTCGTCGAGAAACGGTAAGAATATTTCGCAAATAAATCAATTATTCCGTATAAATACCGTGTATTATGTTATATATTTTTCGAATAAAAAAACACCAATTAAATACGAAAACAACGATGCATATAATAGAATTAATTAACAATAAAATATTTGTAGGATGTAATCGTTTCATTTTGTATCCAATTCCGAATGTTATTCTCCCATTTTATAGGACATTTTGAGAATTATTAAGTTAATAAACATTGTACACTCGAATCGAATGGAATAAATAATGGACTTAAAAGTTGCATGCATCAAATATATAACGTTGGTAACAATACTCCGATGCGTGTACAATATATGATAATTAAAATTTTATGTAAATGTCAATCGCAAACAATAGTAATTTGCTCATTAATATAGTAATATAATAATACATTATTTAATACGTCAAATCAATTTATTTGATTACCGATCGAATGAATCTCAATGTAAGCACGTGCGGTAACATGATCGAAATTTTTTATTTTTATACAAGTACGTAATAATTGAATTTTGCAATTAGACTTTCCGAAATTATACGCAATACTTAACGTTCCCGTATAAAGTCACGTTAAAATAGAATCTTACCTGCGTGCTCAGGCTCGATTCTCCCGCGTCCTCCAACACTGGAACGCAAACATTGAGTTGCATTTTGAATATAAACTTCGATTACCGTGCGAAAATACATCGAAAGCAGGAACTCCTGTATGAAAGGCTTCTGAAAAAACTTGTCGATGCACTGATCTTTAAAAGGAGGCTTACCGGTGAGACGCGCGACAAACCTGAATGCTTTATGATGCCGAAAGAGCGAGAGAGATAGAATTAGATATACACAGGGATTGGGGCGAGAGAGAGAGAGAGAGAGAGAGAGAGACAGAGGCAGTTGAAAAAGCCGGGAAAATCCGGCATTCGCGGCTCGAGCGTGCAAAAAACCGGCGGATCATTCGTGCGCGCGTGCGTTCACCTGTGGCATTTTCGCGGCTTGCGCGCGAGCATCCCCGAGTCGCAAATCGATTGATACGGGAGCATTGGCCGCGGCCCGGTAGCTGGCGCCAGCGGTCGAGTGGCCGCGTCATAGATGGCAGCAGCGACTGCGTTGGTTTCGAGCTGCGCTGCCGTCAGTGCATAAGCGTGCGTGCATCGGTCTGCCCTGTGTGCGGGGAGAACGCGCGCAATTTTATATATTATATATCTGGGAGCACTGGCGCGCTACACTGATAAGGGCGAGGCCTTACATTGCCAGCGATAGCTTGGTGGGTAATTCAGGAAGCGCGTGGCAAGTCAGATTATCGATTTTTCTTTTTATTCTTTGTTTTTATTTATGCTGTCGTCTCTTCTTTACACTTTAATCCGTTTCGGATACAAGAAATCAATTTACGACAGGCAGAAAGAAAAATATGACAAATTACTTCTTTGTGTTAAGTAATTGAAAATTATTTGTAATTAACATTAATCTACCCATTGAATGAATTATGAATATAAACAATTTGTGAAGAATTTTCATTCAACACGAATTGGTACAACGGCCACGTTGATTTTCACAATATTATAATATATGTCGTGCTTTCATATAAGGATGTTTTATAATTATTAATTTTAAATAATAGAAATACGTCCATTTGATAAACTATTCTGCGGTAGTTTTTGAATAAATTAAAATTTAGATAAAAATACCAACAAATCTTTCAGTTGGATTCAGGATTAAAATTAAAACTATATAACAAATGGTTATGAATTTGGAATCGATATAGATAATAAAATTTCTAATGATCGATATAAATGTAGCGAGAAAATGTTGTGTGCTAAAACATCAATTTCTATCTCGTGTTGCACATCGAATCAGAGACCGGATTGCATTTATATGCATACACACACACACACACACACACACACACACACACACACACACACACACACACACACACACACACACACACACAGGCGCGCGCGCACACACACACATATATATATATATATATATATATATATATATATATATATATAGATACATATACATATCGCACTCGAATCTGTAGCGTCGGCCCCTCTGTGAAATCGTCACGATATTTTCTTCTCACTTCTTTGCGGCCTTGTCTTTTGATGCCAATTCTGATGGAAAACGGGTAGTTCCCGCCCCCGCCACTCATCACCTTCTCGCGGCGGCCCGGAGTCCTCTGCAGCCGAGACAACACGAAGAAGTCGCGCGGGGGCTGTTGTGCGTCCCTCGTTGGCCTTTCACACGCCTGCGTGTATGTATGTATGCGTGTATATATATATATATATATATATATATATATATATATATATATATATATATAGGAAAGATGCGGTCGAGTAATTAAGGGTGACCTATCGACTATCGAATATATAACTGGAGGAGAGGTGCGTGTCGACGAGCAGATCTCGAGTTCGCGATAAGGAGTAGCTGATCGCTTCTCCTCTGCCGGAGCCTCCTCGGTAGCCTCTCTTTTCTAGCCGATCAGACTATATGTGCGCGCGCGCGCGCGTGTGTATGTGTGTGTAAGTGTCCTCTTTCTCAATAAATTAGAATGGAAATTTATTGAATGCAAGGGTAAAGTATTTTCATGCGATTAATAAATGAAAATAGATAAAGTTTTACTTTTGGGCGTATTTTTAAAATCAATTATAGTTGAAACCAATTTGTTCATTGCGAAATGACTCAAATGGAAATTGACAAAATTCTTGAACTGTGAGGAAAGTCTTTTAAAGAGATTCAAATAATTTTATTGATAACTGTCTCGCCTACAGCTTTAGAGATATATTTAAGTTAATAAATATACTTTAATTGTACTTTTGTCAACTGCTTATAAACAAATTAATAAATATTTTTTCATTGGTCATACAGTCCAATTAAATCAATCGAAAACAATACGTAACAATATCAATACATATCTACATATCTACTGTTAATGTAGATATATATTGATATTGTTACGTATTGTTTTCGGTTGATTTGATTGGACTGTAAGACCAATGAAAAAATGTTTATTAATTGGTTAATAAATATATATACATTTCATATAATTGAACGCACTTAAATTTATTTCTCCTACATTACTCTTTCCAAAATTGTAATTGAATAATGATTATTTTTATAAAACTTTTTTACATTCTGTCCAGTATTTCGATGACAATTAAGGGAGAAGAAGAATAAAACTATAGAACAAAGTATAAGAAGTGCGCAAGTAAAAGAAGGAACTGAAAGAAAATTTTTTTCAATTTATTTTGAAGCACCAGGAGAACAGGCTCGTTAATCTTTGGTGGCCTCTCTCTCTCTCTCTCTCTCTCTCTCTCTCTCTCTCTCTCTCTCTCTCTCGCTCACTCTCACTCTCACTCTCTCTTTCCTTTTACCTTTCTCGACCTACGTCTCTATTTCACACCGCGCGGGCACCAGAACAGCAATGCTGTAACGTAAAGTCAGTTAATTTACGATCCGATTTGACCGAAAATGCGAGCGAACGAGCGAATCGCGTATCGCTTACGGTTTTGCTTCTCTTTTACCTCAAATGCGCTTGCTCACCTTGTTCGTTATTTACTTTTTTTTTATTTTATCTTTTTTAAAGAGTGCATTTTTACTTTGAAGAATTTGATATTTCGCTGGATAAATCGATTCATTTTACTATCGAATATGTTTTTTCTGTTGTTCCAGATATTCATATCAATAATTTGATCGACGTATTAATTATGAACAAATATTTTAGAAAAGAGATTTTTGAAATTATTTAAATGTAAAAAGTATAATCGAAGAAAAAAACAATAAGTAATCAAATTAATTAAGTATTTTATTTTATTTATTTTTCTTTTTCAGTGATACACTATTATCTTCTCATTAAAATTGAATCAATGAAAATCGCCTCACTGTTTTAAAACAGTGAAATTTTCCCTGGTAAATTAGTAAATTTTTTTCTGTTTACGTTGTACAAATTAATGTCACAATGTATGAAAAGTGTAATATTCCCTAATTTACCAATAAAAATTTCACTTTTTTAAAACAGTGAGGCGATTTCCACTTGTTCAATTTTATTGAATTGTTATCATCAGAGTACAAAAAATAATTTACTCGCAATTTATTCATGAGAGACAATCAGGTTAATTATGCAATCACAAAAATTCAGATCCAAATTAGCTAAAATTAAGTATATAAAACAATTAAAATCATAATTATCTATAAATGTTAAATAATTTCTACATTATGTAAAAACTTCAGTGCGCTTTTCATCGAAGACGACACTAACTATCTTACAGTTTTGAATATATCTTAGGGGACGTTTTTGGTTGAAGAAAAATTGAGGGAGCGTTAAGAATCAATCGCCTTCCATACAAAGGAACAAGTCAACGCATTGTACATGGTAATAGTCAACGTCTGATTTTTGTCCATTTGAGGTAGATTCTAAGCTAACCACAAGTCTTGCAGAAAATATAATAATTATGACAATTAAATCAGCCGATTTACGACGAAGTGCATAAATACCGCTAGATGTCGAGCTCTACTTTACTTCTCGAAATCAGATTAATAAACTCACAGCCATTCGTCTTCGGTCAGGCGATGGTTCAGATATGAGAGCGTACACTACTGAGGAAAGTTATACTTAAACAAATGAACTCTCATGATTCTGTGTCTACTTTTTTATCTCGCATGTACGGTCGAAAACTAACCATTGATTTTTAACACAGGAGAGATAGGAATAGGGATAGCTTTCTTAAGCAGTATCATGCTCTAAGATTCAGACAAACTCATGCGAATAATGCAAATGTTCTAACTAATCATCGCGATCTATTACATTCCTACTTTTCTCAATTATTCATAATACTTTATTCCTTTTTCTGAAGCTTCAGTAGAGTTTTTATAGCTATAAATATCGGTTGGCTGGACATCACACAATATCTCTCTTGGAAATGACATTTCGTTCAATTACGAATTTATTATTTTTAGTGGACATTAATTTTTGCAGATATGTTCATGCTGAATTTAAAGAAAAAATTGTAGACAATGTAAAATCGAAAGTTTGAAGGATAATTTTATTCAGTCATCCGTTAAGAATGCATTAGCGATATGATTGATTGTCGATAAAAAATTTTCAAACGAGGCCTTAAAACTTTCGCGATCATAAAGATATTTGATCCGAATCGATCCTGACACATTTTAGAGATAAAAAAAAATTCACTCATACCATTGATTGAAACAATAGAGTTTAGTAAATTTCTGTGTTTTTGCAAAGGAGGCGATAAATTTTTTTCAAAAGGTGCTGTCTCGAAAAGGGACTAGACTCGGAAGAAAAGGTTGAGAACTTCTGTAACAAAATGATTATCAATCCAAAAACTTTTAATTGTTAATAATATTTATAAAATTACAAATAATTATAATTGAGTCATTACTCGTCAATCTAAATGACATTCTATCATTTCGATATCTCAAAGAGACAAGAGAGGGGTAAATAGGAAAAGAAGAAGAGGAAGAAGAAAAAGAAGTGCTCGAGATGAGACGAAAAAAGAAATTTGGAAGTACGCAAGCTAACATGGTTCCCTTATCCAGGGAGCAGATTATATTGATTAATGAATTGCTCCCATAAAACTCGCCGGCAGGCTCACTTATATATATATATATATATATATATATATATATATATATATAAAAGAATTCCATAATAAATTCCCTTCTTACCTACCCATTTTGTGCGTCGGAATCGTTTTCAGTTCTCCCGCGCCCGGTATCGGCGCAACGCGACCAATATATATATATATATATATATATATATATATATATAGATGCGCGGCGACTACGGCGCATCGTCGTCGATCCGGGCTGAATCGTGGTATGCGGCCCGCTTGTCTTCTTCCTTCCTTATCTCAAGCGTTTCAAGATTGAGCATGTTTTGTTTCTATTGTCCCTAATTAGATGCCGTTTAAAAGTTCTCGGTTAACGAATCGACCGGTTCGCCAATCTCTTTCTCTCTCTCTCTCTCTCTCTCTCTCTCTCTCTCTCTTTCTCTCGCTCTCCGATACGGGCCAGAGGCGAAAAGAAGGAGTGAAGGCAACGTCGAAGAACAAGACGAAATCGAAATGGACAGAGGGACACGGGGATTTAAGATATCCCCCGGGCCAAGGGGTTCAGAAAAAATGTTGATTAGGAATTACGTATATAGAGGCCGTCCCGGTCGATAAGAAAATCCAGTAATGATAAGCTATATTCGTGATTCAATTATGTGCCCTTAATTCATTAGGACTGTGTTGTAGCTTGAATTTTTATTCACTTTTTTACTACTTAGCAAAAGTCACATCTCTTCCTTTGTAATTTTAATAAAACTCAAAAATGATGAATCAACAATAACTCAACCTCAATAATAAAAGAAAGATCGAAATTAGTTCGCATTAATATTCGAATTTATATAGCTCTAGCTACGTTATTTCATAATAAATGAAATTAAATAATACGTTGATAAAAGTATGTATCTTTTAACAGTGAAGCATAATTGATAAATCCGCAACTTTTCAGACGTATGATGTATGTTTCAGTAATAATATATTATATGAAATTTTTATTTATAAGAGATTAGATAAAGGATTCAATAAAAGATCAAGTAAAAATTATCGTTATACAATTTCATGTTTTGAATTCACTATCTCTATTCAATCTACTGTAATCAGCTTTTTATTTTTGGTTATTCTTTTTCACTAATTTTTTATGTATTTTATGATGAAAATGATTTTATTAATTATTAATAATAAAACACTTCACTTAAGTATCAAATATATCGAGAAATTACTTATATTACCAATTTTTAGCGTGGAAATATTTAAAGTAATTTGTATAGGTCGCAATCGACATTTCTCACATTTCAACAGGCTGCTACTAACAACTGAGATCTCTCCAATGTCAGAGTTTGGAAACATTATCGATATAACAGAAAGGTATGCACCATATACATATATATATATATATATATATATATATATATATATATATATATATATATAACTCCAGAAAATCCTGTACATCCATTTCAAATTAACCTCGGCCTTATCGTTGTCAGATCGGCTTTCGGCCTGTAAGCTTCTCACGAGTCACTAAACCTGGTCGGGAGCGAATAGAAGCGGAGCAGCACATGAGGATAGGACGCTTCGGACGCAAATGTGCACCTGGACCTCTCGATCGCGGGCGGATCGTCGGCGGCACGGAGAGCTCGAACGGTATGTACCGTGGATCATCGCTCTCGGGTACCTTTCGAATTTTTCATCGAGGCTTATACACCGTCGCTATACTTATAGGCTCGCGCGAACGACGCCCGATAAGAAAATTCGTTGGGAATGCACGCTGATTTTTTGCATGCAACTGCTCGCTTGTTTAAGAATTTTTTTTTTTTTTTTTTGCTTTTTTTCAAGATATATTCCGTATCCTTGGGGCTTATTAAATTTTATTTTCGATCGCCGTATATTCTACAGTTTTATTAATACCCGAAAAACGTTTCAATGAATTAATAATTGTGGTGTTGTAAGATTAGTAGTATATAGAATAGTTTTGGGTGGGTCATCTTAATTTAATTTAAAGTTACAAAAAATTACCCGTGTAAAATTAATCATATATCTTATATAATGAGATAAACTTAACCTTACTACAGGTATATATTGCACGAATATTTATGATTTTAGAAATTATATTAATGCTTTTGAATTCAGAACTTACCTTCTGAACATCAGCCAGTGTAGAAATTCATTCAATCTAATTAGTTTTTCTTATTTAATGTCAGGATCGAGAAAGGATAATAGAATTTTTTAAACTTTACATATCATATAAGGAAAAAAGTAACTGATAATGATATGCAAAAATACGTATTTGCGCTTTATTAACGTGGATAGAAGTAAAACAAACGTTAAAACTTGTTAAAACGTTAAAACGTTAAAAGTGTTCCGTCGCATCGCGCGATTTTAATAAAATTAATGTTGTTCCAGGTTTTTTGGTCGATAAGCAAATGCTCAATAATCTTCTGCTATGGATATTCTCAAGTTTAAAGTATATAGCACAGAAAAAGTTTTTTTAATATAATTAGCAAAATATTAAAAGTAAAAAATTGATATTAATTCTGTCAATTTAAAAAAGAAACAATTTTTCGAATTCCTTATTTCTTATATATACTCGTATATTATGCATATTTTTTTATAGATGCGTAATCGAAATATTGCCGAGATAAATTTACCTGTACATACGTCGCGCAACCCTTTTCCAACCTCCTTGACTTTATTGAAGCAGAAGGGAGAGAAACGCCGTTCTCTACTGCTTTTTCTTTCTTTTTCATCAACGTCAAGCCGTGAACCCCGCGGAGCGGGCTGGGGAACGGGGAAGGGGGGGATCGTTCTCCAGTGCGGGCACGTCGTCGTCGTCGTCGCATCTGGGAATTGTGACTTTTGTGGGAGGAACGAAACGTTAAAGTCGAGAGGCATTCGTACGGTGCCAACGCCGAGGATCGATCCGACTGGGATAAGGGGCCAAGGGGGCCACGGAGATATTCAAGAATGCTTTTAACGGAGCGGTCACGCGACCATATACGCTTGTATAGTCTAATAGACGGTCCGTGTCCCGACTTTTTGGGTTTCACTCCTCTGCCTCCCTTCGCGCCCCACCCCACCCGATCCTCCCACCCCAGGCCGCAGCCCTCGTCGCCAGCCGCACCTCTCGCGCTTCCTTTGCTAACTAGGGGTCTCGTTGATTGCCCGACATCACCTGCACTGCTATCTTGAGGGCCAATTCCACGTATTTACATATATATATATATATATATATATATATATATATATATATATATATATATTGTCAATTTGGCTTTCGGCATCGTTTCCATATACCGATATCTAAAAGTAAATGCTCTAATTATTTTGTTTACCGAGTGGCACTGAAATTTTTTCAGATCGCCGGAGCAAAAATACTTATGGATAGATTCACTGAAACAAGCTTATATGAATGTGTATGTACGGTAAAATTCACTGGTATCTTTTTCAACCGAAGTTCTCGTGGTTTCACGAAGCTTTAAATTTAATCGTATAAAAAGCAGTGTTTTTCGACAACAGATAAATGCTCTTTAAAGAATTTTTTTTTTTATCACTGTAGTTGATGAAGATTTGAAACTTAAATTTATGTATAGTATATTAAAAAAAAAGATGATTATAAAGCAGCAAGAATATTCTACAATTTTATTATTAATAATAACATTTCTTGCGTTAGAAAGTAAAATTATCAAGCAAATATTAAGCCATTAACGTCGAAGAGAACTTAAAAACTTTTAAAAACTTTTTTTTTTCAGAAAATTCACTATACCACATCTTTTCGAAAAATTTAAGCAACGGTTTTTCTTCTGTAGAATTTCATACATTTTCAAAATCTGGAACTGTTAATCATACAAAGTTAATATTTAAAAACACATATAAATGATTATTTGAATTACATGGGTGAATTTTAGAAAATGTTTTTATTAATCAACATTTATTCAAAAACATAAGCGGTAGATCTGCATCCTTGGGCCATAATGTTTCAAATGATACAAATACACAATTCAAATTCAACGTAGCAACTACTAATATCGCGCCAAAGTGCCAAAAAGCAATAGATAAATATTGTTCAATATTTATTTTAAATGGATCACCTTTATAAAAAAATGTTTATATAATAAAAAGTGATTAGAATTGGCAAAAAATGTTCGTCGAAATCGGAATTTTGAGTACAAAGAACATTTGTTTAAATCAAAAAATCGCTCAAAAAAACTCACTTTCAGATATTTTTTTTTTGTTTTATCAAAAGCTTGCTTCAAATAGATTCTCTATTAATAAACATTTTACTAAATAATCTCAGTGAAAAATTAACTTTTCGAAAACAACAACGAATTAAAATTGACCAATGCGTACCTGTGAATTGTTCTCAGAAATTTTTGGACAAATTTTGAATTTATGAAAAAATGTCGAAATTATCAAATATTACTCAAAAACTATTTCATATCCTTAGGCAGCATTTGATGTTCCATAAGAAAAGCAACTGTTGCAATTTTTCGAAACATTATGGAATTTCGTCACTGAAAAAGTTTCCAGAAAAAAATAACGTCGTCTTGATATGTCAACGGTTGTCGTTAATAATTCGACAAACGTCGATTGCCAACCGCTATTCATCAAATTCTAGGAAAAAATCTGTCCAGTTCAACATATACATTGTACATGGAATGTTTCAGCTGGCCAGTGAGAAATTTAAGCCCAGTCTTTAAAAAGCGATATATGAAAAATTATCTGAGTTTATCGAAAACGATGGGAACTTATTATGGACGCTCTCCTTGTATCTCCTTTATTTTTTGCCCGTGTCCCCCTTCATTTTATCTTAGGCTTACACCTTCCACGAAAGCAGTTCTTGTATAAGTTGATAGCGCGACGGGCTTACGGCTTTTATCTATAAATAATCGGGACTCGAATGTTAACACGGGCCGGTCGAAATTGAAATCACTGTTGCGTCGATAGCGGATTCTTCAGAAGCTTTGGAATTCTGGTTCGCGCGTGGGAACTTCTTCAAAACAAAAAAATGGACGAATAAAAAAGCAGAAGATGACCGGATTTCTTTCTTTTTTTTTTTTAATTTTTCGCGCACCTTAAGCGATTTCAAAGATTATGTGAAAAAACTACAATATTAATGAATTTAGTGTATTTTAAAAATTACAAATTTAGGATAATCATTTATAGTCTAATATGTTTTTAAAGACTAAGAATGTTGAATAAAGACTAAAAATTATGAAAATTAAAATATATATTTTTTTATATATTTTTTAAATCTGACATCTCAGTTATATTTAAATATATATATATATATATATATATATATATATATATATATATATATAGTTAATAAAAACTACAGAACAGCAACAAAAATATAATATTTCATATTCAATTCGTGTTTATAAATCGTAAGGTTTATCAGCCGTTTTATTTTAATTCAAATTTAGCTCTTTTTAAATGCATCCTCGTTGCCCGCGTATCCTTGTTAGAGCATGTACGTGTATACGATCAAAGTTTCGCGTAGGATTACATGGTAACTGATAATACAAAATAATTGTTAGGAAACAAGTTTTGAATAAAAATAAATGTTACACGATAAAAGGAAAAGAAAAAATCAAAAACCGAAAGGGGCGTTCACACCAAACAAATATTGAAGACCCCCTGTGAACTCCTGACGAGATTCGTGGATTGCAACGTCATTGAAAATCGTATAAAACAACGACGGTTGATCTTTTCTTCTTCGCAAACTGTACGGAAATGTAAACAATATTTCATCTCAGTAATCACTGCGTATTACTGATTTCAATTGAAGAAAAGTTATTTTGATACTTACAGGGCAAATAATGTTTTATACTAATTTGCTGGCCAGTATTCAATAGTTATTTAATAAAGGATTATTTTTCCAGTATAGTATTATCATCAAGTAAACAGTTTATTCAATTGATTCAGAGAAAAAAAACAATTTGAATGAAAAACGCATTTTCATGGACGAAGGAAGTGCATGTGATCGATACAAAAATTAAATTCGGCGAATATGTTATTACAATTTAAGTATTCATAAAAAATATTCATTTCATAAAATAAAGCTTATTTTTCAACTAAATTATTATTCATTAAAATTTATGTAATAAAAATAGAATGCCGAGTCCCAACAATCTTGGCACACGTGCAAATATTTTATTCATCCGACTTTTTTCATTCCACGAGACCCTCCCATACGATTCAATATTGCGCGTATATAATAATATCGGGACCGAGTCCGAAAACTCGCGGAGAAAACCGATTCGAGCCGCATCGGCGGTCCGTCGAGGGTCGGACAAAAGCGGACGGGCCTGCGCGCGTCTCCGCCTTGGGCGAATAACGCGCGCGAGAGGGACGAAAATAGTCTCGCGCGGAGCCAGAGGCGCGCGGATTTGCATGCGTGTCCGGAGCGCGGGTCGTCTCAGGAGGTGGGGGAGGTTGAGGAGGAGGGCAAGGGGTAGGGAGACGAGGGAGTCAAAGGGTTCCCCCCGCTAGAGTAGCCAGCCTCGACGTAGGTGGAGTGGAGGGTGGGGCTCTTGCTCGCTCTCTCCCACCCTCTCCCGCCCTCCTCCCCTCTGCCTTCGTTATATGGAAATTCGAGGGACGATGCGTCGCGTCGTTTCAAAGTTCTGGGGCGGGAAGTGGAGGGGGTGGGGTGAAGGGAGGGTGGGAGGGCGTGCACGGCCGTCCCAACGCGCAGCGTGTAGATCCGTCTTCTGACCGGCGCCAATGTCGCCGCCACCCTGACGCCCTTACACTTGTTCCGCGCGCGGGCGCGCGTCGGGCTTTTTCGCGCGCGAGAGGCACACGCGCGCCAGCGCGCGCTGGCAAGGCGAGAGAGAGAGAGAGAGAGAGAGATGAGAGAAGACGTCCGGGGGACCGGGGCGAGGGGATTTTTAATGGGCGGTGAGGGGGGAGGGCACAGGGATCGGGAGGAGACTCGCTGGAATTTAAAATCAGATTCGGCGCTGATAAGCCGAGCGACCGGGAGAATTGAGAGAGTGTTTTTAATGATAATGTGTATGGCGGCGGTCAGACTGGGGCTCGTTCTTTTTAAATTGATGACCGGGGGAGAAATTAATTTTCGCGATAAAATTGTCGATGCTTTCGCTTTCGGGTGTCCTTTTTTTTGTTCTTCTTCTCCTTTGTATGTCTGTATGTATGTATGTATGTATGTATGTATGTATGTATGTGCATATATATATATATATATATATATATATATATATATATATATATATATATACATATACCTTTTCTCTGAGAGAAGTATCGTCAGAGTTTAGGTTGCCGAGGTTCGTTCGGGACTTTTGATTTTGAAAAGGAATTCCATTCGTTTATTTATAAATTATAGTTTCCAATTGGATGTCATTTTTTTATTTTTCGTTTCTTTTTTAAATTTGTAGGCTCATTCGGTGTTATTAATAATGCTATTAATTACGCTCAGAATCGGACCTGTACTTGCATTTTCCTTTCGATATACCAAATTTGTACTAATAGTCTTTCATAAAAACGATTTTGAATAATATACAATTGTTTGTTTTTCGCCCGATTTATTAACAATCGATTATTAACAAAAAAATTAATTTTAATATTATTTTTTCCCTATTAATATCTCATAAAACTAACTTTGCTTTCGAAAGTGTATAAGTTAGATGAATCGAACCAGACTTGCCTAAGATAATTCAATTTGAATAATATTTATTCAATATACTTATTTTCTTCAGCTGACATATTTTTAACGCACTTCTTATTTTTATTTTAATAAAATGAAAATATTAAACAAAGCCGAGTTTATTGTAGAGGTTGTTTGAGAACGTTGAGCATGCTGAATTAATTACTTTAAATTTCATTCTATAGTAAGATTAAAGCATAATCAATATTATACTATACGGACATTGATAATCCCACATTTAATAATCGTATGAATTAGTAAAAAATTTTTTTGAAAGTAGACACAAAAATTAAATTTTTACTGATATTTGCGAAACCACTTTCTCTATTGATTATACATAAAAAAATTTTAATCTCTTCGATTAAAAATATAATGGACTTAATAGTCTTATTTTGATACTTCATAATTTCTCTGGATTAAGCCCTCTGTAAATTTGATGCTATCGCGTGAAGTTAAACTAATTAAGTAGAATTAAAGAATCGATCGTAATCATTATTCGATCATACGAGCGTTTGCTGTTAAGATGTTTTGCTCCTTATGAATCGGACGCCAGATTTTGAACATTCGAAATAGCTATAACCTAATTATCTAAAGATAGCGGTTGAAACCTCGAAAATGAAATTGATATGGTATTTGAAGTAATGGTAAAAAAGGGTAAGTTTAAGGGCCAATCTACCCAACATAAAAAATTCTAATAGACACGTAAAGTGTATATGTACGAACCAAAGATCTCGCAACACTTCTGACGCTGATTCTGAATAACTGATTGTTTCTCTACAGCAGAGTCGCGTACAGATGGTCGCATAGAAAAGTCGTTCCATATAATATTCGCGCTTCTAGAGTTTTTATCGAAGCCTGCGATAAGTGAATTAATTAGGGACAAGTTTACATATTAATTTATATTTATATTTTATAAATTAATTTTATGTTAGAATACACTTATAGAATTGGATATCGTATTAAATAATCACTTTAAGAGTTTTTCATATTTATTATTTGTTAATATATTATTTGCATTAATTTCACAGTATAGAATCTTATACTCTTTGTATGCAAAAAAATGAAGATAAACTAACAACTTACTTATTAAAACAGGTACAAATTGATGAAATAATCGCAATTTTACAACAAATTTATTAATATTAGTTATTAATCTACCTCTAACATTCAAATAGACTTACGCTAGCTGTTTGTACAAATTCATATTAAGGAGACGCGAAGTCTCCAGATAGGCTTATTATTTTTTTTTTTTTTAAACCATGTATAAAGAGCGAAAGGGATCGAGGGACAGGAGAAAAAGGACCAACTAACGGAAGAGTTCCCCCGTTCGCATTATTCCCATACAAATCGATAATAATTACGGGCCAACTTTTTGGAGCACAAACAAGGTACGTATATATATATATATATATATATATATATATATATATATATATACACCTTTTTCCCGTACACCTCAATCTTGTTATCCGCACTTTAAACTGGTAATACACCGACGCAGGACCCTCGTACATAAACGAGAGGCGGCGCGGCGAGAAACAAAGGGCGCCGCGGGCGGGTTACATTTTTTTCTGCCTTTTTTCTGTTTTTTTTTCTTTTTTCGTTGTTTTTTTTTCTTTCGTTTGCTACCCCCGCTCTCGGGCTCGGCCGCACGAAAATGATCCAGTTCTGGGCTTCCGGTGAGAAAAAGGGAAGCGACGGGGGCTCGAAATTGCCGAACGGTGAGGAGGACGATGCCACGCCGCCTGTCGGCGAGCGAAGCCTCCGATATAATTAAAGAGGGATAAACGAGCGGGATGGGGCGGCGGGAGGGGTAAGGGGGGGAGAGTGCCAAATTGTCGGTGGCGCGCAAAATCATCGGCGAACAGAAATAGCCGCCGACAGCTCTCTTCGCCTGTCTATATATGTATATAAATATATATATATATATATATATATATATATATATATATATATATATATAGTTGAATTGGACCACCGAGTGAGACCCCGCGAGGACCAATGGGGAACGAGAACACGCGAACTCCATGACTCGGGCTCGCGGTGAACTTATATATATATATATATATATATATATATATATATATATATATATATATATATATATATATATATAAAGATACTCATATCTGTTCTTTTTCCTCTCATTTCGCAAAATACTTTTTCCGATTGATTTTCCCTGCGTCTATTACTAATTAGAACGTTATCTTAAGATTCGGACAGGATCGCGTCTTATCTTTATTATGTCGAATTTTTCGAGATTCTTTTTTATTCGTGGCTTTCTGTTTTAATTTTTTTGGAGTTAATTGCCATTTAAAGTTTGATATATTTGATATACGATTTGTCTGAAGCAAGAGAGGGATAGGCTTATGGGAAATATTATTTAAATTTAGAAGGATAGCTGTATCTCATAAGATTTGCAAGATTATTTGAATATTCGTTCTGAGATTTTCTATTTTTGTCAAAATTTATGGAGGTATTCAATAGTTGAAGATAGAAATCTTATTACTTTAATTAATTTGACAGGTACTTATTTATTAAATTTTATTCTATATTTATTAAATTTTCATTTTTCACTTTATCGACAACTAGAAGCGCAGGTTAAAGATATTTTCCATCTATCTGTATAAATATGTAACATCTTGAGCATTATACATTTTTATTATATTTTACACATAATTATCTTCAAATTGGGGAATGGCTCCATAACTTTAAAAATCGAATTTACGAGAAAATGATCATGAAAACTTCTTCCTAATTCTATGATCTGTTCACCTTAAATTTGACCTTCAAAATACCTTTGAGAATATTGGAAATTGAAGATTATATTTTCTTGTACGGATCTTTTATATTTGACATTTAAAATCAAAAGAGCCGCACACTTTAGATGCAGATTTTTATTTGTGAAATAGGGCAAGATCGTCGGTGTGACTGAAAATATCCGTCAAGAAAGTCAAAATTAACATGGCAGATTGTGCTCTGTTTGACTGAATTTCAATCATGTGTGATTCGAATACCCATTAGTTAATTTTCACATTATCAGAAAATATTTTGATCTATCTTCAAGCTCGGCAAGATTTCATGTAAGTAAATAAAAATGTAATCCAACGTTACCAGTTGACCCTGTAATTTAATTATTAATTTCAACTCAATAAGCAAGTTTTCTTTATTAAACACAACTAATTATTAAAAATTTATTATCGTAGTACCGGTTCATTTACAATTTATTAGGATTATATACACAAAAGTCGACTTGTTAAATGCCCGCATTGACATCAGTTAGTGTTGTAATTATTATTATTATACTTTATTATACTTGAATTGAAAAATATCTACGATTTTCATTATACAATTGTACAACTGCTTGGCGCAAGGTACGTATAAAAACAAATTCGATATGTTTAAAAATCTTCTATACGATCTCGTCATTTCTATAATACCAATCTTGCATCGATTTAACAACTAATATATATACCTTCCCTCTAATTAGTGTCGGTATAAAAAAAAATAATAATCATCGATTCTTTCATTGTGTCCGTGAACGATGACAAGAGGCGAAGCATCGCGCACGAAAAGGTAAAAAAAACGGGCTCTATTTGGTTAGATGTGTGTGTATATATAGAGTCAAAAGAAAGAGGGATATAGGGGGGGGGGGAAGAAGGCGTAGCCGCGGATCCCGCCGTCAGTGTTTAACGCGCTAATCGCCGGGGTCGCAGGTCCGCTGTGCAAACACCCGGGGGACCGTAGGGGGATGGGAAAGACCTCCGCCAAACTTAATTGCTAATCACCACTTGCGCCGCGCGCTCTCTCTCTCTCCCTCTCTCTCTCTCTCTCTCTCTCTCTCTCTCTCTTTCACTCCCCAAGCGCTATTTTCCCCAGCGCCCGACGCGTCGTCGCGCCCTTGAGCCCGTCGTTACCGCGCGCGCTTCCGTCGGCATGAAAATGATATTTCGGCTCCATTGATCCTCCTCTTCCCTCCTCGCCTCCCCCCCCGTCTTTCCTCACCGCTTTACGCGGGTGCCGGAGTTTGCACAGATTTGCGCGGACAAAGGCAGGCCGCGCGCACCCGGCTCGACTGAAAATATACCCCGCGTATCCCGTATACTTTCGGGTTGCTGTTCTACATTTATGCGATTCGCTTAACGGACAAGTGATTTATACTGTCCTATTATTCGAGTTTAATTAACTCGGAGCCGCGGATCTTGGATGAGCACGGAGATAGCATATATATATATATATATATATATATATATATATATATATATATATATATATAGAGAGAGAGAGAGAGAGAGAGAGAGAGAGACTTCTATATAGTCAGAAGCATATATTGGATTATTTTGCTATAAGCAGACTAATAACGATAAAAAGAATACACGCGAATTCATATAACGTAACATATATGTTGGCTATATAGATTGGTTTGTTCCTCTGCATCGCTTTTTTTATATATACGTATCAGCTCGGCTACCGAGTACAAAAAATTGATTTCTACATTCTGGATAAAAGACAAACACGAGGGGATATTAAATTGACGCGGACACGTTTATATACATATATATATATATATATATATATATATATATATATATATATATATATATATTCAGTATCCCGACAGCAAACCTGTAATCTTTCTAAAGCACATAAAACTCGGTCGAAATCACAAAGCTGCCGGCGGCGCGGGCGCCTCTTCCCCACGCCTCTCTCGCGCGCGCTCTCTCTTTCTCTTTCCCTCGCTCTCTCTCTCTCTCTCTCCCTCTCGTTCTCTCTTGACGCGCATTCGGCCTTAAAATACAGC